>CM064501.1:38872551-39089562 GCA_032716605.1 Paralithodes platypus | reverse complement strand
AGTCTTGCTGAGGCGAACGGGTGTTAGCACTATATCAAACATCAGCCACAGTAGTGATGGACTTGGTGGGGCAAGTGCTTGTGGCAGGTATGGGGCAGCAGTTTCCTGATTGTGGGCGGATTCTTTATTTGTACTACAGTACACCTCCAAACTACTGAATAGGCAAACCCTTCTGAGCCGTTACATTGCATGTAATGGAAAAAAAAAATTACGGTTTTTTAAAACCATTGTTATGTATTGTTATGTAATTATTTTGATGAAGTTGTTTTGTCTTTTTACCTGTTGTTCGTTCCAAGTTATGGTTTGTTTATTTTGCAGGTTTTTTAGTTTTGGTTCTAGGTTTTTTGTTGATTGTTGTAAAATTGACTTGTTGGACAAGATATTATTGTTCAAACAATTCATTACAGTTGTTTATATATTATCAATAAAAGTTAAAACACAAAAAGTAATAGTAATTTATTGCAAATTGTCTCACTAAAAGTATTTTTAAATTTCACTTTGCAGTCCGTGAGGAGCAGGTGTTTGCCCGCAAACTGGAGTAGTAGCGTGTGAAGTTTAGGGACCGTCAACAAGCAGCAAAGTACCCCCGACTCTCACACCCCCGCGGAAACACCTACACTATCCACACCTTCAGGAAGGGGAACTCTCAACCCACACGAACCATAGGGGGGTTTTTCCCTCACCATGGTTACAGTACCTATATTTACCTTATATAACACTTTCTTTAGACTCTGAAGGGGGTTAAGGATTACCTCGAGGGTGTGGCTGCCCCATTATGGCCAGGGCCAGTAGTTTTAAGAAATGTGGCAAGGGGTCCCCCACAAAAGGGATTCTCTGGGGCTACGTAGTAAGTTAGAATTACAAAATCTAATATCTACTGTATCACCAATATTTGTTGTGTTTGCATCATAATTTAATATATTTTATAGTATTTTATTTGTGTATGGGAGGCACTGAACGCAAGCCCTTTTGCCAGGCAAAACGTCGTGGCAGTTGGAAGAAGAGTCCTGAGTGGCCGGCGGGTTGTTCGTTTGGAGGGGAATTCCTTGAAGGCCGGAGCCAGCGGTTTTAGTAATAGGGTTAACCCTAAACTTATCAACCCCATCCACACCTAATTGGACGCACCATCGTTCTCACCACAAATCCAAACACAAATAACAACAATCAACAACCACAAACAAGAGGGCTACGACACGCTCCCTCTCAGAGTCCAAGGTCTGGGTGGTCCGTGGAGGAAGGGTTTCTTTCTACTAGAGGGGTTTCGCGCCAGCATTCAGGGTCAGTTGTTTTTTATTAGTAATGTAAGTCACAAAACACCAACCAACCACACGGGGTTTTCTTCTTTCTTTTTCGTTTCTCTTAAACATTATTCACATCAATCAATTACAAACCCCAATGCACTGAATAAAATAACTAATGAAAAGTGCATATGGTCCTCCCGGGATTCAAACTCTGGACAGCACCCACCCAGAACATAAGAAGCATCTAAACCATCATTACACCTCCACCACAGTTATCATAGATTAACTCGGTGAGCAGGGAGAATTTTGTTGTTTTTGTTTGGCAGTTAGTTTTCGAAGCTTGTTAGGGCAGTGTGTATGCTGTTAGATTTCTAAGCTAGTTGGTTACATATACTTAACCCCTAACTGGCGGCGCGCAACATATGTCGAATGAAATAAATCTGGCCTAAGTGGCGGCGCGCAGACATCTGTCGAGCGCCATTTTCAGCACGGTAATGTTGCTGAGAGAGAGAGCTGAGCGGTGGGACGAGCGTAGCAACCCTATGACCGCTCCCCACGACCACCGTGGACATACTGAACTGTATTCTACTTTGCCCCCTCCTTTCTCACTTGCTACACAGGGAATTAGGTAAGGAAATTACCTAATTTCAGGAGGGTTTTTTGCACTCGTGTATGCACGAGTCGTTGCAAGAGAGAACCAGTGGTCTACAAGGCTGGTAAAAGGATGGTTCGGGTGTCATTGGAAAGCTCTGTTTACACTCTTTCAGGGATAGATATTTGTTTTACGCTCTGGGTCTTATTTAGACATGAAAATCATCACGTAAACAACCCTATTTAGAGTTAAAAAAAAAATGCTGTGCGGTACGGTCAAATAGACCGCCCTAGCCCGCCAATAAAGGTGTTAAACAATTAGGCTACCATAGTGCGACATTAGGCTACTATAGTGCGGTGGGAATATGAACATGATTAGATTAATATCCAGTATTCGAGAATGGATAATAAGTCGTAGGGGTGTGCATAAACCTTAACCGTCTTGGTGGTGTAATGGTTTAAGGTGTCTAAACAATCTGTGTGTGATAACCCAGGTTCGAATCTCGGTGGATCACATACAGTATATGCTTTCATTAATTTCATTGGAGGTGCTTGGTGGTGTGGTGAAATTAATAAAAAATAGAATATAGTAAAATTTATACGGTGCCCACTGTGCCCACTGGCACAAGTTGGCCTTTCTCTGGCGTAGGGATGTGGCGACCCCACCGCCCGCCACTTTGGTGGTGCAATCAGCCTCTGGAGCAGTGGACCACTGGTTCCTATTTCCAGAAAATTCCTGTGCTTGGTATGCTTCCAGCCAGGGCCCCACTGGGGTAAATAAAATAGCAAAACAGTGGTGGAACTGCCATCCGGGTGAGGGACTGCTCTGGGTCTGCTCTTTCAGTGTTCATGGTTATAATCCACTTAGTGGAAATGGCACTGTGGAGTGGGTCAGTTGGGGCATGTCTGGGAGCCTGGAGGCAGTTTCTGCCATGGCCATCCCTTTTGGGGTGCTTCCTCTGGAAGCGAGGCGTTTGATTTGATGATGATGATTTTAAAGATCGAGTGATCCATATAAAGTACAGTTTCAGTCTCGCTTTTTATTTTGCAATTTTTACATTATAATTTCTAGGCAGCCTTGTTTTGGGCTGACTCACTTGTCAAATTATTACATTTGAGATCAGATTGAAGTACTTGATCCCACATCTCTCTTGGTCTATCCCTTTGTGTCAAGCCGGTATCACACGAGAGCTTTTATAGTCAACATTTATCTGGCAACATTTATGGAATATTTTGCACTGGTATCGGAAACTAGATGATAGATGATAGATGAATTTAAGTGACCAAAATATTGTAAATGTTGACTTCATAAACTGCCAGACCAGTGTTAAGGATAAATGTTGAGTGAAAAAGCGCTTGTGTGATAACGGCTTAACTCCCTCCTTGATAAAAAACCTGCAGCTCTTCACCCATTTTATACCACACCACCTATACAATCACCACCACTATCACCCCCATCACCATCACAACTATAACGCCCATCACTGTCATCACCACAACCACCACCAATATCATTACCATCACCAGTCATCACTACAACCATCATCATCATCACTACCATCACCACCACCACTCATCACTACAAGCACCACACAGCACCTCATACCATTAACCCCTTCTGTACCGGCGACGTCTTTTGCATATTATTCTAGCCATATTTAGACAATTTTGTGCAGTTTAGGAAGGATATATGGTAGCTAAAAGGATAAATTGAGATAGTTTGTAGCCTTTTCATTGGTAGACGTCGTCCCTGAGTTGAATAAAATCATCTAATAGTTACCATAATAAATTTAAAAGTACATCACCGGTACAGAAGGGGTTAAACACATCATAGAAGACTGCATTTCACACAACCACATACGCCAACAACACAATCTACATTCCTTGAGAGCTCTTTGGGAAAGCCCGACCGTGGCCATGCCCTTCCTTAGGGACTTGGGGCTGTTCGGCCAGGCAGCTTAGGGAACAACAACAACAACAACAACAAGCACCACCACCATCATCATCATCATCACCACCACCATCATCATCATCATCACCACCACCATCATCATTATCATCACCACCACTATTACTTTAGACCGCCATGGTTGGTTTCAGAGTCGAGTCTGTCGGTGAGAAGGATGTTTTCCAGAGGTTTGATTATTAATGGTGAGGAAATATGGGAACACTTGTCAGGTAGTTAGCTAGTTATTGTGTTAGCTGGTTAGTTACATGTACAGTAAACTTCAGTTAATCCGAAGGGCAGCGGACCGGCCCTCGTTCGGATTAGTGGATTTTTCGGATTATCGGACTTTACCCTATGAACCTGTGTATTAATGGCCTGACGAAAACATTGAGGCATTAGGCCACCCAAATGACACAATGGTGCACACATATTGGCTCATATGTTCATGAAATCACTTCAAAAGTTTACCATTGTCATTGTAGCCTATTACCTACTTCAAAACATTCAGATTAATGGTCAAAGGAATCTGCTGATATAAACGTAAACACCTTCTTCTTCTTCTTATTGTCACATGTCCGCATCGTCTACTAGCGAGTTTGTCTTGCTCTTGAAAGCACCCTTGGGACGTTCCGATCACTGAACTATAAATAGTAGCGTATCGGAGCGTCCAAAGGTGCGTTTTCAAGCGCAAGACTGAATGCGCTTGCAGATGATGCGGTGCAAGCCAGTAGCGCATCGGAGCGTCCCAAGAATGCGTTCAAGAGCAAAACAAACTCTCTAGCAGACGATGTGGTGTTTACGTTTATATCAGTAGCTTCCTTTGACTATTAATCTGAATGTTTTGAAGTAGGTAATAGGCTACAATGACAATGGTAAACTTTTAAAGTGAATTCATGAACATATGATATGTGTGTGCTCCATTATGTGTCATTTGAGTAGCCTAATGCCTCAAAAAGGGGACTTTGGGACTTCTTGAAATTCGGACCATCGGGTGAATTCGGATTTGGCCTCAAATTGAAAAATTCGGACTATTGGGAGATTCGAATCATCGGTCGTCGGATTAAAGGACTTTTACTGTACTGTATATATTTAGCTATGTACAGTATACAGTATATTTAGCTATTTACAGTATACAGTATATTTAGCTATTTACAGTATACAGTATATTTAGCTATTTACAGTATACAGTATATTTAGCTATTTACAGTATACAGTATATTTATCTATTTACAGTATACAGTATATAGTCAGCTAGTTAGTGTTACATTTAGCTAGTTGATATTACCTTGTTAGTTAATTATTCCTATGTACTGGATGAATATACTGTATACACCATATGAGGAGGAGCACTTTATTGACAACATTTCACAGATAGCTTCTTCAGGTCACTAACCTAGTGACCTGAAGAAGCTATCTGAGAAATGTTGTCAATAAAGTGGTATAGTTTGTTAGTGGTGGCTAGTGTATTGATGCTATTATCCAAGCAATGTTAGTGTTGCTATAGGTAGCACCAACGAACTTGACAATTTGCTTGACCCCTTAACTTCCCATAACTCAAAAGGGCCTAGAGCAAACTGGCTGTAAATATCCACACCTATTTCCTGGTGGGATCTTCCCTAATGATAGAAATGTCAGCTCGATTGCTTTCATTCATTTGGAGTTATGAGAAGTTAAGGGGTCAAGAAAATTGTCAAGTTCGTTGGCGCTACCTATAGTATGCACTTATTTTAATATATTTAATGTGTAGTACAGATTTGCTTCATAGGTTCGTACACATTTGCCATGTAAGTGTTGAGAGAGATGAGCTGTATTTACCGAGTACAAGAGAGATATCATCTGTATTTACCAATTGCAATATACTACGCACTTACTGCATAGGTATTTTCTATATTGGAATTGTGTGCTTTAATTGTGCAGTCACGGTATTATTTGCAGCATTAATGTGGTAGCTTCTGGGAGAGTGCATTTTGCTTATTGGCACAGTTTATGAACAAAGTAACAGGAAGACATTTCTGCAGGGGCCATTTCTTACCAGAGATTTCCAGGGTACAGGTCTCCCTCGATTTACGATTGGGTTACGTTCCTGAAAACCCGATCTTAAATAGAAAAATCATATAGCGAACCCCAAAATTAATGGGGTAAATGGGGATGCGTTCCTGGACCAGCCAAAACCCAAAGCCAAACACCTAAAAACTTATAATATTATCGTAAATTGGGGCATCGGATAGTGAGGGAGACCTGTACATTAAATTGTCACAATGATGATGATACAAATAATTTGGTGCTCTTTTATCACATATTTTGTTATGTTCTCATTAGCAACTGCTATGCATGTGCTACAGTATTCAGACAATGATGACAAATATCCTATGAAAATGTCCTCGCACTACTTTAAACAAAATTATAATGTGTACGGTGTACAGGTATTGGTAACTTGACACAACTATATGATTTTTTTTTTTTTTTTTTAATGCCATGTCACTAAGTGAATCATGGCAAATTTGTAGCTATTATAGTGTATTATAGTGCTTGAACGTCCCTTGATTTTGGCCC
Source organism: Paralithodes platypus (assembly GCA_032716605.1). Classification (NCBI taxonomy): domain Eukaryota; kingdom Metazoa; phylum Arthropoda; class Malacostraca; order Decapoda; family Lithodidae; genus Paralithodes; species Paralithodes platypus. Next base: position 39,083,229 of record CM064501.1, on the reverse strand, counting down.
TGTCACTCTTTCAACTATCGGTGAGGCACTCGCTACAGGCAGTTCTACCTCTTGTCTCCCTCACTCACATAGAAAAACAAAAAAAAACATATACAGAAAGGCTATATACTGTATGCGGAAAGTATCACGTGGTAAACAATAGACTTATATTAATAGCCAAATACACACATACATACATTGGTTTAACGTCATTTTTCCATTACATGCATTGTAACGGCTCAGACGGGGTTGCCTTTCAGTAGTTGGAGTGTACTGTAGTACAATAAAGTCCTGCCACAACACTGCCCCAACAAGTCATCACTGTGGTTGATGTTGGTATAGTGCTAACCATGCCTCAGCAAGACTCAACAGAGTCCCACTGCAGCACTTGCACCTGCAGTATCTGCAACCACACCAGCCTCAACAGTGTTACAAAAAGACAGCACCATAACAAGACTCTACTGTATATTAGGCAATTGGACTATAGAACAATAAAGTCCTGCCCCAACACTGCTCCAACATGCAAACACTGTTGCCGACACAGGTGTGGTGCCAAACGGCACCCAGGCAAGATTCAGTCTCCTGTGGCACCTATCCGCGCCCCACCAGCCTCGGCAGTGCCATACCAAGACAGTGCTAAGATAAAGACATTATTGTCTAGTAATAGCTGTTGGTCCATAAGTCTATCGCCATCCCCCCTATTAGTCGCCTTGTACGACACGCAGTAGGATGCGTGAGGCATATTCTTTTTTTCCTCCACCATTAGATGAAGGCCCCCTTACCCCCTGGGGGTATCAGTTAGCAACTTAGCATGTGTATATGATTATCACATAAAGCAATTGTCCATCCTCCCTGTTACTTTTAGCTATACCGGGTATCCATTATTCTCAAATTACTAATGAAAATATAATTGGTATTAATTTAACATTGAACAAGTATTCAAGTTGCAATGTGCATGAATTATAATTGTGACTTGTCAGTTGATACAGTATATATTATTATGTTTTTTGAAGACATGATATCACTGTAATTTCAGGTTTTATTTATGATGCAAGTGTTACAGCCCTTCACTAAATGTTTCCCTCCCATTGATTATTGACTTAAGATATTTATGTCAACCCTATTGCAAGTTATGTGTGTCACCAATATTACTTGTATACTATCACCAACAATAATTTATATTATCTGAAATCAGTTATGTACCCCAAGATTCTGTAATACCTTGCTCCCAAAACTATAAATCCTTTCAATATGATATCTTTCTTCAAACATACGTACATACTGTACAAGTTTAAAGACCGTTTTGTCCACGGAGAATGTGGTTACAGTCTCGCATCCTAAATGGCAGCTTTCCAGTTAGGACGGCAGTAGGCTGACAAATTACATTCTCTCTCTCTCTCTCTCTCTCTCTCTCTCTCTCTCTCTCTCTCTCTCTCTCTCTCTCTCTCTCTCTCTCTCTCTCTCTCTCTCTCTCTCTCTCTCTCTCTCTCTCTCTCTCTCTCTCTCTCTCTCTCTCTCTCTCTCTCTCCTCTCCTCTCTCTCTCTCTTCTCTCTCTCTCTCTCTCTCTCTCTCTCTCTCTCTCTCTCTCTCTTCTCTCTCTCTCTCTCTCTCTCTCTATCTCTCTCTCTCTCTCCTCTCTCTCTCTCTCTCTCTCTCTCTCTATCTCTCTCTCTCTCTCTCTCTCTCTCTCTCTCTCTCTCTCTCTCTCTATCTCTCTCTCTCTCTCTCTCTCTCTCTCTCTCTCTCTCTCTCTCTCTCTCTCTCTCTCTCTCTCTCTCTCTCTCTCTCTCTCTCTCTCTCTCTCTCTCTCTCTCTCTCTCTCTCTCTCTCTCTCTCTCTCTCTCTCTCTCTCTCTCGCTCTCTCTCTCTCTCTCTCTCTCTCTCTCTCTCTCTCTCTCTCTCTCTCTCTCTCTCTCTCTCTCTCTCTCTCTCTCTCTCTCTCTCTCTCTCTCTCCTCTCTCTCTCTCTCTCTCTCTCTCTCTCTCTCTCCCCCCCCCCCACCCCACCCATCCCATTTAGGACGTGAAACTGTGACCACATTCTCTTTCTTCATTATATTCTGCTGTGTATAGATGACTTTATACTGTTTATAAAGGATCTGTGGGATCTCTCTCTCTCTCTCTCTCCCTCCCTCCCTCCCTCCCTCCCTCCCTCCCCCACCATTTAGGACGTGAGACTGTAACCTGGGGACTGTTTAGGGGAGGTGTGGTGGAGTGGTCATGCCACTGGATTGGTAATCCAATGGACCCGGGTTCAAATCCCGATATGTCAATGGGAAGATATTATTGGGATTGAATTTGTGATGTACCTAGTATCAGTGCATTACCACAAAGCCCACCGAAACGTCAAAAAAAGTACCCTCATTGTTCCCTGATTAAATAACACTGTATGAATATTCCCATATTCAAAATATGTTACAGGGGGACAATGCCTAGTGAGTTCACTGCTCAATAGGTGGCGTTCTGAGAGTGAGGGTCTGAGTCTGGAGGGTGAGACGGTGAAGCACTTGAGCGAAGCAACCGGCCGCTTCAGAGATGGAGCTGCTTCGAGCCATGATGGTTGCTTCACATGTCTCACTCCCCAGACTGGAACAAGACCTCACGGGCTTCACCGTGTTGAGCGGTGGAATGTACAGGCTCTCAGCCTATGCCCGAGAGGGAGTAGTTGGAATATAGAAAAAAAAAAAAAAAAAAAAAAAAAAAAACACATTCTCTTTCTTCATTATATTCTGCTGTGTATAGATGACTTTATACTGTTTATAAAGGATCTGTGGGATCTGAAAGTTTATTAAGATCATTTTTACCTCTGATCCATTAAATTGAATAAAATAGTCTAGTGATATACAGAATATAATGGAGTTAACATAATCTTGGAGTGCACTTTGGTGCATCACCCTGGTTTGAACAAAATTTCCTGTTCACTTTATGTTTGGGGTTCAACCAGACAGTTTCAAAGTATAGTTCGCTTTTGTTTCCCACACAGAAAGCAAATAGAAAATGTTTGCTTCTGGGTGATGTCAGAAAATGCACTATTATTGAAAGAGGTTTAGATGTATATTGCAAGTACATTAACCCCTTATTGGCGGCGCTCGACTTAAGTTGTGCACCAATTTGCAGCAAGTTAGGAGCATTATTAAGGCTTTTAAAGGGTTAAAATAGAGTGCAAATGGCCGGGAGCACAGCGGGCCAGACAGCCGATTCCCAGGGCTTACCGCCGCCCATTAACTCATTTTCCCTGTGTTCTCGAGAGGCCGGCAGTGTAGCCAGTAGTGAGCATAGCTGGGAAAAATATACCGATATATGCTAAACTCCCATGTTCGTGGCATCACTGCAAGAGAACCACGAGTGCTACATAGCTCGTTCTGGTCTTATTTTGAAGCTTGTAGTGCCTAGTTTTTTTCTAAATAATTTGTGTTTCATGCAGATGCTTGATTTATCATGCAGGAGGGCCTGAATATGCCCAAATGAGCCCAAAACACCCTGCTAGACAAGGGTTAAACTCCCTTTTATCCAAAATTCAAATATCCAAAAATTTCAGTTAACCAAAGGTCTTGTATTTTTCACTAGTTTTCACTTATTTAAGCCTCTCTGGTTGCTTAATTGCTCCAATTTAGCCCCTCTGAAATAGACTTAGCTTGAATTAGATGAAAATTTGAAGTGAAGACAGCCTTGAAATGGGTTTATATGCATTGAAAACAGTATATTTGGCAATTTGTACACATATTTAGCTCTATATAGAAGGACTCTCTTTTATCCATAAAAATCGCTTATCCAAAATGTCAAAAGACTCATGATTTTTGGATAAAAGGGAGTTTACTGTATGTAACCCACTGATGGCACTGTAGCTGACCACCTCCCTTCTATTATATCGGTACCCTCCCTCCGCCCTCCTCTCTACCTGTCCTACTGCACCACCTCCCGCCCCCCGCCTGGTTCCTGGTGCTGCCGTCCTGTTGTTCTTGTTGTTGTCGTTGTTGTGGCAGGGGAGTGTGATGGTCACCTGTCATCTCACCAGTACTTACACAGCACCAGGTCCAAGTCACTAGAGACACTATCACACGGTAGGTTACTTGCCATCACCAATAGTCTCTTTATCTTTGCTTATTTTCCTAATCCTATTGTAGATCTAACCTTGTGTTTTTTGTTATGTATCAAGTTTTGATATACAGTAGGGTCCCGCATAAAACGTGTTCGCATAAAACGAGTCTCGATTAAAACGACCGACCTAAAATATTAATATTTATAATTTTCGATCAGAACGAATGTGATCACATAAAACGAGTCCGCCGCCAAAGTGGGGCAAATACAAGGAGTTTTCATATAGAGCGCCGAAATATCGTACAAAACGTACAAAATATCGTACGCTTTCATATAAAACGCCGAAATATCGTACAAAACGTACGAAATATCGTTCGCTTTGTACGAAAATTTTCGCTTACAGTGAACATTGACGATATTGCGCCACCAAAATGCTGTGTTCACATAAAACGAATTCACATAAAACGTCCTCGTTTATCGACCATAAACTCGTTTTATGTGAGACCCTACTGTACTGTACTGTACTGTATATTTATGTGCATGTTTTATTTTCAATTTCATCTATGATATCCAACCATCGATATTATTCCGTGGGAACCTAAAGTAAAGTAGTTCCCATACAAATTTGAACCCTCTAGGTGCCATAGGACAAGAGTAATTAAGGCGGACGCATACGTTGCGTCGCTGGTACTGTGCGTTACGTACATAGGCGACGCATAACGTGCGTCCCTGGGGTCGGAGGGTTTAATTACCTGTAATTAAAAAAAAATGTGTAAACTATAGAATGTACATGTTCTAAAATCATGAAATTTTTTGAAAATTTTACTCACCAGACCATGGAAAGAGGTGATACAACCACCCGTACGTTGCATGCCAGGCAGGGCTCGTCCGCAGCCTTTCGTTTTTAATGATTTATCACCAATTGACCACTTGCGAGTTTCGTTCTATAAGGAAGTTGGAGCTGTAGACAACGCTATTTAACAGAATTTACAGCTAAAATACGGTCGTAGTACATATATAAATACATAGAACCCAATTCAACATACCATTTATCCATCAGAAACGTTCGTTCATTATTATTGCATTTCTGTTTGATATCGATGTTCACGGCTCCAACTTCCTTATAGCCTGAAACTCGCAAATGGACAATTACAGCTCGCAGTCACACCTTTTGCTTCTGTTTTTGCTTTAGGTATTTTCACGGTATCCATGATTTAGCTACGTCTGTTTAGCATTTTGCTTTTGCCATTATTTTGTTTGGTTTGTTATCCACTGTTTCAATTTCAATATAAACCTGTTTGTATGTCTGGCAGCTGTTTTCACCTTGTTTGTGTGTTCTTGTGTGTATAAGTTGGTATTATTTCAATTGATCGTAAATTGAATCCCTTAGCAACTGATTTCTCGATAACTAACGGAAAAATAAGAAACTAACATGTCTCTGCTTCATATTAGTTATAATGTAAAACTTGCAAAATAAACAAACCAAAACTGGGACGACACAAGATAAATGCAAAAGATCTAATCAAAATCGCTATGTGCCAAGTTTTCATAATTAACAACAAATAGTAGCAGAGTAATCAAGCTGAAGACATAAAGCATTTTACCGTCGGCTGGAAAAAACAGAGGATGGACAGTTATTCTTATATTTTTAGATATTAGTAATTTGATTTATGACTGTATTCATTGTTAGATACTGGAATTTATATATTTTTTATAATTATTTTTTTTTCTCTGTTATTTTCTCTGTTATTTTATAATTATTTTTTCTCTTGTGTCGTCCCAGTTTTGGTTTGTTTATTTTGCAAGTTTTACATTGTAATTAGTAGAGCAGTACTGTACAGTATGTGGACAATGAAAGGAATCTAATAGCAATACTACTGTAATATTTCATACTGTACAGTACATTTCTTTATAAATCAGCCATTAATTTGTACAATCAGGCTCCTTAAAATTGGTCTAACATACTATGTCAAGTTATGATAACCCATAAACCCAAAAACATAAAGGACTTATGTTGTTATCTGACCTGTGTTTGTGTGGTGTGTTCAGGATATGGTGATGATGACTCGCGGACGCCCTCACCGTCACCTTCCTCCGGGGTGGAGTCTTCCTCCATGAAGGACTCACCCATGCAGATAGAACTGGGGGGCGACACTACCAGTATAGGTGAGACGCACTCCCGGGTTTTCTCTAATAGTACCGTGAAATGCCCTAGCTTCGGACAGGGGCTATACTTCAGACACTTCTGGATAAAAGTATATAAGGTACAGTTATGGAAAAATTACTCTGCATTATGGAAGAACACCGCAGACATACTTGTTTCTTTATAACATCATGTATTTATCCCATAACTGTGGTTCATTGTATAGTTTTTCTAGAATGTCCGAAGTTATCTCCCCGTCCGAAGTTACGTCATGTTATCGGTAGTATAAGTAGTGCCAACGAACTTGACAATAATCTTGACCCTTTAACTTCTTATAACTCAATATAAATGAAAGCAATCGGGCTGACATTTCTATCATTTGGGAAGAGTCCACCAGGAAATAGGTGTGGATATTTACAGTCAGTTTGCTCAAAATCCTTTTGAGTTACGAAGAGGTCAGGGAACGAGATTTTTGTCAATTCGTTGGCGCTACCTACAGTATAGTATTATCATTATTCTAACAAAACACATCTCTTAAGCAGTATGATTTGTTTTGTTGTCTCCTCCATTCACATAAAGTAAACAAATAATTAATGCCTCACTCATGATCAGATTTGGGATGTTTCCAGGATCTTAAAAACCTGATCTCTTTATATTTTCTCTAAATAATATTATTATTAATATTGCTAGTGAATTCCTCTGCTGGAGTTGGCACTTTTTTATATATACAGTAAAATCTATATTTTTATTAATTTCACCACAACACCAAACACCTCCAATGAAATTAATGAAAGCATACACCCCGTTCCTAACATTAATCCTCTATTACAAACCCCAATGCACTAGAATTAAATAATGAAAGCATATGATCCTCCCGGGATTCGAACTCGGGACACCACACCCAGAACATAAGCATCTAATTCTAAACCATTACACTACCAACACCAACACAGTTTTGATGTGCCTCACACACTCATTTACTCAATCACACAAACACAAAATATTACACACATCAATAAATCAGAAAAAAAAGGGTTACGTTTCAATACTGTGTACGCATTCACCCTCCAATTCCATTCTTGGGAGTCAATATGAGTGAGGATGCAAACTGCCTCTTGTCAAACTTTGCCAACTACAGTATTTGGGTCACTTTGGATTTTTACATTGTTTAATAATATATTTGGATTCTTCATAGCGTTGCAATTCCAACGGTACAGGTATATAGCATTTTTTAATTTTGGATTTTTTTTGTGCCCTTAGCAGCTATTCAAAGATTTTGTTATAACTTGCCAATCTTTTATGAACTTAACCTAACCTAACCTAACTAGGAAATATGAAAGCATGTGATTCTTCCAGGATTCGATCCCAATATATTAGATATCACATGCAGAGCTAACACGCTTCAACCATTACACCACCAAGCCTTTGAAAAGACATGTATGTATGTATATACTCAGGCACATAATCCATAGCTGGGGGTTGGCGATTCGAGACAGAGCCCAAACAAACAAAATTACACACATCTAGGTTGCCCAGAAGACCCAGAGACCCAGGCTCATTTGGGGTTTTCCAGCAAAAGATTCCCAGGTCCCAGACCTCCCGGAGAGGTTCCTCTCAGCACAGCAGGCAGATACGCAGCGAAGCCCCACCACCGACATGATATGCTCAAACAACCGTTCACAGACCCAAACCCCTACTCACAACCCACACCCCATACCCCACACATCCACACTCCTATGCACCCACACTCCTACACACCCACACTCCTATGCACCCATACTCCTACACACCCACACTCCTACATACCCACACTCTTACATACCCACACATCCACATGCCTATGCACCCACACTCCTACATCCCCACACCCCTACACACACACACCCCTACACACACACACTCCTACACACCCACAAAAAGACATGTATGTGGCAGTGGTGTGGGCACCACATCTAAAAAAGCATATAAAGAAGCTGGAGAAGGTTCAGAGAGCTGCAACTAGGATGATACCAGAACTGAGAGAATTACCATATGAGGAAAGATTAAAGAAATTAGATTTACCATATCTAATGGATAGGAGGGAGAGAGGCGATATGATTATGATGTACAAATGTGTGAGAGGACTCGAAAAGGTGGACAAGAAGGGTTATATTGTGAAAGATAATGGTAGAACTAGGGGGCATAGATATAAACTAATGAAAGGAAGATGTAAAGGAGATGTGAGAAAGTATAGTTTGCCTTACAGAAGTATAAGTAAATGGAATCAGTTGGAAGAGGAAGTGGTGTGTGCCAAAAACATTCATATTTTTAAGGCAAAGTTAGATAATTGTAACTTAGGAAGCGGGACAATACGAGCCTAAAAAGCTCAACTCCTGTATACTACAAATAGGTAAATACAAATAGGTAAATACACCCCTACACAGATCTAACTACAACCTCTCCCCATCCTTCTTCAGACACGTTGGAGGGCGGACTATCATGCGAGCAGCGTTCGGTGATGTCCGGTGGTGCTGTGCGGGGCTGGTTGCCGGACGTGGCAGTAGTGTTGTGGCGGAGAGTACTAGGGCTGCTCGGGGATCCTAACTTGGTCGCCTCACCCACCAGTCATGCTCAGATCTTCAAATACCTGGCCGACCTCACCGATACCCTGGTTAAGGTGAGAGTGTTAACTCATACTGTACCGGTGCCGTTATTTTCATCATATTCTGGCAACTATTAGACAATTTTATTCAGCTTGGGAAGGATCTCTAGCAATAATAAGGTTTCAAACCATGTCAACCAATACTTTTAACTACTGCAGATCCTTCCTAAGCTGCATAATATCGTCTAAACATAGCTAGAATAAAAAGATAACACGTCGCTGGTATTCAAAGGGTTATGGCGGTATCACACAAGATCTTTTTCCGTCAATTTTTACGGGCAATTGTAGTCTGGCAGTTTCAAAATTCAAGTTCTATCATAAATCAGCCACCTAGCATAATCTACCTTCAGTCTAGTTTCCGATTCCAATGTGAAAAGCCTCAAAACATTACGAGAAAAACTTGCTCATCAAAAATTGCCGCAAAAAACTATGGTATGACAACGGCTTTTGGGGAGTCAGTGTGGCCGTATGTATTTCCTCGGAGTGTGTGTGTTTATGAGCTGTGTATATTGGAATTAACCCCTTCAGGCTCTTGACGCATTTTGACAGTTTATTCTGGCTATAATTTGACGCTTTTATGCAGCTTAGGAAGGATCTGTGGGATTTAAAAGGGTAAAGACTATCTCTGTTAGCCCTCTGACTTCCAAATACCCTTCCGAATCTGAATAAAATCGTCAAATAATAGCCAGAAAATGGAAATGAAATGCGTCATCGGAGCCTGAGAGGGTTAAAATATAACCTTGCAACATGAACAAATCAGAACAGGAACCACACATTATAAAGACAAAATAACTTGTCAAAATCACTATGTGGAAATAATGCATTGAAGATTGAACAAAACAATTCTATAAAATAATAAAACACAAAACCACATGTATTTTTTTTAAATACCGTACTGTATGTGTATTATAATGTAATACTTGCAAAATAAACAAACCAAACTTATACAAACATATTAAAAAGACAAAACAACTAATCAAAATCGCTATGTGGAAACAACGCTTGGGCAAAATAATAATTTATAAATAAAAGAACACAATCTCTAATCAGCGTTGTTTTATGTGCCTCTGTCCATAGGTGCGTAACAACCAGAGCATCTCCCTGGACAACCAGAGCAGTCCTGAGCCTCCCGAGCTGATCCCTCCGCTCTCACTGCTGGCTCCGTGGTGCTTCAAGGTCCGTACACACTATACAGGTCTCCCTCACTATCCGATGCCCTGATTTACGATATTATTATAGGTTTTTAAGTGTTTGCATTTGGGTTTTGGCTTGTCCGAGAACGCATCCCCATTTATCCCATTAATTTTAGGGTTTGCTATAATGATTTTTCTACTTAACCCGGGAACTGCGGGAAGACTCTTAAGAGTTCCCCCGGCGGACTGCGGGAAGACTCTTAAGAGTCAGGGGAAAAAAATCAATTTAAAACACCGATTTTTTTTTTTTTGCCCCTGGGCCATGCCAAATATCACTCTTCCACATTTTTTTTTTTTTTTTTTTTTTTTAAGAGACAATGAACGGAGGAAGGAAAAACACAGATAAAACAAAAAGGTCCATGTGCCTAAAGGCATCCTCCATTCATAAAATGTTTGTAACAACTGGATTTAAACATTTGTTGATTGTAAGTTTGTGGAAAGCAATTCGAGGGAAGTGAATTCCAAAGAGTAGTAGCTCTGGGGATAAATGAATTCTGATAAGCAGAAGTTCTGCATTGTGGAGGAGAAAGTGTAAATTCATGGGCGCTCTCAGCTGCCCTAGTTCTACGGGGAAAGATGTGGAGAGGCGGCACAATTGAAGCAAGTTCCTCGGAACAATTGCTGTGAAAATATCTGTAGAATAATGCAAGGGATGCAACGTTTCTTCGTATGGCTAATGTAGGAAGGTCCTGTGTGATTGCAGGGTTATTGATTAATCTAATAGCTTTATTTTGAATTTTGTCCAACTGCCTCAATGCAACCACTCCACTTCCACCCCACAGAGGTGAACAGTAATCCATCTGAGAGCGCACATGACTTTTATATATTACGGCCAACTGCTCGTCAGTGAAGAATTCTCGAACTCTGTACAGGAGTCCCAGTTTTTTAGAGGTATTCTTAGCAATGCCTCTAACATAATGTGTCCAGCTCAAGTTAGTAGTTAATGTTACACCGAGAATGTCAATACTAGGGGAAGGGGGAATATTTACATCATTAAAAAATATATGGGAGTCAGTGAGATTCTGTCGGTTAGAAAATTGAATGTACTTGGTTTTCTGTGCATTAAAGGAAACTAGATTCTCTTGTCCCCATTCATTAATTCTAGAAAGGTCCTGGTTCAGAGAAATTGCAGTGTTTATTTTTGAATTTATAAGATCGGGTTGGGTGAAAGAATTGGTAAATGTGAAGGAACTGTGGAGTGTTGAGTCATCTGCGTAGGAATGTATTGGATTATGAGTGGTAGATATGAGATCATTGATATGAATGAGGAACAGAGTTGGGGCCAAAACTGATCCCTGGGGAACACCAGCATTTATTGAGTGAAATTGAGAATAAAGGCCATCTACCATTACACGTATTTTTCTGTTATGAAGATAAGAAGAAATTAGTGGAACTAATGATGCAAGGCCGTAGTGTGACATCTTCGACAATAAGGATTGATGCCAGACTCTATCAAATGCCTTTGATATATCCAGTGCTATTGTATGTGTTTCACCATGTTGGTCTGTAGCTTGGTTGATTTGATGCGTAAGAAGGCAAAGAATGTCTGCAGTTGATCGACATCGTCTAAAACCATATTGCCTATCACTGATTAATTTATTATTCTCCATATGCTTAATTATGTGATTATTTAATATAATTTCAAAAACTTTGCCAAGAGTGGAAGTTATAGCTATTGGTCTGTAGTTTGATGGATCTGAAGAGGCACCTTTTTTAGGAACTGGATGGATGTTTGCTCCTCCCCTCCTTCCCCAGTTTCCTCCCCTCCTTCAGTTATCACCTATTTTCCCTGTTATTCCCTTTTCCTGTGGTCTATTTTTGTGCTAACATTAGCGAGTTGGTAGCAGGGCATTGTCATCACTGTTAGCAAGCGAGTGCAAGAGAGAGAGAGAGAGTATCGATCGACAGTCTCTCCAGAGGTGGAGGAAAGGGGTGGGCTGGGAGGTTGCCTCAGCTATACATTGTGTAACTCCCGGCTTGTATCACCGATTTTGACCATCCAAACGCTGTTTCCACTTGTTTTATTGTTGTAACAGGTTAATACCTTTATAATCAACCTATAATAGGCGCATATGGATAAGTATTAATGCTATTTATGGTAAAATAAATATTTTAGTGATGGGAACAGCTCAAATACGTCAGCACAGGAGTGTGGTGTCTCATACCCCCCATGCGCACTTCAGAGGTTAAGATCTGGTTTTCAGGATCGTAACCCAATCGTAAATCGAGGGAGATCTGTACACTATACACTCTTCCAAATATGTAGGCCAAAACTCTACCCTGGTCCAAATATGTAGGCCAAAACTCTACCCTGGTCCAAATATGTAGGCTAAATCTCTTGAACGTTAACCTCTATAACTCTCAAGCAACTAGAGTAATGAAATTAATACTTCTACCATTTGGGAAGGGTCAGATTTAGGAAATTTATAAGTCAAAGGAACAGTTAGAGTAAGCTATGGATATGGCAGAGATAGCTCAGCTCTCACTCTGATAGACCAGCCCATCACCACATGACTAGAAATAAGTTACTATCTATCTATCTATATACTCAGGCCCAATCCCCACTTTTCCTATTTTTTAACTCAATGCCTGCGGGCTGTTATATAAAAAATACGTTCGTCACTGCGGCACTTGTCATATGACAATTGCCCAATTTCTGCCTTGAACAAGGACTGGGTGGCAGGCGAGCGAGTATAAGCGGCGCGGGACCGTCCCATCCATCGCCCCTGTGTCAAAGCCATCACTAGTGGCAGTGGGAGACATCTCCTGCTCCTTTACACACTCGGGAATAGCGAAAACCACTCAAACTCGCTATTTTTTTACTGATTTAGCGTCACATGTGCAATATCGTTGCATGGCAGCCAGTGGTCGTACAGACATGGTTCAGGTGTCATTGGAAAGGTATATGCCTCTGCTTTCAAGGATATATCATTGAAATACGTTCTAGCTCTTGTTTACACATGAAAATGTGCAGGGAATGAAGGTTACTTTTAGTCCAAAACGAACTCCTGGATGGGAGAGTGCGCCAAAAACAAACAAACAAACAAACAAAAATTGTCATGTGACAAGTGCCGCAACAAAAGTGTTAAGTAACATGCTTATTGTTATTATTATTATTATTATTATTATCCGTTGCAGGCATTGAGTCTAGGTCCCAGCCACCACAAGGGTAAGGTAGTGGCGTACAGACTGTTATGTATCATGGTGGTGCGACGCCATGATATCCCTCCATCCAAGGACTTCCTCACTAACTTCTACAGAGTTCTCCACCAGGGACTGGTCGGACAGGATCAGGTCAGTATTTAAGGTTTACATTATTTAATTTTGGGAGAAAGATAATAATTCTTCTCATGTATTACTATTATTATGTAAAACTTTTTGCAAAATTAACAAGCCAAAACTGGGACGACAGAAGACTATTCCTTAACTCATGAATAGAAGTATATCAACTCATAAACTTCCTTCAAAAGTTTAATATAATTATTTGAATCTGATGATGCATATTTTTACCACCTTGCACCATATGTGTGTGTGTGTGTGTGTGTGTGTGTGTGTGTGTGTGTGTGTGTGTGTGTGTGTGTGTGTGTGTGTGTGTGTGTGTGTGTGTGTGTGTGTGTGTGTGTGTGTGTGTGTGTGTGTGTGTGTGTGTGTGTGTGTGTGTGTGCGTGTGTGCGTGTGTGCGCGTGTGTGCGTGCGCTTACACTAGTTGTACTTACACTAGTTGTATTTGCGGGAGTGAGCATGCTCGTTAATTCCCGCCTCCTAAGATATGTTTGTCATATGTGTGTGTATTTACCTAATTGTAGTACAGGAGTTGAGCTAAGCTCGTGTTGTCCCGTCTCTCAGTCTACTTTCATCCAATTTTTTCTTGAAAATATAGATGTTCCTTGCCCCTTGTGTGTGTGTGTGTGTGTGTGTGTGTGAGAGACAGAGTAGAGAGAGAGAGAGGGACAGGGACAGGGACAGAGAGAGATAATTACACAATAATATAATCTACCCCCTCCTACAGGAGATCATCAACACCCTGGTGGCGGAGTGTAGCCCTACATTCTTCTCCTTGGGTCTGCCCGGAGCCTCTATGTTAACACTGGACTTCATCTTTGCCACCAACACTGTCATCACTTCACCAGATTCAAAACTTGTAAGTTCACCTATTAGATTAACTGTGTTGGTGGTGTAATGGTTTAGGTGCTTATATTCTGGGTGTGGTGTCCCGAGTTGGAATCCCGGGAGGACCATATGCTTTCATTAGTTTATTCAAGTACATTGGGTTTTGTAATTGATGATTAATGTTAAGAACAGGGTGTTACTTATATTGTAGACAACAATTTCCTTATGATAATATTGCTATTGACAGATGATTTTACCTACTTTAGAGCTAAGAAGGACCTCTAGGATTAAAAATGTACACAAGTATCTCAAATTATTATGTATTTTACACCAACCAACTTCACCTCTAAACTCAATTAATTAAATCAACAAATACATGTGGCACTCCAAGGATTCGAACCTAGGATATTCACATCGAAATCCGCGCACTTATGCATTACGCTATCAAGACAGTATATTATAGACAACCATTACGCTTACATCACCATTACTGGTGATGGGCTGGTCTATCAGAGTGAGAACTGAGCGATCTCTGCCATACCCATAGCTTACTCTGACTGTTCCTTTTACTTATATATTTTCTAGATCTCAAGTGACGGCGTCTCTTGCGTGGATTGACCTCCCAATCTACCAAGATTGGAAGCCAAAGCGTCACATTTTTCCTTTGCCCCTCAACTTTCTCTTCATAATTGCTGAGGGGCACAGGGCCCTGGGTGGGGCTTAGGTTTCCCGGGCGTTTCCTCACCCTCCTCGGCTCCCCGCCATGGAGTGGCTTCGGTCACTCTGGCTTTATTGTGGTTGGCAGGGAGGGTTCTGTGGGGGGCGCTCGGTTATGGCCTTGGCCTTGCTCGGGGCCTTGGGGCTGTTCGGCCAGGCAGCTTGGGGAACAGCAACAACAACAACAACCATTACGCTATCAAGACAGTATATTATAGACAACCATTACGCTATCAAGACAGTATATTATAGACAACCATTACGCTATCAAGACAGTATATTATAGACAACCATTACGCTATCAAGACAGTATATTATAGACAACCATTACGCTATCAAGACAGTATATTATAGGACAACCATTACGCTATCAAGACAGTATATTATAGACAACCATTACGCTATCAAGACAGTATATTATAGACAACCATTACGCTATCAAGACAGTATATTATAGACAACCATTACGCTATCAAGACAGTATATTATAGACAACCATTACGCTATCAAGACAGTATATTATAGACAACCATACGCTATCAAGACAGTATATTATAGACAACCATTACGCTATCAAGACAGTATATTATAGACAACCATTACGCTATCAAGACAGTATATTATAGACAACCATTACGCTATCAAGACAATATTATAGTCAACCATTACGCTATCAAGACAGTATATTATAGACAACCATTACGCTATCAAGACAGTATATTATAGACAACCATTACGCTATCAAGACAGTATATTATAGACAACCATTACGCTATCAAGACAGTATATTATAGACAAACCATTTACGCTATCAAGGACAGTATATTATAGACAACCATTACGCTATCAAGTCAGTATATTATAGACAACCATTACGCTATCAAGACAGTATATTATAGACAACCATTACGCTATCAAGACAGTATATTATAGACAACCATTTCCTTATGATGTTATTGCTATTATACTGTAATGTAAAAATTGCAAAATAAACAAACCAAAACTGGGACGACACAAGATAAACGCAAAAGAACTAATCAAGAACTAATTGCCAGATGATTTTACCTAATTTAGAGCTAAGAAGGACCTCTAGGATAAAAAAACGTACACGAGTATCTCAAATTATAATGTAAAACTTGCAAAATAAACAAACCAAAACATATACGAACACAGTAAAAAGACAAAACAACTAATCAAAACGCTATGTGGAAACAACGCTTAAGTAAAATAATAATTTATAAATAAAAGAACACAATCCACCACATAGGGTGTACATTACTACATGAGCACAGTGGTCTGGTTAAACAAACTTTTAATTAATTAATTAACTACATGAGCAAGTTAATCTGTTTCCCAAGCAAACTAATCGCACACATAACAACGCACTAACGGTATAACGGTATAAATACTGTACCATAAGGTAATATATTCATTTTAAGTGACTCTTTAAATTATGGCCCACTTATTTGTCAATAATTCCAACTGATTAGCTCTTAAGACCGAGTCAAATGTCTCGTCTTGAAATGATTTAATCTTTAAAATGTTTCATAATTAAAATTTAAAACTTGCAAACTAAGCAAACCAAAACTGGGACGCTTACTAAAATAAAATTTATGAAATAAAAGAACACAATCCACCACATAGGGTGTACATCACTACATGAGCAAGTTAATCTGTTTCCCAAGCAAACTAATCGCACACATAACAATGCACTATCGTCACGTTCAAGGAATTAGTCAATTTGGGAAGTCACGGTCGCTCAAGTCAATCAGGTGGAACTATTGCCTTATAAATAGGCCGTAATTTTCTAGAGTCTACAGTATTGTTAAGTGATTAACTAACTTAGAATGAATAACTTAATAAGTACCAGTAAAGCCGGGATCACACGGAAGCTTTTATAGTCAACATTTTTCTGGCAACATTTCTGGACTATTTTGCACTGGTATCGGAAACTAGACTGGTGGTAGATTAATTTAGATGACAGAAATATCATAAATGTTGACCTCGTAAGCTGCCAGACCAGTGTTGAGGATAAATGTTGAGGGAAAAAGCGCTCGTGTGATACCGGCTTAAATGCACAACAGGAGTGTAGTGAGTGTAATAAACCTCTCCCTTGTGTTTCCCGTACAGCAATCCCCCAGACTCGAGGCGCTGAGTCTACTGGGGTCCCTACTACCGCTGTCGTCACTATACCCGTCCATGCCAGTACTACAACCGTCGGCCTCGGACCTCACTCTCATGAACTGCTCAGATGTCAAGGTTAGTCTAAAGTCATTCTCATTTAGCAATTAATTCTATGGTCTTCACAAAAAAAATATATATACATTGTCATCTATAGTCTATTCGCTGTAAGTAGGCGAAAAATCATGACCTCTAACCTCTGTAACTCAAAAACTACTAGAGTACTCAAGCAAATTTTTCTACCATTTGGGAAGAGTCAGTCAATGAATAGATGTGAAAATTTACAGCTAATTTGCTCTAGCCCTTTTTGAGTTACAGTTGATAGAGGTCATGATTTCTCGCCTACTTACAGCGAGTAGACTATAGTACTTAGCTGCTAGTGTTTGTGTGTGAGTTGTATGGTGTGTATGGCAGCAAACTACATGGCCAAGAGTCGGAGCGGGAGGTGGTGGATGGAATTTATTCCAAATTAAGCCATTGCTTTTAAGCTCCTCGGTGGCCTAGTGGTTAAGGTGTTGGAGTGTTGCACTACTGACAGTTTCTCACCTTGCAGGACCACCTAGTGACGGTGCTACTGAAGAGCGGTAAACGTGACGGTTGGTGGCGTACCCGATCCCTGGCCTTGTGTACCCTGGGCCTGTACCTTTACCACGAGTTGGCCCACCAGACCTTCCACACCAAAGTTAACGAGGCCTTCAACGTTCTCCTCGCATCGCTCAAGGTAACGGATAGGCTCGCTGGGAAACTCGACCATTTAGAAAAGAAAAAAAAAATAGGAAAAGTGGGGATTGGGCCTGAGTAAATAGATGATAGATAGATAGATGTTCTGGGTGTGGTGTCCCGAGTTCAAATCCCGGGTGAACCATATGCTTTCATTAGTTTATTCAAGTACATTGGGGTTTGTAATTGATGATTAATGTTAAGAACGGGGTGTTAGTTATTTGTAGTAGTATGTAGTGATGACAAGAAGGGCAATTATTTACTGTACTGTACTATAGGTAGCGCCAACGTACAGTACTTGACAATAATCTTGACCCCTTAGCTTATCATTACTTAAAAGGGCCAAGAGCAAACTGGCTGTAAATATCCACACCTATTTCCTGGTGGGCTCTTCCCAAATGATAGAAATGTCACCTCGATTGCCTTAATTTATTTTGAGTTATGAGAAGTTAAGGGGTCAAGAAAATTGTCAAGTTCGTTGGCGCTACCTATAGAACACAAGGACTGAAACCACACTCATTGTGGATGAAGCGGTCTTTAAACTTGTATGTAATGTTGAAATGACAATATTAATGTGTAGAATGCATTGACCCCAGATAATATGTTAAGTAAAGTAAAGTAGTTGGCGAGTGTATTATTATGTAAGTAGTTCCGTGGTGTATTTTAGAAGTCTCAATGTTTACTTTAGTTGATATCTTATTCAGGGTGTCAAACGAAAGCCGATTCCTCTCTTTTCAGTCTTTATTCTTGTACTGTACAGTATATGCAAAGATGATATTGTGGTTTGTAGTTCATATCATGTCTTTGGACGTGATACATTGGCCAAAGCAATTCTATTTCATGTTTACTTTTTTGTATTCCTACTTGTATTCATTCAAGTCTTCAAGCAAAATTGCTCCTGATTGACACCCTGATCTTATTTGATGTTAAAAGTGTTATGACAATTGTATTCAAGTAGCACTTAATTGCATGATAATCCTTAACCACCTGCATGAATTAATGATCAGTTATGCCATTTTAGATGTTTATTTTAGCTTAGTTGTTTTGTTTACGTAATATATAACTCCTTGTGTGATATGTTTGATTGTAGTAGTATTTCATTAAAGTATATATTGAACTTGCAGTATGTAAATTGTTGACAAAGCATTTTATCCTTGGGTACCGGTAACGTGACGTAACTTCGGACGGGGCGATAACTTCAGACACTCTAGAAAAACTAAACAATGAACCACAGTTATGGGATTAATACATGATGTTATGGACAAAACCAGTCTGTGTCTGCGGTGTTGTTGTTCCATCATGCAGAGTCATTTATTCATAACTGCCGCTTACATACTTTTAGCCAGAAATGTCCGAAGTATAGCCCCTGTCCGAAGCTAGGTCATTTCACGGTATTTCTTTTTACTTGAGTAATATGTTGCAATATTTAGTGTGCTATAGAGAGCTTTCAGTAATCAAACTGGACATTTAATACCATTTTATTTTGCTGTCTTAATAAGCTTGTTTTTGTTTTTTATTAATTAATAAAACAAAATAATAATACAATAGAAGGTCCCACCCCTTTGACATTGACACTGATTAAATGGTATGCCCATATATTCAATTAGATATTTTTAATTATTGATTTTAATTGTAGGAATAGTTTTGAGGGAATAGCTTTCAATACCTTTCAAAATGATGATGAAAGTGTAATTATTAACTTACGCTAAGAAGCCTGGCTATATAAATGGCTAAACTGAGTTCCACAAAGGAACTCTCATAATAACTTCCTCTTGACTTGAGAATAACCCTGCTTTGAGACCATTAGTAGCTCCCCACCCCTTGTACCTCCCCTACTAAAGGTAGCGCCAGCGAGCTTGACAATTTTCTTGACCCCTTAACGTCTTCGTAACTCAAAAGGACCTTGAGCAAACTGGCTGAAAATGTCCACATATTTCCTGGTGGACTCCTCCCAAATGATAGAAATGTCAGCCCATTTGCTCTCATACATTTTGAGTTATGAGAAGTTAAGGGGTCGAGATAATTGTCAAGTTGGTTGGCGCTACCTATACCTGTGGTGTTGTGCATGCCGTGTGTGCCGCCGCATGACCCTCGGCTTGCATGGTGGTGCCACTCATCATGACTGACTGTCTTGCTGTTTCTAGCAACCCTCGGCCTCGCCCCACCTCTCTAAGCATCACGCCCACACCTCAGAGGTACCTCACCCTCATACGCATCTCCTACACTTACACACACAATCTACATTAATTGACCACTTGCGAGTTTCAGGCTATAAGGAAGTTGGAGCCGTGAACATCGATAGTATACTGAAATGCAATAATAATGTAAGTTTCTGATAGATAAATGGTATGTCGAATTGGGTTTTATTTATTTATATATGTACTATGACCATATTTTTGCTGTAAATTCTGTTAAATGTCGTAGTCTACTGCTCCAACTTCCTTATTGAACGAAACTCGCAAGTTGGCAATTAATGTTTTTACTATGCTGTACAACTCAATAAACAATACAATAAAGTAAGGTCCCTCTCTGTTGGAAGTATGAAGTTTCTGGAACCGTTAATGGTGGCCACGGGATTGGGCCCACGGAATTGGGCCCATACGGGATTGGGCCCACGGGATAGGTTAGGTTAGGTTAGATTAGGTTCCAATCCCGTGGGCCCAATCCCGTCTGGGCCCAATTCCGTATGGGCCCAATCCTGTATGGGCCCCTTACAGTACCAGTGACGGTTATAGCCGCCAGTAGTGTACTTTCCTTGTAATTGCCTGTACAAGGCTGTACCAGGTACCACGACCGTTTGTAGATATGGCAACACTGCTCAGCTTATATGAGACCCATTGAACGCTGGGAGAGCCAGTATTCCTTCATCTCTTGAAGTGGAACGGTGTTCTATCTGCCATTTTGGCCACATTGCTTGGGACTGGGGAGGACTTTTATTACTGTATCCTACGGTACACACTCTTGGGCATATGTCGATATGACGCGATCACGCGCTAAATGATTGAGAGAGTTAAGAGCCTCAAATACAGGTACAGCTTACAGGTACCTACCCGATAGCACTATCGTTAGGGAGTGCTGTACTGTATTTTATATATTATTTTGTAAAAGTATAGATATCTTATCAATATTTGTATTTTGTACTATTTTAATGTCTTGTCATGTTGCAAATTTGATTTTAAATAATATTTTGACATTTAACATATAGTTTCTTTATTCATGCAGAGTTTTAGTAAAATTTGCCAGAACGTCCCGGACTTCCCAAACTTGACTACTTCCTTTAACGTGACGATAGTGCGTTGTTATATGTGCGATTAGTTTGCTTGGGAAACAGATTAACTTGCTCATGTAGTAATGTACACCCTATGTGGTGGATTGTGTTCTTTTATTTAATAATTTTCATTTTAGTAAGCGTTGTTTCCACATAGCGATTTTGATAATTTAATTTGACTTATATTGTCCTTGTCCCAATTTTGGTTTGTTTAGTTTGCAAGTTTTACATTTTAATTTTAATAATTACCAGTATTATTACCTTAGTGTTGTAGACTTTCCTCACAAGTGAGAGTTAAAGTTTGGACCGAATTCCTGGTCTGGGAGCCCTGTGGCTTTGGATCACCAGGGTCCAAAAGAAAGGGATTTTATTGTATACACATTATATATTTATTTTTAATATATTTATATTACTGATAAACAATCCCAGCCTCCACAGAACACCCTTGTTTTGTTTACTTACACTACGTTACTATAGTCTATTCGCTGTAAGTAGACGGAAAATCTTGACCACTAACCTCTATAACTCATAAACGACCAGGGTAATCCAGCTAATATTTCTACCATTTGGGAAGAGTCAGTCAAGGAATAGATATGGAAAATTTACACTCCATTTGCTCTAGCCCTTTTTGAGCGAATAGACTACTGTATAGTCATGTCCATGGGCCACACTCATATTGGCTGCCATCCAAAAGGGCTAATAATCGACCACTTGCCAGTTTGGTTCTATAAGGAAGTTGGAGTTGTAGACATGGATATTTACCAGAATTACCAGCTAAAATACGGTTGTACTGTAGTTCATTTATAAATACATAAAACCCAATTTAAGGGCAGATCTCCACTTAAGGGATTTTTTTTCTTGACCCCTTTCTCCCTCATGTTTAGCCCCATTGCTTTTGATATAAAACGTTTGCCCCATTAGTTTAGCGATTTTAAGAACTTTCACCCCAT
Organism: Paralithodes platypus; assembly: GCA_032716605.1. NCBI lineage: Eukaryota > Metazoa > Arthropoda > Malacostraca > Decapoda > Lithodidae > Paralithodes > Paralithodes platypus. Next base: position 39,061,289 of record CM064501.1, on the reverse strand, counting down.
ATTAAGACCTTTCGTGCCATTCAGGTGTCGATTTTATCTTGGCGAGCGATAGCGAGCCTGTAATTTAAGAGGAACCGGCCTTCGGCCGGGAAATTTTCTACCGAAAAATTTACAAATTTATCTTGAAAGGGACTCAAGGGGGTGTAATTTTAAGCTTGATGGAAGTCTAGGGAACAAACTAAATACCTCTCCTTAACATACTCTTTAGTCATCAGAAACCTACAGTATTATTGCATTTCTGTTTACTATCGTTGTCTACAGCTCCAACTTCCTTATAGCCTGAAACTCGTAAAGTGGTCAATTAAATATTAATTCTACAAGACTATGTACTCTATGTATTCGTATGGAAAGTATATTTTGAAAATTAACTTTGTCAATGAGTATTCATATCACTTACTAGCCGTTAATGGACCACTTGCGAGTTTCTGGCTATAAGGAAGTTGGTGCCGTAAACATCGGTATTAAACAGAAATACAATAATAAAGTAGATGTCTAATGGATAAAACGTATATTGAATTTAGTTGTACTGTATATTATATAAATATATGTACTACAACCGCATTTTAGCTGGTAATTCTGCTAAATATCAATGTAAAAAACTCCGAACTTCCTTATAGTCTGAAACTCGCAAGTGGTTAATTGTAGTTTATAGTGAAATTCTGCCCCCTTTGGATGGTAGCCATTAACAACCTTTAGAGATTTGGTCCATGGAAGACACTGGTACCACAGGGATTATATATATTAACTATGTATTAACAGTTGTGAAGGCTGCCTAGAATGCCACCATTAGGACATTAGACTGAAACCATACCACTTATGGATCACCCAGTCTTTAAATAAGTGTATCTACGGTGTGTATATTTATATATTAATTGGATAGTCTACCCTAGATCTGTAAGTTATTATGTCTGCTGTTAAAATGTTTGTAGAAAATGCCATACATTCTTTGAAATAACTTAGCAGTGTTGTACTGTAGGAGTATTTTGAAATACCGGTAGTTAAATTTGTATTGATGGACTAATTTTCTTTAACCCGTACAGTACCAGCGACGTCTTTGTAATTTTATTCGTGCACTATTTAGACGATTTTGTGCAGTTTAAGAAGGATCTGTGGTGGTAAAAAGGATTAAGTGAGATAGTACGAAGCCTGTTAATTGCTGGAGACCCTTTTTATACTGAATAAAATCGTCTAATAGTAGGTAGAATAAGCATACAAATACGTCGCCGGTACGGAAGGGGTTAATAGTACCAGTAGTTTGTTTAGTGTGCTGTAGTTGTGCATTTTTATATTGTTTGAAGAGCACTATATTTTATTTTGCATGCTTGCAGCCTACATTTTTTACTACAGTAGTACAATCGGGGGTATTAAGTGTTGTCATAGATTCCAGTGGTTTTCGCTCAACAAGTGTTATTGGTAACTTTATAGTTACTGGGAAAAGTGCCTATCCCTCAAAGTATTGGTCAATGTCCGAAACTTTGTGAAATATTTGACAACACTTATTAACCTCGACCGTACAATAGAGTATAGAAATATATTAATGTATACTGTGGTGTTGTCAGATTGGTCGTCTGGTGGGCCAGGTGGCAGCGGACCTACTGTTATTGTTGTGTGACCATGCTGATGCTCTCCTTACACACTACCCGGACATACCCACCAGGATCATACTGGTAAGATATAGCACATAAACTATTATGGGGATTTTTTTTTTTTTTTTTATTTTGAAGGAAACAAACTGTAAAGCTGCCTATAACAAGTGTCTCCCCCAATTTTGAAAGAGTGACAGAGAGCCAAATTCAAGGTACACTCGAGGAAAAAAAACAATCTTTACACTAACGCTCTAAACATTCTGGAAGTGTGTCGAAAGCATGTGATAATACAGTACAGATGTATGTTTCACCCGGTTCATTCCGTTCACACAAATATATATTCAGCTCACCAGTGTAAAGAGTGTTTTTTCCTTGCGTGTATGTTAGAGTCAATATGACATACAATATAATATTAGGAAAGCTTATAAACCATGTCAGAGATTTCTTAATTAAAATGTAAAACTTGCAAACTAAACAAACTTGAAAGAAGATTGGGGTGAGACGACAGAGAGTAAGCAACTTCAGCAAGCAAGAAAACATTATATTTGTAATGTACTGTATGCTTAGGATTCAGTTAAAAATTTACAAAAGTTCAATTCTATAGGGCTGCTCTTAATGATCGAGGACTCGGGTATTTGTGGGAAAAGTATCAGGATAGTTTTGAGAGATTTATTTATAGCACTTACCTGGTAATATAACTAACCTAACCGGGCGTTTCCGCACCCTCCTCAGCTCCCCGCCATGGAGTGGCTTCGGTCACCCAGGCTTTATTGTGTTAGGCAGGGAGGGTTCTGTGTGGGTGCTCGGTTATGGCCTTGGCCTTGCTCGGGGCCTTGGGGCTGTTCGGCCAGGCAGCCTGGGGAACAGCAACAACAACAACAACAACCTAATGTAGAATAGTGCCTCCTTTCCCAACATGGTCGCTGGTGAGGGGCCAGACTAAAATCTTCCAGGCCTGGGCCTGGGGTTAGATAACCTGTTTTAGGGGAAGGTAACTCTTTAGTCTAAATCCCACACTGATGGGGCACGTTAGCAATACATACAGCACCCGGTAGTGGATTGATAGCCACAGCAAACTACAGTACAGTACTGTAATTCCTTACTTAACCCCTCCAACTCTGCTGTCCTCTTATGCTCCATACCCCCAGAATCGGCCCATATGGGGCCTTATGGCCTTAATTGCTTAGCAGTGGTAATAGGTAGAAAGATCAGCTTAATGGGAAAATGGAGTACTTACTGTTGTCTTGATCCTTGTGTTGACTGGACATCGCTGGGTCGTCTGGTTGTGTTGTGAAGTTGTGAACATTTAGAATGTGGGAGTATAAGAGGACACCCGAGTTCCGCGGTGAAAGTTTGTTGTGGAGAATAAAAGCATTAAGAGGACAGCCGAGTTCGAAGGGTTAAAGTTGTAGGTACGTTCCTGAATTAGAAGACTTTAAATTAAACAACTTAAAGTGAAGCGATAAATGTTTCTTGTTTTTCTTGCGATTTTAGGCCATTTTTGTCTGATTTACAACTTGATTATGAATAGCAAATTAATAGTGAATTTTGGTCTCAAATTATTGTGCAGTGAAATAATGAGGCAACTTTAAATGAGGAGCGCCTGTACTAAGTTGGTATGGTGGTACTTGTGCCAGAGGTTCTCTTTTGACTGTGGCTATAGTTTATGCTGAGTTTTAGTCCTAATGCAAACTCATCTGTATTACATATTAACCCATTACAGTAATATCTTTATACATGTGTCTTTAACAGAAGCTGATATTGTTTGTTTGTTTGTAGGTGTTGTGTCAGACCTTGGGTAGCATCGGAGGTGACGTAAACCTAACATCAAGTAGCGAAGGTAAACATCTGGTACTGTCATCATTGTTCTGTTTGGCCGAGTGGGTCATGCGTACACCACAACACGTCCTCATACAGCCAACACCGCAGGACAAGAAACCACTACTGCAACATGTATTCAAGGTATGAATCCCATTTAGTTAGTTTGTTATGTAGAGCAGATTAACCAGACCACTTAGCTCCATACGGAACTCTCATAGGTCTGGCTCCATTGCCTACTACAGGTAGTGCCAACGAACTTGACAATTTATTTTACCCCTTAACTTCTCATAACTCAAAATGAATGTAAGCAATTCAGCTGACATTTATATCACTTGGGAAGAGCCCACCAGGAAATAGGTGTGGATATTTACAGCCAGTTTGCTCTAGGCCTTTTTGAGTTATGAACAGGTAAGGGGTCAAGATTATTGTCAAGTTCGTTGGCGCTACCTATAATAGCTATTTACATTAGTTGTTAGTAAACTAGGAATATTAAAGAAGACTTATATATAAGGAAATACCTGTTTTTCAATATGTCATGTTGCAAATTTGATTTTAAATAATATTTTGACATTTAACATGTAGTTTCTTTATTCATGCAGAGTTTAGTAAAATTTGCCAGAACGTCCCGGACTTCCCAAACTTGACTACTTCCTTTAACGTGACGATAGTGCGTTGTTATATGTGCGATTGGTTTGCTTGGGAAACAGATTAACTTGCTCATGTAGTGATGTACACCCTATGTGGTGGATTGTGTTCTTTTATTTAATAAAACAGATTAACTTGCTCATGTAGTGATGTACACCCTATGTGGTGGATTGTGTTCTTTTATTTAATAATTTTCATTTTAGTAAACGTTGTTTCCACATAGCGATTTTGATAATTTAATTTGACTTTATATTGTCCTTGTCCCAATTTTGGTTTGTTTAGTTTGCAAGTTTTACATTTTAATAAAGTAGTATGGTCAAATAAAAATAGATTTACATTCAACTAGAGGAGTACAGTATTGCGTATACAGTACAGTATTGCGTATACAGTACAGTATTGCGTATACAGTACTGTATTGTTAAATCACATTTATGATATTAAAATGCAAAACTTTCAAAAACAAAGAAACCAAAACAGGAACCGCACAATTTAAAGAAAAAACAAAAATTATCAAAATTGATCATGTGCGAGTTTCAGGCTATAAGGAAGCTGGAGGTGTAAACATCACTATTACACAGAAATGCTATAATAATGTAGGTTTGTAATGGATAAAAGGTATGTTGAATTGGATTTTATGTATTTAAAAATGTATTATAACCTTATTTAAGCTGATAATTCTGCTAAATATCGATGTCTACAGCTCCAACTTCCTTATAGAACGAAACTCGCAAGTAGTCAATTGAAATTATTTGAAAGTCTTGTCAAGATATGCATTTAATGTATGACATATTTAAGTATGTAGCCTATAGAAAGTACAGCATATCTAGATGGTGTGTGAATTTGTATTTAATTATATTTTGTTGTTTCTGTTAGAGCTCTGTCTCTAGTCGGCCACCCCCGGCAATGGGGTATGTGCCTGAGTATATATACATACATACAAACAGCATAATTATCACATTTCTATTTACTCCAGGTCCTGCACGTCATTGCTAACGGAAAGAAAAACAACAACTTCCGTTCTCCCAACCTGGACGTGCCGGACTTTGATGCCAACGTGCGAGAGGACGGTGGCGGTAGGACTGGTAACGGTGGTGGTGGTGGCGGAGGCAGTGAGACAAGTAGTCGGGGAGGAGACTCACTCAAGCGGTCGTCTTTCTCACCAGCATCCTGCACTCCAACCATCAGATTAGCCGCACGATCGGTTAGTCGCTCATAAATTTTGTAAACTGTGCTGGTGGTGTAATGGTTTAGATGCTTATATTCTGGGTGTGGTGTCCTGAGTTCGAATCCCGGGAGAACCATATGCTTTCATTAGTTTATTCAAGTGCTTTGGAGTTTGTAATTGATGATTAATGTTTAGAACGGAGTGTTACTTAATACTTGTTTGGATAGATATTGTAGAAGAAAATGGGCCCATGTAAGAAAAGAAGTGTATGTGTATGTATTGGGGGGGGGGGGGGGGTTGAGATGTGGATGTTTAGATAGATATAGATGGGTAGATAAATCAATAGATAGTGAGATAGACATTAGAGTTTCAGTTTTGTTAATTTCCTTCTTGTTTCTTACACATGGGTATAAGCTCTCTATTTACATTATTTTGAATATCATAACATTAATATTCTAGCTTGCTTCTGTTAAATTAAATTAAAATTTCAAACTTGCAAACTAAACAAACCAAAACTTAGACAAAGACAATTTATAAAGGCAAAATAACTAATCAAAATCACAATGTGGAAACAACGCTTACTAAAATAAAATTTATGAAATAAAAGAACACAATCCACCACATAGGGTGTACATTACTACATGAGCAAGTTAATCTGTTTCCCAAGCAAACTAATCGCACACATAACAACGCACTATCGTCACGTTCAAGGAATTAGTCGGTTTGAGAAGTCCGGGACATTCTGGTAAATTTGTCTAAACTCTGCATGAATAAAGAAACTACAATTAGTGTCAAAATTTTCTATTAAAATGTTTCAGATAACGAGCCACATAATGAATCACTTGTGGCACTTCCCCCTCGGTGTTGGAGCCCAGCGGTTGTCCTCCTTAGTGGTGGAGGGTGATGACGTGCCCGGCCTTACCAGTGATGAACTATCCTCGGAGGTGTTTCTGTCACCCCACGTACAACTGTTTGCTCTCAACCGTTCCTGCCTCCTCTCTCTGGTCCAACTGCCAGCGTTACAGGTCCCGGGGGGCGCTGCCACAGTCGGCTTTAAGACACCTGCTTCAGAGGTCTGAGTCTGTTATTATTATAATGTGAAACTTGCAAAATAAACAAACCAAAACTGGGACGACACAAGATAAACGCAAAAGAACTAATCAAAATCGCTATGTGGAAATAACGCTTAATAAAAGAAAATTTTAAAATAAAAGAACACAATCCACCTTATTTATCACTATCCCCTCGGGGACTGAGGTGTAATGCAATAGATATTGATTGATAATGCTAAAAACAGTGTATTAATAGCGATACATAGTGTTAAGGTATAATTATGATGTATGTATACACTGTACTTTAAGTTATGTTGTCGTTGTTATGTTATCAGGTGAGACTAATACTGCGTGACCTGTCTGGGAAGTTCTCTTGGGACGCCTCCTTGTTGTACGCCCCACCGGCCGACTGCGTTCATCACGACCAACCTCCACACCATCCTCGACACCCTCACCCTCACACCACCACCACACACAACAGTCGGCACAAAGTCAACAGCAGTCTGGCATTCCTTCGGTAAGTAAAGCTCTCGTATATCAGTATGTGTGCAGCATTATTTGTTACTGTATAATTATGACACAAATACTGTGATGTCTCCGTCCCTGCTCACCCCAAACCAGCTTCGAGAAGTACACTTGGGCGGGTGCCCAACCCCGAAAGGAGTTGAAATAGGGGAGCTATCCCCCCGCCAAAGGCGGCTTTCTAGGGGCCTTTCCTAGCTGATGCTGAGAGGATTGGGTTCTAGTCATGTAGTGATGGGCTGGTCTATCCGAGTGAGAACTGAGCGATCTCTGCCATACCCATAGCTTACTCTGACTGTTCCTTTTACTTATATATCTTCTAGATCTCAAGTGGCGGCGTCTTTTCCGTGGATTGACCTCCCTACTGCCAACCTAGAAGTTGGCAGATTGGGAGCCAAAGCGTCACATTTTTCTCTTACCCCTCAACTTTCCCTTCATAATTGCTGAGGGGCACAGGGCCTTGGGTGGGGCTTTGGTTTCCCGGGCGTTTCCGCACCCTCCTCAGCTCCCTGCCTTGGAGTGGCTTCGGTCACCCGGGCTTTGTTAGTGGTAAGCAGGGAAGATTTTGTGGGGGCGCTCGTTTATGGCCTTGGCCTTGCTCGAGACCTTGGGGCTGTTCGGCCAGACAGCCTGGGGAACAACAACAACAACAACAACAACAACAACACTTGACCAAAAAACAATCTTTACACTGGTGAGCTTTAAATAATCTAGTGTGAACAGAATGAATCGGTTGAAACATACGTCTGTGAAGTATTATCAAAGATTTCGACCCACTTCCAGAATGTTTAGAGCATTAGTGTAAAGATTGATTTTTGGTCGAGTGTACATCCATACTTATATCTCTCGGCATTCCATCCAATCACTCCTAGACAACACGCAGCTGCAGTCACAACCTCCCGAAATCCATCCTTCTGAATCCTCCCTTCCTTGTGCCAGGTGTCCCAGGTGTCCACAATTACCCCCTTTGATGAATCAAATATCCAAATAGTTAAGGGGAGGCAGACCGTGTTCCTGGACCCCCTTCTCCCTAATATTTAGCCCTACTAGTTTTGAGATTATAAGACGTTCGGCCCATTAGTTTGGCGATTTCAACACCTTTCTCCCCATTTCGTTATCAAATTTAAGACGTTTGGTGCCATTTAGGTGTCGATTATTTCCTGGCGAGCGATAGCGAGCCTGCAATTTTAAGAGAAACCAGCCTTGCGGCCGGAATATTTTTCTATTGAAAAATGTACAAATTTATCTTGAAGGAGGTTCTTGGGAGTGATTTTTTAAGCTTGATAGAGGTCTAGGGAGGAAACTAAAAAAATATATGAATAAAATTAATGAATAGACCAAACAAACGGTCAGTCTCCCCTTAAATGTGTGTATGTGTTTTAAACCATGCAATATTTGTGTATGATATATTGGTATGTGTTCCAGAGCGGTGGTGTAGCGTCACCGACCCAGCCAGGTGGTGGTGGTGGTGTTGTTAGTGGTGGTGATGATGGTGGTGGTGGTGATAATATAATGATCTCCTCACTGGTAGTAACATCACCACCCAGACACACCCTGCGTCACCGCCCCCCCGGTACACTACCCACACATGAGGACTCCGCTGACGACCTGGACAACCTGGATGATGTGAGACACTTACGCTGTTTACACTGTTCTAGTTTTAAGGCGGTGTCACATGATCGCATTTTCTGGCAATTTTTGATGAGCAAGTGTTTTCTCATACCAATTTGAGGCTCTTTAGCATTGGAATTTAAATCTTGAAGCTGCCAGACAACAACTGCCAGTAAAAATTGCGGATAGAGCACACCCTGCATCCCCCCCCCCCCCCCCCCCCCCCCACACACACACACACACATCCTTCCTAAGCTGAATAAAATTGTGTACTAGTTGCCAGAATATAATAAAAAGGATTTCACCAGTCCTGAAGAGGTTAACTAGGAAAGAAATGTGAATTAGATGCTTACAAGGATGAGGTACTCCACCCTTACTCCTCTCAAGAAACATGAAATTAGCCATTAATATTTTAAAGTTGCAAAAACACACATGTGCCAGAGTATATAGACAGATAGATAGATTAAAATGTAAAACTTGCAAACAAAGTCAAACCAAAACTGGGACAAAGACAATATAAAGTCAAAACAAAATATCAAAATCGCTACGTGGAAACAACGCTTACTAAAATAAAATGTATGAAATGAAAGAACACAATCCACCACATAGGGTGTACATTACTACATGAGCAAGTTAACCCTTTCACGACCATAGGACGCAGAGGTCGCCAGATCAGCAATAAGAAATAGATTACTCTCACTGTTATAATTACCTCTCCAAAATTAGTTTTCTGCCCACAGCTAACTCAAAGACAACTGCAGAGGTTGAAGTAAACAAACTAAAGGTTTATAGATACCCCTGACGGTAACAAAGGCTTTAAAGTATCCCTAATAGGCTCAAAAATCGCGTCAGGATGTGAGAGGGTTAATCTGGTTCAGAAAAACAAAACACACAAACCATAACCAGAAACCACACAATGTAAAGACAATCAAACTTATCAAAATCATTATGTAGAAATAGCACATTGAAGATTTAACGAAACAATACTTTTAAGCCGGTATCACACGAGCACATTTATAGTCAACATTTATCTGGCAACATTTCTGGAATATTTTGCACTGGTATCGGAAACTAGACTGTTGATTGATGAATTTAGGTGACCGAAATATATTAAATGAGGACCTCGTCAGCTGCCAGACCAGTGTTGAGGATAATTGTTGACTGAAAAAGTGCTCGTGTGATACCGGCATTATTTTTTACTTGATTTGATTTTGTTTACATGAAGTTTGTATCTGTTTACCTCACAGCTGCTGAGTTACGTTGGCCACACAAGCCCGGAGGTGTTGGAACAGTTTGGTCACGCCCTGAACGAGGCAGTGGGTCCCCCAACGTCCCTGCCCTCGGAGGCTCAACACGAGGCCATCTCCACCATACTCAACCAGCGCAACATGGAGACCGACTTCCAGGACCGACATGCTGTGGACTCAAAGTTAGTTGCTCAGTTTTAAGTTGTTTATGTAGACTTTACACGGTGAATAATTAAATGACTAATAGAGTGTATGAGAGTGAAGTTGAAGGACAGAGAGGGAGAGGTAGACCAAGACAGAGGTGGAAGGATGGAGTTAAGAAGTATATGCGTGAAAGCGGTGCTGGAATGGAGGAGGGGCGTTGACTGACTTGGGACAGAGGTGCATGGTTTCATTAGTTTATTCAAGTGCATTGGGGTTTGTAATTGATGATTAATGTTAAGAACGAGGTGTTACTTAATGTCTCTATGTTACCCTTCCAGTATGGTATGCCCCCCGGGGGTCGTACTATCCGAGCCCGGTAGAGTCACGGTCGCCCTTCCAGCTCAGTCGACTGTTGTTTGACCAGCTAGGCTTTCTCTTTCTCTCCTTGTCTCTCTTTCCCTGGCTTTTTGTATCCATTCGGCCCCATTCAGCCAACTGTTTTAAGACGTTTATACCCATTCAGGTGTTAATTTTTTCCTGGCGAGCGAGAGCGAGCCAGCATTTTATGGAGAAATCCGGCTTCGCCGGAGAAATTTTTCTATCAAATAATGTACAAATTTAGCTTGGTGCCAAAACAAAATATATATATATGCTGGAAAATATTGACACCTGGAAGGGGATCTTAGAACAGTAGGCTGAATGGGGCCAAAAAAGTGGGGTGTTACTTAATATTTCTGTGTTTCCCTTCCAGTATGGTATGCCCGGGGTCCCACTGTCCCAGCCCGGTAGAGTCGCGGTCGGCCTTCCAGCTCGGTCGACTATTGTTTGACCAGTTGGGCTTGGCATCCTGGGAGAAGAGGCAGTCCATATACACGCTCAAGAAGAATGATAAACTGTTGCGGGAGCTCAAAAATCTAGATAACCAGGTACATTTTATTAAAAAAAAAATTTTTTGTTAGGTTCTTGTAGCATGGATATGGATATACACAGGCACATACCCCATAGCTGAGGTTGGCCAACTCGAGACAGAGCCCGAACAGAAACAACATTTAAAGTTCCCGTTCTTAGGGTCCGGGACCACTTTCGCGTTCCCTTGCCCTTTACTCTGTCTCGTCTAGTAGGTGAATTTTACAAGGGAGGATGATTCCTAGCCTCCTGCCCCCTCTTGTAGCAACTGATAGCAAAGGAAATCTATAATAATGGCTTGTTTTAAATATTTATTCAAAGAATATATTTTATATTCAAATTACATACTGTAAAAAAAAAAAAATTCACTGATTCCTAAGCTATTGTTCGAAGTGAATAATTTATGTATCTATAATATTTACAATATATACTGTATATCGTATACCGTGAAATGACCTAGCTTCGGATGGGGGCTATACTTCGGACATTTCTGGATAAAAGTATGTAAGCTATACAGTAGTTATGGAAAAATGACTCTGCATTATGAAAGAACACCGCAGACATACTTGTTTCTCCATAACATCATGTATTTATCCCATAACTGTGGTTCATTGTATATTTTTTCTAGAGTGTCCGAAGTTATCTCCCCGTCCGAAGTTATGTCATGTTACCGGTACTGTAAGCTTTTTGTAATTAGCACAAAATAATGATGTTTCAGAAATGCCGAGAAACCCACAAACTGGCTGTGATTTACGTAGCTGAGGGCCAAGAGGACAAGATGTCCATCCTCAGCAACAGTGGAGGATCCGCAGGCTTTGAGGTCAGAATATACACACACATTTATTTATAGTGTATTCAAGCTAACCTGGCAGAAATTGGTAACACTGTCTTTCCTACACTGCCTTTCTGTACTTCCTATACTGCCTTTCTAAACGGCTCGTGTGATGACGCCTTGATTTAATAATATCTATCTATTTACACAGGCCCATTTCCGATTTTTTTTTTTTTTTTTTTTTTTAGGGGGTGGCCAACTCGAGACAGAGCCCAAATAGGGGAAAAAAAACAAAAAAACAATGAACATACAAACATACAAAAACAAAAATACAAATTCACACACATCTAGGTCACCCAAGGAGAAGACCCAGAGACCAGGGAAAAAGCAGCGTTACCTATTTCTGCCAGGTTAGCTTTGTATGGAGAAATCCGGCATGTGCCCGTTTCCCCGCACAGTGCCCGGTTGCCCCATCTTACGGTATATATTTTACATTATGAAGTATTGTTTTGTAAGATTTGCTAATTGTAATCTAATGTTATTAATGTAAGATATTGGTAATTAGTGTATGTTACTGATGTACGGTAATTGATATTTGCAGGAGTTTGTAGGAGGTCTTGGTTGGGAGGTAGAGTTGGCTACCCACACAGGTTTCCTCGGTGGTCTACAACGTAACGGATCAACGGGAGAGACGGCACCGTACTACGCCACATCACTCACGGAGGTCATCTTTCATGTCTCTACCAGGATGCCTTCATTCTCGGAGCAGAGCATGTTGCAGAAGGTATGGTGTTGGTGGTGTAATGGTTTAGGTGCTTATGTTCTGGGTGTGGTGTCCCGAGTTCGAATCTCGGGAGGACCATATGCTTTCATTAGTTTATTGAGCTTAGGTGTTTATGTTCTGGGTGTGGTGTCCCGAGTTGGAATCCCGGGAGGACCATATGCTTTCATTAGTTTATTGAAGTACATTGGGGTGTGTAATTGATGATTAATGTTAAGAACGGGGTGTTACTTATATAATATGTTAGTGGGTAGAGTCATTTGTGTATGCATACATGTACAGTGGCGCTAATAAGTCATGTCTCAGGAGTCATTACGTTTGGCTTGCTCTGTGCTGTATTAATGTCTGCCAGATGTTGAATAGGGTGGGTAAGTGTAGGAACATGTTGGTATATCTCACTCAAAAAGCAGGAATAATGTGTAAATATTGCTGATACCAATTATTGATCAAAACATACTTGGTGCCAAGACATCACTAATTAGGCAGAATGTACAATCGCGCTAATAAGTGATGTCTCGGCACCAAGTATATTTTGATCAATAATTGGTATCCGCCATATCTAAGCTTCATTTCTTCATATCGAGTGAAATATACACACATGTTCCTACACTTACCCACCCTATTCAACATCTGACAGACATAATACAGCACAGAGTGAGCCAAACGTAATGACGGCTGGGACATGACTTTATTAGGCTGACTGTACAGTATGTGTGTGTGAAATTAATACCATCAGAATGACATTAAAATGCTGTGATGAGGGTGGACTTCTGTTAAGGTAAGCATTATTTTTATGTAATTTGAATGCTGTTTTATTTTCCAATGTAGAGAACTGGTGCTTATGCCCATTGGAACACCTTTATCCCTTTGACTACCAGCGATGTGTGTTATATTTTATTCCAGCTATATTTAGACGACATTATGCAGCTTAGGAAGGTTCTGTGGTAGTTGAAAGGGTTGGTTGAGTTAGTTTGAAGCCCTTTTACTGCTAGAGGTCCTTCCTAAGCTGTATAAAATTGTCTAATAGTTGCCAAAATCTGAGGAAAAGGACGTCCCTGGTACTGTATGGGTTAAATAATATTTTTATTATTTTCTCTCTCTCTATCTCTTTATCAGACCCGACACCTTGGCAACGATGAGGTTCACATAGTGTGGTCGGAACACACGAGAGACTACCGGCGCGGCATCATACCCACGGAGTTCTGTGACGTGCTCATCGTCATCTACCCACTACCCAACAGACTCTATCGGATATACATCTCCACTAAACCTGACGTGAGAGCAAAGCCATTTTGGTTACTGTTTATTGCAATATTTATGGAGACTTAAAAACTTTACCAGTATGGTACAGTAGACTATTTGGGTAGAATATAGAATTCGGGCGTACCGTCAGCCTTGTTTACAATACGCGGAGCCGGGGCGGACGCTTGCCATCATGTTCCCGTCTATTTTGACTGCCTTTGGATACAATAATACAGTATGTTGAGGGGGGCTTTGCCCCTCCTCACCCCCCCATGACATATTGTCATCATCATATATATTGCCAGCAGGGGGCAAATAACCGAAAAAAATCGCCGTCAAAATAGACTCGAAGATAACCGCGGCGATCGCCCTATTTAACATGACGACCGTACGCCCGGAATCTACATCCATCCCGACTATTTCAAACAGTAGATGTCAACCAGCACTGTTTGGTCAAACAGTCTAGGGAACATTAATAACAACAACCAGCACTGTTAGGTGAGATTAAATTAAATTAGATTAAGACTTTAAAATATTGTCATTGGTTTAGTTAGCCCTGTTTGTGTTGACACTGGTTTCAATCTTCTGGTTGAGTTGTCTAACTTGTTTATGTACCAGTCTATGAATCAGATATATACTAAGTTTTTTATTTGTTTATTGATTATTTTACTGGTATACTGTATACTAACTGGTATACTGTATACTAACTGGTATACTGTATACTAACTGGTATACTGTATACTAACTGGTATACTGTATACTAACTGGTATACTGTATACTAACTGGTATACTGTATACTAACTGGTATACTGTATACTAACTGGTATACTGTATACTAACTGGTATACTGTATACTAACTGGTATACTGTATACTAACTTATTCTTATTTGTTTTATTATAATGTTATGATACATTGTGTGTTGGTGCCTTCAGTAACAATTGAAGGCCATCCCTATAGGAGTTATATCTGGAAACTCGGTGGTCTGGTTCAACTAATTGTATAAAAAAAACAAAAAAAAAATAACAATTGAAATCCACGCAGGTTGGGTTCTTCGGTCCACTGTTTGACGGCGCCGTGGTTGGTCACAAGGTTCTGCCGGGTCTGGTTCGTGCCACAGCCGTCAACGCTTCACGGGCCAAGAGATCCAGACTCACCCTATACCAGAACTTGTAAGACCAAAACTCAGTCCATGTTCACCTATTCAGATTTACATTATTTAAGCCGGTATCACACGAGAGCTTTTATAGTCAACATTCGATGATCAAAAAAATTCTGGCAACATTTAGGGAGTATTTTGCACTGGTAAAGGAAACTCAACTGCTGATAGATGAATTTAGGTAACCAAAATATTTTAAATGTTGACCTCATAAGCTGCCAGACCAGTGTTGAGGATAAATGTTGAGAGAAAAAGTGCTCGTGTGATACTGGCTTTAGTTCCCAGGAACCCCCATCTTCAGCACTACCATGACACCTCTAGATGCATTTTTTTACCACCATGCGTGACTCCCTGCTCAGAGCTGGGCTTGGGTGGATGCCTTGATGTATCACAGACTTCAGTGGACAGTTACCATAGATTATAATGTAAAACTTGCAAAATAAACAAACCAAAACTTATACGAACACATTAAAAAGACAAAATAACTAATCAAAATCGCTATGTGGAAACAACGCTTAAGCAAAATAATAATTTTTTATAAATAAAAGAACACAATCCACCACATATGGGTGGATGGGACTCATTAGCCTTGGTCAGCAACTCATCTAGGGGAGACAACCTTATACAAATCCGGGTGGATGGGACACGTCAGCCTTGGTTGGCAACCTGTCTAGGGGAGTAAACCTGATACAAATCCGTACTGCTTACCTAAGGGTAAGGCAGGTTAGTGGATGGATTAGCCGAACACCACTGTAGAAAAATAGTGCTAACAAGATATACAGAGGGCCTCGGAGTAGGACGGATCCTAAATTGAGTGGTCAATCCTGTAAGTCCTTCACTAAACTGGCTCGGGTTGTCCCTCTCACAGGGTATAGGTCCGCTTAGGGGCATTCTGGGTATGGCCACCCTCGTAAGGGGAGTAAGGCGTCCGGCAATAGATAGATAGATAGTCTGCGGTGTTCTTCCATAATGCAGTCATTTTTCCATAACTGTAGCTTACATACTTTTATCCAGAAATGTCCAAAGTTTAGCCCCCGTCCTCCGAAACTACGTCATTTCACGATATTGAATCTTTTCATATATTGAATACCTTTAACCCGCTGAGCCCCAGCTAGTTAGTAATAAATGTACCACCAGGGCCCAGAGGGTTGAATTTTTTTTTTCCCAGAAACAATAGCGAATGGGTTAGGAATGAAGGAAAAACCACGAAAAACCGATCAAAACGCTCAAAAAATGGTCCTACAGAGCCCCCGAAAACGGATTTTACAAGGGTAAAAAATTGAAGGCAATTTCCCCCAAAAAAAGGTTTTTGCGTGCTCACGCGCACACGGTTGGACTTTGAGAGTTTTCAACCATCGGCATGGGATACTTACACAGTTCCCATACAAATCTGAGCCCTCTAGGTGCCATAGGACCGAAGTAATTAACCTGGACGCAACCATTGCGTCGCTGGGTTCTGGTGATCGAACATTGCAGACGCAACACGTGCGATGCTGGGTCTCAGCGGGTTAATAGATATACAGTAAACCCTCGCTAACTCGGACTAATTGGGGGGAGACCACTTCCGAGAAGCCCGATTTTCCGAGATGTCCGACTTATGTCCGACTTAAGAGAGGGAAAATTCCGAATTAGAAGAGGAAAGTCCGTGTCAGAGAAAATTGAGATAACTTTTTTTTTTATTTTTTTTTTACATGTGAAATTCATCATATTAATGACAAATACAAACCTTATTATGTTTTCAGGGACAATACAGTACTGTACAGAGTAATTAATATTAATAATAATAATAATAATAGCATGTTACTTATTTCTCATAAGCGCCAATTTTTCCGAAGAATTCACTAGCGCTCGGAAAGAGAAAGAAAAAAGAACAAAATCAATGCATCAAAAGAAGGCTTATATACAACACACATTTAACAATCACTAGCAGTGGCAAAATAGCCTAAACTCTATAGCCATCTGTCATGACACCTCTCTCAAGATCATAGCTTCTCTCAAAGAGAAAAGTCTTAAGTTGTCTCTTGAAGCATTCAACAGAACTCAGTTGTCTCATGGACAGCGGCAACCTGTTATACAACCTCGGAGCCATGTAGGAGAATGACCTCTCAAAGAAAGAAGACTGCTGGAAAGCCCTTGGTTCATCAAGACGAAAAGGGTCATTGTCATGACGCACAACTACACCATGGTGTGCCGGTGGGTGCCTGAGCAGCTCCGCAAGGTACCTAGGCTCACCAAATTTGAGAACCTTAAAAGTCACCAAACACAACTTAAATTCTATTCTTGCTCTTACTGGCAGCCAGTGCAGTTCTATGTGAAGAGATGTAGTAGGAGTTCTAGGTGGAACACCAAAAATGAGTCTTGCGACCCTGTTAAGAACAGACTGAACTTTCTTTAAAATATAATTTGGAAGACCCACCAACAGGGCATTGCAATAATCAACACGAGAGAAGACCAATGAGTGAACCAACGTCAGGAGGCAACGTCTGGTTATAAACGGCTTCACCAAATAGAGATTTCTGATGTGCAAGTAACAACTTTTAACTATCTGGTTTACATGCTCTTTGAAATCTAATCGGGAGTTCACATATACACCCAGATTTCGAACAGAGTTGGCCGGTCGCAGCTGAGATCCACCCACATTGATGGAGAGGGCACCTACTATATCATCAGCTCTTCTATTTCCTCGGATGATGAGAATATCAGTTTTACCATCATTTAGTTTAAGTTTTCTCGCTCTCATCCACTTCTTGATATCAGACATCAACAATTCCATCTTACTCCGTATATCAACTATATTTGTGATTCTCACATAAATCTGGGTGTCATCTGCATAAAAGTGAAAGGTGACATTATGTGCACGAAGCAGAAGAGACAAACTGCTAATATAAATTATAAATAGGATAGGACCTAAAACTGATCCCTGCGGAACACCATACTGCAGGGTTGTCGAGTCCGAGACCACTTGATTTACCATCACACTCTGGGATCTACCTGACAAGTACGACCCAAGAAGCAAGAGAGCGGAGTCACGCACACCACAATCATAAAGATCACTCAATAACAACTCGTGATCCACTGTGTCAAAGGCCGCAGAGAGATCAAGCAAGACCAATAGTGAGGCCACACCATTGCAAATGTTCTCAACTAGATCATTATGTACTCTAATCAATGCTGTTTCAGTTGAATGATGCTGTCGGTAAGCAGACTGAAAAATTAATTAAATTAATAATAATAAATTAATAATTATAATTTAAAATTAACACAATAATTAAAAGGCACAGGCTTCAATTCATCCTAAAATCACTTAAAACCGAGTGAGCGAACATTGTAAACCGGACAGAAAACCCGTCCAACTCGGAAATTTCCGAGATATACAGGGACATATCCGAGAAGTGCGGGTTTCCGACTAAAAAGAGTCCGAGTTAGCGGGGGTTTACTTCACTTTAATTAATCTTTTACTATTATAGCAACACATTTTATGTCAAGTTATTCCAAGCTTTGTCTTTCAATTGTATTACTTAAGGGGAGTCAACGGCTTTTTTTTATCTTTCTCTCCTTTTCTCTCTTTTCCTGGCTTGTATCCATTCGGCCCCATTCAGCCAACTGTTTTAAGACGTTTATCTCCATCCAGGTGTCGATTTCTTCCTGGCGAGCGATAGCAAGCCAGCATTGTATGGAGAAAACCAGCTTCTCCGGAGACATTTTTCTATAGAAAATTTACAAATTTAACTTACTTTCAAAACAAAAAAATATATACGCTGGCTCGCTACCGCTCGCCAGGAAAATATTGACACCTGGATGGGGGTAAGCATCTTAAAACAGTAGGCTGAATGGATACGTACATAAAATTATAACATAAAATTTAAGACTGGTGTTCCACACATAAGTGCAGTTTCAGTCTCTTGTCCTAATGGCGGCATTCCAGGCAACCCTGTTAAGGGCTGCTTCACTTGTCAAGTTCTTGGATTTGAGATCGGCACGTATAGTCCGATCCCAGGTCTTC
This sequence comes from Paralithodes platypus, assembly GCA_032716605.1. NCBI lineage: Eukaryota > Metazoa > Arthropoda > Malacostraca > Decapoda > Lithodidae > Paralithodes > Paralithodes platypus. The sequence goes on along the minus strand of CM064501.1, from coordinate 39,042,633 downwards.
CTCGGTCCACCCCTTGGTGCAGCTCCCTCCACAATCACAGACCTGCATTTTTTCACCCAATTTTGTTCATCCATTCTCTCCACATGTCCATACCATCCCAGTCTACTTGTATGCATCACCTCGCTAATACTCTTTATACCTAAACGTCTCCTCAGCTCAACATTTGTTATTCTATCCTGTAGCCTGGCCCCACACATCCATCTCACCATTCTCATCTCATTACGTTCCATTCTGTTGACATCCTCTACTTTAACGGCCCATGTTTCTGAGGCATACGTCATTGCACTTCTAACACATGAGGCATACACCTTTCCCTTCAGGGGGAGAGGCATTCTTTTCATGGTCAGGATTGGCAACAGTTCTCTGAACTTCCCCCAGCCACACCTAATTCTAGCAACAGTGGCAGCCTCGGCCCCACCACCGGCAGAGATGGTATCTCCTAGGTAACAAAACTTGTTCACCAGCTCCAGTGATTCATTTCCAAAATTCACAGCCACAGGATCATCACTTAACACAAGCTTGCCTTTGCACACTATGCACTCAAATTTCTCTATTTCTGACTTATCCTTCGGCAGGGGTCCCTTTATTCTACTACAGCGCTTACTCCCATGGTGTACCCAACATCGACAGATGCTACATTGAATTGAGTTATCGCCCACTCCCTTTCCACACACTGCACATGGGTATGCACCGCTCTTTTCCACATTACCTCGTCTCAATCTACAATGCATAACCTTGGTTTTGTTAATATTGACTCTTAAACGCTTGCTCGCCATGTCCTCTTCTCCACTCTCTGAATTTGTCCTCAGCATCTTGCATACTGTCAGCTATTAGGACAAGCCAAAGAGAGAGGGAGAGAAAGATAAAAAAAGCGAGGTGGGCTCCCTTAAGAAGTGCTTAATATAGAATGTTGTCTAAGCGTAATGATTACTGTTGTTCCCATCCAGCTATGAAGAGAGAGCACGAGCCTTGGACACCATAATAGAACAGTACAGTGAGGCTACAACCTTCGAGAGCTTCATATCTTCAGTTTATTGCCCGGTCTTCCCAAACACCTTCATCTCAGGACCAACTAGAGCTTCAGGTACTGGTGGGATTTATATATATCTATCTATCGGTTCATATTTTTTCACCAACCAATTTTACTAGAACTAAACTCAATTAAAATGTAAAACTTGCAAACTAAACAAACAAAAACTGGGACAAAGACAATATAAAGTCAAATTAACTTATCAAAATCGCTATGTGGAAACAACGCTTACTAAAATATAATTTATGAAATTATAATGTAAAATTTGCAAAATAAACAAACCAAAACTTATACGAACACAGTAAAGAGACAAAACAACTAATCAAAATCGCTATGTGGAAACAACGCTTAAGTAAAATAATAATGTATGAATAAAAGAACACAATCCAAACCTTTGTGGATGACCTATGTTGTTGTACAGTGTTCTTTGTATAGCATTTATCGTATCGTTGTTTTGTTTTCTCTTTTAGGGACGTCGTTTTCATCGCGTGTGTTTGATTCGGTAGGCGGTGGAGTGTCTGGCCTCGCTGCTGCTCTACTGGACGGTCAACAACTACCTCCCGGACCACCACATAGACCACCACTAACACGACCTACAAGTTACTCCACCGGGGAACAACATCATCTCAGGGACAGAGCCAGAAGTAGGTACCACTTTTATTTTTATTTGTTTTCTATGTGAGTGAGGGAGGCAAAAGGCAGAACTGCCGATAGCAAGTGCCTCCCCCATAGTTGAAAGAGTTACAGGGCCAAAATCAAGAAACGTTCGAGCCAAAATGCTTGGACACACAGAGTTTGAAGCTATTTAAGTCATAGGAAGAGGGAAAGACTGGTTTTGGGAGAGAGTTCCAGAGCTCAGCTGTTGAATAGAAGAAAGTTTGAGAGTAATGTTTTACTCTTGGGTTGGAGAGTTGCACAGAGTAGGGGTGGGATTGTGTTGCAAGACGGGTACCACGTACCCTACGTAAAGGAGGTGGTATACACTGGGAAAGCTCTGAGGAACACTGATTATTATAGTAGCGATAGAATAGCGAGAGAGATGCAACATTGCGGCGGAGAGAGAGAGATTGCAGAGAGTTGGTGAGTGGACGGGAATTAATGATACGAAAGGCCTTCCTTTCAACTTTGTCTAGGAGAGCGGTGTGAGAGGAACCTCCCCACACATGTGAACAATACTCAATACAAGGACGCACTATGCCCCTGTACAGAGCAAGAAGCTGTGCAGGGGTAAAGAACCCCCTAAGGTGGTTGAGCACACCCAGCTTCTGGGAGGCTGCCTTAGCAAGACTGGTCATATGGTCCTTCCAAATGAGAGCAGAAGAAAAAGCGACACCAAGAATATTGAGAGAAGATGAAAGATTGATTTTTGTATTGTTGAAGAATAAGGGATAGTCCGCTGGGAGTTCCGGACGGGTAGATAGATGAAGAAATTGAGTTTTGGAAGCATTAAAGGTAACAAGGTTTTCTGTGCCCCAATTGGAGATAGTATTTAGATCAGAATTTAAGTGTTCTATGGCTTCATTACGTTTTTCGTTGAGGGATTGCTGGCTGGGGCGTTCTGAAAAACTAATGGAGTAGTGTAAGGTTGAGTCGTCTGCGTATGAATGGATGGGAATTGAGGTACAGTTGAGAAGATCATTTATAAAAATTAGAAAGAGAATAGGAGATAGGACAGAGCCCTAAGGAACACTTACTATAGGTAGCGCCAACGAACTTGACAATTTTCTTGACCCCTTAACTTCTCATAATTCAAAAGGGCCTAGAGCAAACTGGCTGTAAATATACACACCTATTTCCTGGTGGGCTCTTCCCTAATGATATAAATGTCAGCTCGTTTGCTTTCATTCATTTTGCGTTATAAGAAGTTAAGGGGTCAAGATTATTGTCAAGTTTGTTGGTGCTACCTATAGTATCAACCATATGTGTACAGTAGTTCAATAACATTTGTACCAACTCGGACTCAAGACAGAGCCCGAATAGAGACAACACAACAGGAAACAATGAATCACACAAAAACAAAGTACAAATTCACACACATCTGTTTACACCTGATGACACTTTGGCTTAACTTTTTTCTCCACAGTTCTTAATTTGGAGAGATTCTTTTCATTTACAGCTTAATTTTTACAGAGATGGGCCGGTTTCCTGTACCATTTTCTCCCTCATGTTTAGCCCCATTAGTTTTCAGATGTTAAGATGTTTGCCCCATTAGTTAGTTGATTTTAAGACCTTTCGCCCCATTTCTTCGTCAATATTTAGACCTTTCGTGCTATTTAGGCGTCTATTTTTTCCCTGGCGAACGATAGTGAGCCTGTAATGTTGGAAGAACCGAAATTAATCTAGAAGGGAGATCTAATGGATGTTTTTTTTTTAAATTTGATGGAGGTCTAGGGAGGAAACTAGAAAAATAACAAATAGGCTACATGCAAAAGTCGCCCAAAAAGTGAACCATCTCCCCTTAAGATTCACTACCATCATAATTATATGCTAGTGCTCATCTATTTCAACATTTCTTACCTTTAATCAAATTTCAACTTTTCGATATTAACCCTCCAGCCCCGGCTATTGTATTCTATAATTTCCCCGAAACCCGGGGGTTTTGGCCGAAAAACGTCTATGCCTAGGCTACCGTATCTTTGTTATTTTTATTGCTTCCGCATTCCCGCGCATCCCCAAGCGTAGATGTGTTTCGTACCTGTAAAATAGCGTTGAGTAGAGCTCTCTAAGTCAACTGGTTCAGTTGTGATGACGATTTCCGTGGAGAGAACTTTGTGGCGATATCAGCCACTTATCACTGCTTAACAATAACACACAGCCACACACGAACAAGGACGCCTCTCCTTCTTGTGGTCGGAGATGCGCGGCGTCGGGGTTGTTTACATGCGTCGGACGGACACCTTGCACACCAAGCTTACAGGCTTTCAAGCTGCCGGAGCCTCAGAACCCTACCGGGTTCCGCGGGGGGTATTTGTTATGTGTTTCTCAGAGCCCAACCGGGTCTGGTGGGTTAAAGACATATGCAATACTAATGTAGGTTTCTGATGGATTAAAAGTATGATCAATTTGGTTTTATGTATTTATAAATGTATTGTGACCGTATTTAAGCTGATATTTCTGCTAAATATTGACGGTCACAGCTCCAACTTCCTTATAGGCCAAAACTCGCAAGTGCACAATTATTTCAACATTTCTTACCTTTGATAAAATTTCAACTGTGTTCATATAGTGTTAAATTGGAGGATGCAATTGTATTGTTAACTGTCTGCAGTAGTATTTTTATAATTTATTAGGAATTTCATATTAAAAGTTCTATTGATAAGGGTTGAATAATAATAATAAGCATGTTACTTATTTCTCACAAGCGCCAATTTTTCCGCGGAATTCACTGGCGCTCGGAAAAAAACAAAAATCAAAACAAACACAAATCACTTAAATTGCAACACAAAACTTCTATGCATTACAGGTCTCCCTCTTTTTATGATTGGGTTCGTTCCTGAATACCCATCTTAAATTTAAAAATCATATAGCAAACCCTAAAATTAATGTGGTAAATGGGGATGTTCTATCAGACCAGCCAAAACCCAAACCCAAACACCTAAACACTTCTAATAATATAAATTGAGGCATCGGATAGTGAGGGAGACCTGAGGCGCGTTCGGTAGACCTATCGTTTAGGGCCGATAGCTCTAGCGAACGCGATAGCCGCCGATTCGACGAATCGGCGATCGAAAACGATTGCTGTTTTAGCTATCAGAGCGATCGGTCCTGGGAGGTCGATCGAATGATCGCCGAGAATGTAAACAAACCATTTAAAGTTATTATATTGCTAATAATATAGATTGCGTATCGTGTTTCCCCTTCTTGAATACAATTTATGTAAATATTAAACACACTACGAAAAATAGGCGAAAAATAAAACAATTCTTGTTGCGATGTCTTCTTCTTCTTCTTCTTTCTTGGGTCAAATGGCTATTGTTATTGTTTACAAAGCTCTGGCAGACCGATCGGCGATCTGTGTCGTTCGGTAGTGAAATCGAAACACCGTTCTATCAAGCGCTATCAGACGAATCGGTGATAGGTCTACCGAACGCGCCTCTGTACGCTTATCTTATCTTAATATAATTTGAATACAGGAGTTCGACACATGCTGGGTGGCATTCGTCGCAACTCTGGCCACAGCAAGAGCTTCCCTGAAACAGAAGGGAAGATAAACAACAATGATAGTGGCCACACCAACCATGATTGTCACACCTCTGGCAGGTTCAGTGTGTGTGTGTGTGTGTATGTGTTTTTTGTTGTTGTTCTTGTTCTTCTTCAGGCTGTCTGGCCGAGCAGCCCCAAGGTCCCGAGCAAGGCCAAGGCCATAACCGAGCGCCCTCACAAAACCCTCCCTGCTTACCACTTACCACTTACCACTAATAAAGCCCAGGTGATCGAAGCAACTCCAAGGCGGGAAACTGAGGAGGGTGCGGAAACACCCGGGAAACCAAAGCCACACCCAAGGCCTTGTTCCCCTCAGCAATTATGAAGGGAAACCTGAGGGGCACAGGAAAAATGTGATGCTTTGGCTCCCAGTCTGCCAACCTAAAGGTTGGCAGTAGGGAGGTCAATCCACGGAAGAGACGCCGCCACTTGAGATCTACAAAATATATAAGTAAAAGGAACAGTCAGAGTAAGCTATGGGTATGGCAGAGATCGCTCAGCTCTCACTCTGATAGACCAGCCCATCACCATTGTGTGTGTGTGTGTGTGTGTGTGTGTGTGTGTGTGTGTGTGTGTGTGTGTGTGTGTGTGTGTGTGTGTGTGTGTGTGTGTGTGTCACTTACATACCCACTGTGTTGTGCTCACTTGGTTTCTACTAAAGTGCAAGCTGTTTACTTACCACCTCACAGTGTTTAGCATGTGTGATAAATAGGCTGTGTTAATCAAACATAATTACTGTAATTATTTTGATGCACAAACTTTAATGAATATGCAGTAAAGTAATTATAGCTTATTTCAGAAATTAGATATATAAATATTGTTCATTAATAGTAATAGTAACTTGGTATTACACACCCAGATGGATTTGTGCATACTGTACCAATAGATCACTTGCTTTTAGCGGTAACTTAAAATTAAACAGTTTATTGACTAAGATTTTCAGTTAACTTTTGATTATTAACCCCCTGGATCCCAAGCAATTTAAAGGTGAATTACATAAGCTGCATACCTACCTAGTAAGATGTGTATTTTGTATGCATCAAAACATATTAGGGATGCTCAGGTTTGTGTATAATAAAGTAAATTTACGTCGGTAAAGAAAACAAATATTCAATTTTTTTATATCTGACGGTATCTGGTAGTTGACTGTCTTGCAAATCTCGCGCCTTCCAGTATTGTGATGACGTCATAGAATCCGATAGTTGTCAGGCAACAGAAATTTACCTTTAACTTGACCCAATTTATTTTATATGTTAGGGGCAAATTTAAGGATATGCCCAATAATAGTGTATTACTAGAGCATTTAACGTTCTGTTAGATCACTTATCTCACTTTTTTATCATCTTTGTTTAATTCACCTTTAATACAAAAGTAGGCTACACTCCAGGACCAGCCACTTTTCAATTTATTGTTTTTCCTGAAAACATATGGGATGGGTTAGTAATGAAGGAAAAACAACATAAAACCGCTCACCTAGGTCATTTGGGGGTCCTGGGGGGGCGGGGGAAAGTGACAATTATCATTAAGTGATAGGTAGGCAATATACTGGCATATCACTCCCGCGCACGCCCACACGCACACAGCTGGACCTGGGGGGATGCTAACCATCGGTATTGTTCCGTGTGATCCTAAAGTAGTTCCCATACAAATCTGAACCCTCTAGGTGCCATAGAACAAGAGTAATTAAGGCGGACGCATACGTTGCATCGCAGGTACTGGGTTACATACATAGGCGACGTATAACGTTCGTCCCTGGCGTCGGAGGGGTTAATGTACAAATCTTTCTGTTACTATAATACATATATACTGGATTAAAATTTAGGTAGCATGTCTGAATGCTGGTCAAAGGGTCGGCAGTTTGATCCCACCCTGTGCCATTGGTAGACATCAAGAGCTTGAACACTCAGGTCTAGCGATTTGTGGCAAATGTCCAGTAAAGTCCCTGTAACAAAGGTACGCTCTAGCCCTGTCAATCAAGGGAGTGTGTGGCATTAAAAACTGCATCATAATCCTTGAATGTGACGATAGTTAGATGATAATAATAGTTCATAAAACTAGCGCATGCTAAGCTAGCTAAGGATAGCCCAATAAGGCCGATTAGGCATATTTCCATTGGCCCCGTCCCCTTGTACCCCTTTGTACTCATGAGGGACGGTAACGACTCGGTGCTTGTGAAAAATCTTTAATGCGCCGAGCGTGGGCGCGATCCTGGGACCTTCTGGGTGGTTATGTGTGCGATTAGTTTCTTGGGAAACAGATTAACTTGCTCATGTAGTAATGTACACCCTATTTGGTGGATTGTGTTCTTTTATTTATAAATTATTATTTTGCTTAAGCGTTGTTTCCACATAGCGATTAAGTTGTTTTGTCTTTTTACTGTGTTCGTCCAAGTTTTGGTTTGTTTATAAGTTTTACATTATAACTAATGGAATCCCACTAATTTGTGTTTCCATAGGTGTACTGTTGATGGACCATGTGAACAGCAACGATGACAGTGGCACATCACCCCGCGGTAATAAGAAACTGTCCTTCAAGAACCCTCGTAAGGCCTCAGCTGCCGTGACCTCCTCCTCCACCACCACCGCCACCACTACCACTACTACAGCAACCACCACACCACCAGAAAGCCCCATGCCACCACCAAGGAGATCCAAAGACTCCACACATAGAAAATGAGCAACACTTTACTGTCTACATCAACAGGTCAGTGTGTAGTCAACAAATACATTGACAAAAATATACTTTGAAAAGTAGACAGAATGAAAATAAACACCATGTGAGGAAGATCACTTTATTGACAACGTTTCGCATATAGCTTCATCAGGCATTCATCAGGTGTATGGCATTGGCCTGATGAAGCTATAATAATAATAATCTGGTCTTTTATTTCTCGCAATATATGCGAAACGTTGTCAATAAAGTGCTCTTCCTCACATGGTGTTTATTTTCAACAAATACATTACAGTACTATACTTGAGCAACAGGTGAGTAAAGCCGGTATGACACAAGCCCTTTATCCCTCAACATTTATCCTTAATACTGATCTGGCAGCTTATGGGGTACACATTTGAAAAACTTCGGTTACGCAAGTTCATCTATAATCAGTCTAGTTTCCGATACCCGTGCTAAATAATCCAGAAATGTTGCCAGAATAATTTTGATCACCGAATGTTGACTATAAAAGCTCTCGTGGGATACTGGTTTAACTAAGTGAATTACCAGTTTATAACAAATGAGTGTGTGTTAAATGAGTACCGTTAACAACTTTACAACAAATGAGTGTCAAGTGAATACCGTACCGGTAACATGACATAACTTCGGACACTCTAGAAAACATATACAATGAACCACAGTTATGGGATAAATACATGATGTTATGGAAAAACAAGTATGTCTGCGGTGTTCTTCCATAATGCAGAATAATTTTTCCATAACTATAGCTTACACACTTGTATCCAGAAATGTCCGAAGTATAGCCCCAGTCCGAAGCTAGGTAATTTCACTGTACTAACTTTACATAATGACTTTACAACATATGAGTAATGGGAGAGTTGTATGTGTACGTATGTATATACTCAGGCACAATCCACACTTTTCCTTTTTTTTTTTTTTTTTTTTTTTTAAAGGGGGGGGGGGGGGACTCAAGACAGAGCCCGAATAGGGACAACATAACAGAAAACAATGAACACACCAAAACTAAATACAAATTCACACACATCTAGGTCATCCAGGAGAAGACCCAGAGGTCTCTAATAATGGGAGAGTTACAAATTAATAACCAGTTTATAACAAATGGGTGTTAGCAAATGAATAACCATTTTATCTTACAGTTTCTTACAGTTTCTTACAGTAGATCCTCTGGAAAAAGGCAAACTATGCCTGTGTATCCAGCTCAGTACCAGTACTTGCACTGCTGCGGTCGTTCACGGTGTTGGCGGCGGCGGTAGCAGATGCAATATTTTTACTATTCTGTATTTTTGTTTTATAATCAAACTTCAAATCTTGTCTTCCCCATGCTTTATCAAGATTACTTTCAAACTCCCTTATTGATTCGGAATCGACTACATACTGGGGCAGTGCGTTCCACTCATTTACCACTTTATCACAAAATGAGTTCTTTGCCTTCTCAAGCCTATTTCTTTCTTTGTAAATTTTCTTAGAGTCTCTCGTTCTTGTTTATAACAAATAAGGAATGAGTATGTAACAGATGTACAATCGCGCTAATAAGTGATGTCTCGGCATCAATTATGTTTTGATTAATAATTGGTACCAGCAATATCTAAACTTGATTTATTCGTTTGGAGTGAGATATACAAACATGTTCCTACACTTACCCATCCTATTCAACATCTGACAGACATGAATACAGTACAGAGCAAGCCAAACGTAATAACAGCTGGGACATGACTTATTAGCGCAACCGTATGACAAGTAAGTGTATCGCAGGTCAGGAGTGATTGTATGAAGTAAGACGCAGGTGTATAACGAGTGAAAAGAACAGGTGGTTGAGGTGGTGAACAGGTGTGTATCAAGTGAGACACATGTAGGTTTATTTATTTTTTGTTTTTTTCAATGTGATTGAGGGAGGCAAAAGGCAGAACTGCCTATAGCGAGTGCCTCCCCCATAGTTGAAAGAGTAACAGGGCCAAAATCAAGGGACGTTCGAGCCAAAATGCCTGGACGCACGGAGTTTGAAGCAATTTAAGTCATAGGAAGAGGGAAAGGCTGATTCTGGGAGAGAGTTCCAGAGGCTATAGTCTATTCGCTGTAAGTAGGCGAGAAAATATGACCTCTAACCTCTGTCACTAAAAAACTACTAGAGTAATCAAGCTAGTATTTCTACCAGTTGGGAAAAGTCACCCAGGGAATAGATGTGGAAATTTACAGCCAATTTGCTCTATCCCTTTTTGAGTTACAGAGGTTAGAGGTCATGATTGCTCGCCTACTTACAGCGAATAAACTATAGCCCCTTCATCACCGTCACACATAAATATACACTTTCATATTTAAGCCGGTATCACACGAGCGCTTTTCCCCTCAACATTTATCCTCAACGCTGGTCTGGCAGCTGATGGGGTCAACACTTAAAATAGGCTGCACAGCTACTGCACCCACAGATCACCTACATCAAGAAACCAAAATCCTCAAAGTCAAAGACCATCTGGACATGAGAGGCACTCAATTCCTGGCAGCAGCCTCCACGAACCAAGACCACCCACTAAACTACATGGCAACACACCCACAGACACCAAGAAATATCAAAACAACACCCAGCACACGGTATCACACACAATTATTGTCCTCTCTCCCTCCCTGCCCACCCCGAACCAACTTCCAGAAGCACATCCATACTCATATCTCTCACCGATCCATCCACTCACTCACAGACAACACGCAGCTGCATGCACGACCTCCCGAAATCCATCCTTCCGAATCCTCCCTTCCTCGCGAGGACAGAGTCCACCTGGCCAGGCTGAGATGCGGACACCATCCAGCTCTCCTGAGCTATCAGAAGAGACTGGATGACTCCGTTGTCGACACCTGCCCGGGATGTAACACAGCACCCCATACCATTAAACACATCATAGAAGACTGCATTTCACACAACCACTTACGCCAACAACACAATCTACACTCAATGAGAGCTCTGTGGGAAAGCCCGATCGTGGCCATGGCCTTTCTCAGGGACTCGGGGCTGTTCGGCCAGGCAGCTTAGGGAACAACAACAACAACAACAACAACAACAACACTTAAAATATTTCTTTTGCCTGAAATTATCTATCATCAGTCTAGTTTCCGATACCATTGCAAAATACTCCCTAAATGTTGCCAGAAAAATGTTGATGATAGAATGTTGACTATAAAAGCTCTCGTGTGATACCGGCTTTACTTTCTTCACCGCTGGAACCAAGGACAATTTATTTTTCCAAGTTATATTATAGTCTATTCGCTGTAAGTAGGTGAGAAATCATGAACTCTATCCTCTGTAACTCAAAAAGGGCTAGAGCAAATGGGCTGTAATTTTCCACACCTATTCCCTGGCTGACTCTTCCCAAGTGGTAGAAATATTAGCTCGATTACTCTAGTCGTTTTAGAGTTACAGAGGTCAGAGGTCATGATATCTCGCCTACTTAAGCCGGTATCACACAAGAGCTTTTATATTCAACATTCGATGATCAACATTTTTCTGGCAACATTTTTGGAGTATTTTGCACTGCTATCGGAAACTAGACTGATGATAGATGAACTTAGGTAACAGACAACTATTAAATGTTGACCTCCTGAGCTGCCAGACCAGTGTTGAGCATAAATGTTGAGTGAAAAAGTGCTCTTGTGATACCGGCTTTACCGTGAATAGACTATAGTGCAGTGTATGCTTGACTGTACAGTATAGATGTAAATATGTGTGTGGGAATTTATGTATGTAAAAAAATAACTGAATTATTTTGAGGGTTAAGACCCACTTTAACAGTTTATTCCGGCTATCATTAGACAATCTTATATAGCTTAGGAAGGATCTGTTAAAATGTAAAACTTGCAAACTAAACAAACCAAAACTGGGACAAAGACAATATAAAGTCAAATTAACTTATCAAAATCGCTATGTGGAATCAACGCTTACTAAAATAAAATTTATGAAATAAAAGAACACAATCCACCACATAGGGTGTACATTACTACATGAGCAAGTTAATCTGTTTCCCAAGCAAACTAATCGCACACATAACAACGCACTATCGTCACGTTCAAGGAATTAGTCAATTTGGGAAGCATATGGTCCTCCCCGGATTCGAACTCGGGACACCACACCCAGAACATAAGCAATGCGTCGGAGATGATGATGATTACGATAAGAGTCTTGATATTGTGGCACAAATTCAAGAGTGTTAAATAGAAAAATATAATTTTATATTTCCAAAGTATTAGTGCCAAGCTTCACTATTACTTTATTGTACAGTCGTGCTAATAAGTGATGTCTCGGCACCAAGTATCTTTTGATCAATAATTAGTATCAACAATATCTAAGCTTCATTTTTTCATATCGAGTGAACTATACAAAGATGTTCCTACACTTACCCACCCTATTCAACATCTGACAGACATTAATACATCACAGAGCAAGCCAAACATGTTAATGACAGCTGGGACATGACTTATTAGTGCGACCGTACACAGATTGCTCCCCCAGTCTACCGGTACATATATATTGACTATATAGTAGAGGTGCATAATAATATACACTGGTGTTTTGTATAATCATATGCATCATTACATAACTATTTAATGATCCTTAACTTTGATAATATTTAATTGTAAAACTTGCAAAATAAACCAAAACAGGAACTGCACAATATAAAGACAAAATAACTTATCAAAGTCACTATATGGAAATGGCCAGACCTATGAGAGTTCCGTATGGAGCTCAGTGGTCTGGTTAATCTGCTCTACATAACTAACTAACTAACTAACTAACTAACTATATGGAAATTGCATTAAAGATTTACAAAACAATATTATGAAATATAATATAATGTCTTGATAGCGTAATGCATAAGTGCGCGGAATTTTGATGTGAGTATCCTAGGTTGGAGTCCTTGGAGTGCCACATGTATTTGTTGATTTTATTAATTGAGTTTAGAGGTGAAGTTGGTTGGTGGACAAAACATAATAAATACTATAATATAATGTAATATATTATGAAATACAATACTATAATATAATGTAATATATTATGATATACAATAACCACATAGAATCTAGTAACACGGGAATGAATAGGTTTTCTTTTAGGGAAATTATTTGTAACAATACAGTAATAGGTTGTGTTTATTATTTGTAACAATACAGTAATAGGTTGTGTTTATTATGGTTGTTGAGGAAGAGATTATGCTGCTTCAGTTGAGGGTAAACTATTGCAACTACAAATGTCCAGTTTGATTGTATTTTGTATACATATCACTCACACGCACACATAAATACACACACACATAAATACACACACACACACACACACACACACACACACACACACACACACCCTAACTAATCGGATATAGTATAGAAAAGACAGGAAAGCAAGAACGGCATAAACAAAACAAATTAATTACACAGGCGTTTTATTCCCTCGGCTTCGATCATCAACAATGGTCTATAGTCAATTCGCTGTAAGTAGGCGAGAAATCATGACCTCTATCCTCTGTAACTCAAAACGGGCTAGAGCAAATTCGGTTGTAAATCTCCACAGCTATTCCTTGACTGACTCTTCCCAAATGGTAGAAATATTAGCTCGATTATTCTAGTCGTTGTTGAGTTACAGAGGATAGAGGTCATGATTTCTCGCCTACTTACAGTGAATAGACTATAGTTATGCACGAGGTAAACTTCGAAAATCATGTCACCTAAATTTAAAAAATCTTAGTCTATAGTCTATTTGTTCCAGCTGAGGGTAACTGGAATCCCGTGGCATATGATTTCTCGATTCTTAACCCTTTCTGTACCGGCGACGTCCTTTTTAACTATATTCTGGCTATTAGACAATTTTATTCAGCTTAGGAAAGACCTCTACCCATTATAAAGGCCACAGACTATATAAATTAATCTGTCCCTTCTGTACCAGCGACGTCCTTTTTAACCTTATTCTGGCTATTAGACGATTTTATTCAGCTTAGGAAAGACCTTTACCCATTAAAAAGGCCACAGACTATATAAATTTATCGTTGTAGCTACCCTCTATTATTGTCCAAGCTTTATAAAATCGTCTAAATGAAGCTGAAATAATACAACGGACGTCCCCGGCAGCAAAAGGGTTAATGGAATACTGTAATATGATATTGCTATGTCTCTGCATCATATTAAGGCTAAATGTTCATAATTAGCAACATAATTTGCTTAAAATCATGGCAATAACTGAGTATTATAATGTAAAACTTGCAAAATAAACAAACCAAAACTTATACGAACACAGTAAAAAGACAAGACAACTAATCAAAATCGCTATGTGGAAACAACGCTTAATTAAAATAATCATTTATAAATTAAAATGTAAAACTTGCAAGCTAAACAAACCAAAATTGGGACAAGGACAATATAAACTCAAATTAAATTATCAAAATCGCTATGTGGAAACAACGCTTACTAAAATGAAAATTATTAAATAAAAGAACACAATCCACCACATAGGGTGTACATTACTACATGAGCAAGTTAATCTGTTTCCCAAGCAAACTAATCGCACATATAACAACGCACTATCGTCACGTTAAAGGAAGTACAGGTACTGTAGTCAAGTTTGGGAAGTCCGGGACGTTCTGGCAAATTTTACTAAACTCTGCATGAATAAAGAAACTACATGTTAAATGTCAAAATATTATTTAAAATCAAATTTGCAACATGACAAGACATTAACAATAGTACAAAATACAAAAATTGATAAGATATCTATACTATTACAAAATAATATATAAAATACAGTACAGCACTCACTAACGATAGTGCTATCGGGTAGGTACCTGTAAGCATAGCATGCCTCAAGTGCTACCCTATAACTACTCAATAACTACCCTACAAATAACCTACATTTATAGCACAAATAAACTAAGGAAATCGCAAAAGCAAGCAATTGATACTATCGACAATGAATACATATAATATAAAGACAAATAATTGCAAAATATGAAGTAACAACAGATTTAAACAAAGAGTACTCATTTAACAAGAACAATCAATTTAAAAAATCATCAATATTAATATTAATGAAATGCTGGGTGTGAAGGGAATTCATGGTCTCCTGAAAACTCCCCAGGCCCACTTAGGGTCAACCTTTCCTGGGGCCTGGCGCGGGGCTCGAACCTCTGAAGGGAGTTTAACCCTCCTAAAAACCCACACGTTTTGAGATGCCTTGGGTGGGGTTCGAACCCTGGTTAGTGACCATGACCCTCATAGGTCAACCAGGTCCGCGCGCTAACCCACTGTACTACCACGGATGTACAAAAGTATAGTAACCTTAGTCCGATTTGTAAGAACCAGGTGATACTTGGTGTTCACGTGATGAGTTTATTGGACTTCCCATCAACGACTATTTTACACTATACCTGACGTCAACTCGGGTAATACATTATTGGGGTTGCGGGATATTTTCGAGGGCATTACAATTAATAATAGAAAAAGAAAAAGATAAACAATAAATGCAGACAAAAAGTAAGCAGAGGTTATACAAGAAACTTCAAGTTAATAAAAGAACACAATCCACCACATAGGGTGTACATTACTACATGAGCAAGTTAATCTGTTTCCCAAGCAAACTAATCGCACACATAACAATGCACTATCGTCACGTTCAAGGAATTAGTCAATTTGGGAAGTCGGGGACGTACTAAGTAATCTGTTTCCCAAGCAAACTAGTCAGAATGGCAAGATAGCAATTCACCATCAGCTGGAATATAACAGAGTCTAGTTTACAATACCAATGGCAAGATAGCAATTCACCATCAGCTGGAATATAACAGAGTCTAGTTTACAATACCAATGGCAAGATAGCAATTCACCATCAGCTGGAATATAACAGTCTAGTTTACAATACCAATGGCAAGATAGCAATTCACCATCAGCTGGAATATAACAGAGTCTAGTTTACAATACCAATGGCAAGATAGCAATTCACCATCAGCTGGAATATAACAGTCTAGTTTACAATACCAATGCAAAATATCTCCGAAATGTTGATCTTTGAAAGTTGGCAGTAAAACCTCTTTGTGAAGCCCCCCTTGAGACTTGTGAATTTATGTACTGTACAGTCGCGCTAATAAGTGATGTCTCGGCACCAATTATGTTTTGATCAATAAGTCTTATCAACAATATCTAAGCTTCATTTCTTCATATTGAGTGACATACAAACATGTTCCTACACTTACCCACCCTACTCAACATCTGACAGACATTAATACAGCACAGAGCAAGCCAAATGTAACGACAGCTGGGACATGACTTATTAGCGCCACCGCACATCTTTTATTTCATATTAGTTAAGTATAGGTTGGTTTTACAAAGGGTCTTGTTAAGTTATTTTAAGTTATATTAAGGTAGTTAACTAAATATATGTAGCATCTTGGAAATACAGATCTTGATCCTATTAATTTCCAATGTGGTTTGTACTTGAATAAATGTTATATGTATTTTATAACCTGTGACTGGGAAAACACAAAACACAACTTAAAACAACAACAACAACAACAACAACGAACACACACACATAGAAATAGAATACATAATATTTCTGGATGGGCTGGGTAAACTATTATAGTATGAATATAAACACACTAACTACAAACCTACCCTTAAAGGAGCCCACCATGCTTTTTTTATCTTTCTCTCCCTCTCTCTTTGGCTTGTATCCATTCGGCCCCATTCAGCCTACTGTTTTAAGACGTTTACCCCCATCCAGGTGTCAATATTTTCCTGGCGAGCGGTAGCGAGCCAGCATGTATATATATTTTTGTTTTGACAGCAAGCTAAATTTGTACATTTTTCGATAGAAAAATGTCTCCGGCGAAGCCGGATTTCTCCATACAATGCTGGCTCGCTATCGCTCGCCAGGAAGAAATCGACACCTGGATGGGGATAAACATCATAAAACAGTTGGCTGAATGGGGCCGAATGGATACAAGCCAGGGAAAGAGAGAAAGGGAGAGAAAGCTAAGAAAAGGCGGTGACCCCTCTTAACTTACTGTATATTTAACCAGTAATATACTGTACTGTACTATTTTCCCTCCCTGGTTGCTCTTGTTTATTTGTTACCATTGTTAGAACTTTACAAATACTTTTACAAATATGCTTTAAGTTACTCAGACTGGTAGTGGCCAAGGATCTGTATATACAATTATTTCTTTCATAATGTAACTACAGTAATTGTTTTATATTTTAATTAAGATTCTTGTATAATTTTAGAGTTAGCTAATGTATCTATGGTTAGTATGATATTTTTGTATAAGATTTATAATACATGGTACTTCAAGTTTGGTATACTGTATATATTTTTTTTGTTTAGAATACACCTACCAATGACATTTCCAGGCTGCAGGAATCGGTGCTCGAACCCACAACTTAATGTTCAACTTTATACAGTGAATAGATCAAAATTACTCTTGTAAAATTACTCCCAGTCTACCAAGATTGGAAGCCAAAGCGTCACATTTTTCCTTTGCCCCTCAACTTTCTCTTCATAATTGCTGAGGGGCACCGGGCCCTGGGTGGGGCTTTGGTTTCCCGGGCGTTTCCGCACTCTCCTCAGCTCCCCGCCATGGAGTGGCTTCGGTCACCCAGGCTTTATTGTGGTCAGCAGGGAGGGTTCTGTGGGGGCGCTCGGTTATGGCCTTGGCCTTGCTCGGGGCCTTGGGGCTGTTCGGCCAGTCAGCTTGGGGAACAACTACTCTTGTAAATTCACAATGCATTACTTACCGGATTGTTATATAATACATAAAACGTTATCAGAAAAATATATATATATTTTATTAGTTATAATAATCTAATTAATTTATTTCACGCCCAACACCAAACACCTGGGGAACAACAACAACAACAACAACCTCCCAATAAAATTAATAAGCATATGATTCTCCCGGGATTCGAACTTGGGATACCACATACAGATTTTATACACTAACCATTACACCACCAAGACATTTAAAAATGTAACTAATTATGCAAGTTAATGCTTGTTTTAAATGTAAAATAAAGTTCATATACGGTTGACTTGTTTAACAGCCAATGTTTACTATTGAGATATTAAGCTGCAAAAAAAAAAATATAGTGTATTGTTGCAGCCACTCCATTCTGATTTGTTTAACCCTTTCAGTGCAGGGGATTTCCCGCTATAATAGGGCTTGTTCAGGCACTCCTGATTGCTTAAACAAGTGCCTAAATGAAATGCAATATTTGCAGCAAACAAATAGAAGAAAAGAGCTTCCAAATTACACCAAAACGAGCTCTGTAGCTCGCCGGGTTCACCCGCAGCGTTACTACAGACATTGTCAGTATTTGCTAAAAATTTGCAATTTTCCACTACATTTGCCTTTGGCAACACTGAATATGTCTCGCGAGAGAGCTCCGGTGCCGCGGTGGGCCTGCCGCGGTCCTGATCACTCACGCTCATCTCCTCAAGCTTTTATTTGGCTAAATTTCCAGGATGGTTCCAGAATGGTTCCCACAGTGAAAGGGTTAAGTCATTGTTATCTACCATAAGTCAACACCTCTTAACTGTGCTTGGCTTGGGTCAACAAATGTTCACTTTGAAGTCAACTGCTTGTTGACTTGAGGCTTACCAGTACCTATATCCCTAAATCAACGTTTATTAACTTAATTTGCATGGACTAGATAGATGTATAAACCTGTGAGAGCACTGACCTGACTAGCCTGGTGATGTGATATATTATGGTTGGTATCTTTAGTATCTTTGTTGATGGTACCTTGAAGATAACATTATATAAAATTGAGGTGAGCAGACATGAATACACAAAAACAAAATAGTTTCTATCCCTTTCATTTCTTATAGAGATCATTTTAAGCTGAATAAAATCATCTAACATTTGTCAGACTACCGGTAAATATGAAATAGGCCTGATGATTGTAAAGGAGGTTATAACAGTGGGGACTTTAGTGTTGTTCCTGTTAGTACTTTGTTGATACTAGGGTGAAAGTCTTGTAAATCTTCAATATTCTGTGATACTGTTCCTCCTTCATCATGTAGGGTATACTAGCCAGTCTGTACCAGTGGTCCGATGGGTACGCGATATCAACAGAAAATACCCATATAAAAATAAAGTCAACTTAGATTAATAAGATCAATGTCAAAATGTACTGTACCTTATTAACTATCGTACATCTCAATACTGTACTAAATATATTAATGTAACTACAAACTTTTGTGGGTAATATTAGAGGTATTATGAACAGTGTATGTATACCTATTGGAGCACTGAGGCAGGGTGTCAAACCGGAGCAATTTTGTTTGAAGACTTGAATGAATATGAGAAGGTATACATGAAATAACATTGTTTTTGGCAATTTTATCCCTACGAAAGATTTGATTTAACCCCTACTGTACCATAGGGTACTGGCATAAATGTCCCCCACCCCAGTCCCAAGCAATGTGGCCAAAATGGCTTCAGAGGCAAGATATAACAACCTCCCACCTCAAAAGATGAAGGAATACTGCCTCTCCCAGCATGTGGGGGCTTGGATATAAGCTGAGAAGTGTTGCCAAGGTCTTAGAGCAGTGCTCAAACGTCGTGGTACCAGGTACTGCCTGATATTGGCAGTTACAAGGATCGTATATTACTGACGGCTGGCAGCTGTCGCTGGGACTGGGGGAGTGATTTATCTACTGACGGCTCTGCCGTCGCTGGTACTGAACGGGTTAAACTATGAACTACAATGTTTTTTTTTTTTTTTTTTTTTTTTTTTAAAAGACCTCCGTCTACGTATTGTGAAAAACCTGTTATCCTCCGGCAAATTGTGGGGTTGAGACATGTATGTAACATGTGTGATGCACATTAATAAAAGGGGATGTGTCGGATGGTTGAAAGCCACAGTTGCTCGCGCGTTTGGGGCTAGCAACACGTATTATGAAAAACATGCATCCTCCTTCATTCACTGTCCCCCCCCCTTTGCTCACTACAATGTTATCTCTGCATATACATTAATAAGACTAAAAAGAAAGGACTCTGCTTTCGTGTGACGCCCTGCACTGAGTATTAATTGGCTGGTGTACCGTACTGTGACTATGCCCGACGCTCTGTCTAGTCCACAACAAATTTATTCTTATTCTTAATTTTTTGTGTAAACTTTGAGTCTTTTGATAAGATTACCAACTGGATTTATATTCTTTTGGATACTTTTTGACACTATTAGATGTTCAGTAGAAGATATTTATGAAGACTTGCCAGTGGAGTACAGTAGAACCCCTCCCATCCGGTGCTCTCAGATCCGGAAACCCAAAAGATCCAGACAGGCATTTCGATCCAGACTCATGTTTCAGCCAACCAGACTTGTCTGGATGGCTTGGGATAAATATATGTCAGTCTGGAATCAAACGAGACTAATACAATATTATTTATATCTAGTGTTAGATATCCAGACTTGTATGTCACTATATAATATCACCCATCCTGATTTGTCTGGATGGCTGAATCCTAAGTCTGGTTGTTTAAGTTAGATATCTTGACTCATGTTTCAGCCATCCAGATTTGTCTGGATGGCTGAATATATGTCCGGACTTTCGGCAGATCCGGAATTTTGGCAGATCCAGACAGGGTTCTCCCCCAATTAGTCTGAATGAGCGAGGCTTTACTGTATATAATTTTATTTATAAATCCTTTTGGTGTTTTGAGTAATTTTTGGGGGGATACTAAAGGCGGTATCACATGAGCGCCTTTTCCCTCAACAATTATTGTCAACACTGTTCTGGCAACTTATTAGATAAACTTAGAATATTTCTATCACCTGAATTATTCTATTTTTTATCTAGTTTCTGATATCAGTACAGTGCTTCTTCCCATGGTGTACACAGCAACGGCAGACGCTACACTGAATTGAGTTCGCGCCCACCCCTGTCCTGCAAACTGCACACAGGTATACACCACTTTTTCCTACATTTCTAACCCCAGTCGTCTGGGGAAAACCTTGGCTATATATACAGTATACTGTATGATGATGATGATGATCATCATCATCATCATACAGTATACTGTATATATAAAAGTTTCCAGAAAGGTTGACCATCAAACATTGAGGATAAAAGCTCTGGTGTGATAGCCCTTTAATACGGCACCAATATATTATGTATATGCGTGTGTGAGTGTCCTGATGGGTGGAGGTCCAGTCTCAAGAACGTGGATGGCATAGGTTCAGCCTCCTCCAGTACCACAATAGTACACTTTAACCCCTACTGTACCGTAGGATACAGTAATAAAAGTCCCCCCCAGTCCCAAGCAATGTGGCCAAAATGGCAAGATAGAACAACCTTCCACCTCAAGAGATGAAGGAAGACTGGCTCCCCCAGCCTTCAGAGGGTCTTATATAAGCTGAGAAGTGTTGCCATATCGAGAGCAGTGCTCAAACGGTCGTGGTACCAGACACTGCCTGATACAAGCAGTTACAAGGAAATTAAATTTCTGACGGATACTAGCCGTCGCTGGGACTGGGGAGTGACTTATCTACTGATGGCTAGTAGCCGTCGCTGTGATTGGACGGGTTAAAGGATCTGTAGTCCATCCAATCTGCTCAACTCTTGAAAATTGTTAAAGTCAGCGGTTGGTTGACCAAAAAAACGTTAAATAAAGATCCGAGTGACTTTTGTCTTAACAATGTGAGGATAACTGTTGAAGCACATCATTTTATCATACCATATTGTATCCTTTATTATCATATGTTTTGGACTCCGTTCTTGTTACTTTGTCAGTTCTTGTTACTTTATGGGTATTTGCCATCACAAATACTGTAGTCCACGCAACTGACTACTCTCGGAAGTGGCAAAATATGGATATAAAGTAAACAAAACAAAAATATATAAAAGGTAACTACAACAGCTTTCTTGTGAAAATGCAGTATCAAATATTTGTTACCACATTTTTTAATTTAATTTAAATATTACTTTTGTGTCCCTTTTTTTAAAGCTCATTTTTTATATAAATTTACTGAACATGTAAATTACTGTACATGCATTGTAATGGTGCAGAGCTATGCATTTATTGAAGTGTGCCCCAGAGTTACACTTTATGTACAATTTACAAAATATATCTAAGCATGACCAAATTATTTGTGCTTCTATTAAATGGAACATCAATGTATATTTGCTTCACACCCATTACAACTTTTACTTGAAATACATGTTACAGTTATGAAGAATTGTCAATTTGAGACTAACTAAAAGGTGATATGTTCTTAATTACATTTAGATACAGTAGGCCTACAGGTATATGTAACTTGTAGATATGAATTAATAATGGTGCCTTTTTATTTATTATGAAAGTGAAACCTGGTACAGTTGTGGAAGTGTCTTCATATGGCAGTAAACAAGCATCTAGTTTACTTGTAAACCCTTCACTATATCAGGATCAGGATCAGGATGTCTGGCTTACAGTAGATGGCTTTATTTTGAAGGGCCTCGGGAAAGCTATTTATCAATCTATCTATATAATCAGGCCCAATCCACACTTTTCCTTTTTTTTTTGGGGGGGGGGGGACTCAAGACAGAGCCCGAATAGGGACAGCACAACAGAAAACAACGAACACACAAAAACAAAATACAAATTCACACACATCTACTGTAGGTCATCCAAGGGGTAAAATGTATCTGAATTAACTCTACCTCCCAACAGACCCTTTATATAACTAATAAAATGGTCTGATAATAGCTGGAATAAAATGCTAGAATGGACCATGGCATACTGGAGGGTTTAGGGGGGTCACCCGCTTTTTTATCTTTCTCTCCTTTTCTCTCTTTCTTTGGCTTGTATCCATTCGGCCCCATTCAGCCAACTGTTTTAAGACGTTTATCCCCATCCAGGTGTCGATTTCATCCTGGCGAGTGATAGCGAGCCAGCATTATATGGAGAAATCCGGCTTTGCCGGAGAAATTTTTCTATCGAAAAATGTACAAATTTAGCTTGCTGTCAAAACAAAACTATATATATGCTGGCTCGCTAACGCTCGCCAGGAAAATATTGACACCTGCATGGGGGTAAATGTCTTAAAACAGTAGGCTGAATGGGGCCTAATGGATACAAGCCAAAGAGAAAGGGAGAGAAAGATAAAAACAAAACGAGGTGGGCTCCCTTAAGGGGGAGTCACATTAGTAAGTATTCTGGCAATTTTTTATCAATGATTTTTTGATGGCATTATTTTGGAGCTATGTTCTAGTAGACTAAAGGTAACTAAATTAGGTTGATTAGTTATTTTGCCTTTATATTGTCTTTGTCCGAATTTTGGTTTGTTTAGTTTGCAAGTTTTACATTTTAAATCAAATATATATAACAAGCTTCAACTTAAAGGTGCCAATTTAAAATTGCAGGGAAAAATACGGGAAAAAGGCAGTAGTGTGATTGCCATACTCAGCATGTCTTGTTAGTGCAGCCTTGTAGAGACCCTTTTACAATATTACAGATAATAGACTTGATAATGTTTGATAACTAACATCTAATATCGAGTCTGCAAGTACAGTCGCGCTAATAAGTGATGTCTCGGCACCAAGTACTGTATGTTTTGATCAATAATTGGTATCAGCAATAACTAAGCTTCATTTCTTCATATCAAGTGAAATATACAAACATGTTCCTACACTTACCTACCCTATTCAACATCTGACAGACATGAATATAGCACAGAGCAAGCCAAACTTAATGACAGCTGGGACATGACTTATTAGCGCCACCATACACTGTAGTACTGTAATTATTATACAAGATACATAACTACTTATGATGTGTGTACACTCTGGGACACAAATGCTGGCCCTGCATGACCTCTTCCAGCTGTTTCAGGGAACTTTTGAATGCATATACAGTATAGTAATAATAATAATAATAATAATAATATTCTGGTATTTTATTTGTTCGAGCGCCAATTATCCAAGTGGATTCACGAGCGACTAAATAAACCATGAATAAGATTTGATATAGTCTGAGATAGCTTATATGTGTACGCCAGCATTAATGTCCTCGTGTCCTGTACTTCCATCATTAACATATAAAGTTGCTATATACTATACAGTCGCGCTAATAAGTGATGTCTCGGCACCAAGTGTGTTTTGATCAATAATTGGTATCATCAATAACTAAGCTTCATATCTTCATATCGAGTGAAATATACAAACATGTTCCTACACTTACCTACCCTATTCAACATCTGACAGACAGTAATACAGCACAGAGCAAGCCAAACGTAATGACAGCTGGGACATGACTTATTAGCGCCACCGTACACCTCACCTGTTATGGTATAGTGGGAGGAAAAGTATAGAATTTGCATTTAGAAGTAATAGTTAAGATTCAATGAGCTCTAAGCAAACATAGAAAGGATGAAATATGCTTTAAATTATGTATGCATGTGCTAATATTCATGAAAATTTTGATAAAGTGATATATTGTTATGGATTATACTGCATACTGTACTGGAAAAGCTTATAGCTCAAATGCTAGAATATATTAAAGTATTCTGCCATCATTACCCGCTGGTTGATAAGAAATACTCTTCTACTAATCAGTTGATTATTCCCCTAAACAAAATATTACGTAGGATAATGTTGAATTAGTTTAACTACAATATCATGTGAATCATTCTTCAAATTTTATCACATTCTGCTTCACAATGTCACTATTCTTATCTTTTACTTTGCTGTCTAAAAAATATATGAGCACTGCCCAGTCTGGCAATATATATACAGTATATATATATATATATAGTTTTAGGAAAGAAATTTATATTAGAAGCTTCACTAATATATTTTGATTCTTTGTTTTTGCGTAAGACTGATTAAGAGTGAGTTATGAATATACAAATTTGAAACTATTTAACTCTCTACCTGTACTTCCTCTGGGGTTATTTATCAGTGTGCTGATATTAAATTCACAAATCATTCCACTTCCCCTGTGCTGCCTTGTACATGTTGTATATATTTTTCTGTACATCATTAGTTATGTATATATTTAAGAATAAAAGAATTCTAAATACTAGTTTTGTTTTCATAAAATCCATCAAAATCTCATCATTATTTTCAGTACCTGCTTTGCTTCAGACTGGCCTGAATTCTCCGTCACCACACTACACTTTTCCCGAAGGTGTTTACGATTCCTCTAATAACAAAGGAAAGATATTATAATTGGTCTGTCGTCAAGCTCCTAATAAGGTTGCCAACATGTAGGCCTATTATTTGGAAGACTGGCACACTGTTCAACTTTATCAATACCTAATACCGGTACTCTCTACCCCACATGAAAATTGCTGCCATGCCTTATCATTTATGGTAACTATCCCTGATTCAGTTTACATCCTGATCCATGCACATCTAATAAGTATTTGGAAGATACAATAATTCAGTCAAAAACTAAAAAAATCTTGGCATTATAAATTGTACTGTACATTGGACTGGCATCTCTGTTTTTAGCTTGGGCCACCCCTCTTCAGTCAGAGCTTGGCTGGACCCTGAATTGGGAGGCACCACTAGGTAACATAACCAAAAGCCAGTTAACAGATTGAGCATATTACTCTTATGTTGAGGTTGACAAGTCTGTGATAAGACCAACACTCTTTAAGACCTCATTAACCAATGCAATAATTTATAAGATCAGGGTGTTCATGAATACCATGGCCATATGGTCATAACTAGTTTTTATAGCTTCTTCAAAATAGTCATGCCAATCTTGGGAACTTGCTTATCACATTCTTCCAGGAAGAATACATTAACAACAGATTTACTATTACCACCAGAAAAATTAAAATATAAAACATCCAACACATGATTGCAAGTTATCCTCTCACACATCAGTGGCTCAATGTTAGTAGCAGGAATATCAAGATAATTAACAAATGCTTTAGGGAGAAGACATGAGTGGCTCCTGTGTCCAGGTAAGCCATGATGGTGGTACTGCTAATGGTGACCTGAACAGAGATTGCTAGCTGAAGGATTGATGCAAATTGCAAATACCTTGTAAGTAGATGTGGGGGATCTGAAGCGATAATGTCAGCCCCTAGCACGGATGATTTGTTGAATTGCCAGGCAAGTAGAAATAAAATACTGTACCCTTTAAGCTGTAATCTCCAGAATGTCTTTGTGCCTTTCTACTTTGTACCGCCACAGGATCCATATTGCGTTAGCTGTAATTAGAATACAGTATGACTAATTTTGAGCTGCAGATGATGCTCTTAGCAGTAAACACACTCAAGGACAGAATGGATTTGCTGAATTACAGCTTTTCAAATCAATACTGTATTTAAGTTCTCAGATGATCGAACAACCTCCTAAAGATGTATTGTATTCTGAGAAGTAATTCCATCCTGCCTACAATAAACACGCAGGTATGGTTTGGGTGTTCATCTGTGTTGAAACTTATGCGAGTCCACTACTAGAGCATGTAACTTCTAAATAATATCGTTCTTTGTGAATTTACATTTAAATATCACGATCCCTTGACCAGACTGTGGTAAAGCCATTTGCTACTCGGCCCACGATTATGATGTTTGCAGAGTCTCATTGATAACCGTACTGTAGATTTTTGCACCTCCATATTATTGTGTTGGCCCACAATTGAACACTATATGGCACGGGACTTGACCTTGGTTGCCAAGGCGACAAGGCATTGACAGCGTGTGAAAGTTAACAGTTATTGCCACATAAAATGAGTTGCATGTATGCACAGTATGTAGGCCTATATACTCAGGCACATACCCCATAGCTTGGGGTGACCGACTCGAGACAGAGCCCCAATATGGACAACACAATCAATACAACATAAAGAACAAAAATTCACACATCTAGGTTGCCCAGGAGAAGACCCAGAGACCAAGGATCAGTAAGGGCCTCCAGCACTCCCCCTGGTTCCGGTCTCAACAGGCAGACACGCAGCAGAACCATACCACAATGCCCGCTCACCTTATATCCAGGCATGACTCTTCACATATGCTATATTTCTATGTTGTTAGAACACATTGATAAAAGTTCTTCAGTATCATATCCCTAAAACCAAGTAGATCTCAACGGGGGGCACTGTAGTTTGACAAAGTTCTATCCATGAGGACGGGATCATTAAAAACACATTATATAACAAGATGATGTAATGGGATAGGACCAAACTGTAACCAATGTGACCAAGGGGGAGACCTGATAGTAGAGGATATAGAGCACAAGATAACACAGTGCTCGAAGTATGAAAACAAAATTGGCCACATATCTGAGAAACAGGATAGGGGAAGAAAAATGGGAACAGATAATAGACTCAAAGAGGGAAAGGGTGGGGGTCATATTAGGTTTTTTGAATGAGACTGAGAGACAAGACATGGAAGTAATAAAAAAAGAATATGGAAAAACAAAAAAATAATAACCAAACGGGATGGGCAAATATAGGAAGGGGAATGACATTTAGGGACATCACAACTTACATTTTATGGGAAGGTAGGTTAAGAATAGATGAGTGAACACATGGTCATTTGGGAGAAGGGGTCGGGCACCAGTTGGACTAGATAGTAGTCCGTTAGGCGCCTGGCCTGGGGAGCCGGTATATATGAAGGGTGCACCTGGAAGTGTGGTTGGCGGGCTTAAGGTTTTGGCTCGCTGCATGTCTGCCTGCTGAGACCGGAACCTCTCCGGGTGGTCAGGGGCCAGGGGAGTGCTGGAGGGACCTTGGTGATCCCTGGTCTCTGGGTCTTCTCCCGGGTGACCTATATGTGTGTGAATTTGTGCTTTGTTTTTGTGCATTTATTGTTTTCTGTAGTGTTGTGTTGTCCCTGTTCGGGCTCTGTCTTGAATCCCCCCCCCCCTAAAGAAAATAGGGAATGGGCCAAGTACATAGATAGATAGATAGGTTAAGAAGGAGGAAGGGAGGTGGATATAGTCAAATAGTCTTCCACCGTTCCTATGACACTCTTACATTACTTTTGACTTTCCCTCTGACTAACATACTCTGAGCTAGCGCCGATGCAAGGGTCAGTCCTATGGAATCGCAAGAATGGGACGATTTCTTGATAGAAGAATTTGAAGGGCTGTTTGGGCAGGCCCAGCATTGCAGAATTTGCAGTAGTCGCCGCATCTGTCATTTTTGTTTGTGACGGCCTAAGGCTAAGGAGGAAGGTGTCCACATCGTGCTTGATGTCAGGAAGTGGCAAGCGATTCATCACAGCAGCAACACAACAAACAGCTAAAAGGTTCCGGAGCCAAAAGTGGAGAAGTGGGAAGAAGATGAGGGGACATCACCACACTACCTCCGCCACTACCTCCTCTAGTACTGGTGGTGGTGGTGGTGGTGATGGGGGTCAGTCATCAACCACTCCTCAACTCTCTCTGGTTGATGTTCCTCAGTGTCAGATCCTCCCATCTCCTGTCAAATCACCTCTAGACAAGAAGGAATATAGGTTAGTGTTTTAGCCTAAGCCTAGGCTAATTTCAAGTTTCCTTATTGATTTATGGTTAATTTAATAGTCAGCTAGTGTTAGTAGGCCTATATTTAATTTTTGGCAGTAGCCTAGGCGGTTCAATGTTATTTTAATACCACGAATTTTGTTGATATATTTGAAGATAAATATTGAATCTAGCCTATATGCTCTAAAGATCATAAGAAAATTTGTTTTAACCCTCGGCAAAACTTAATAAACAAATATGGTACTAAAATTTCTTTTTCGTAACAAGGTTGTCAATACGGTACTTCCAGTTATCGATAGCTCTAAAGATCATATGAAAATGTGTTAAACACTCTGAAAACCCTAATATAAAAGTATGGTAGGCTACTAAAATTTAAGTTTCGTAACAAGGTTGTCAATACGGTACTTTCCCGTTATCAATGTACAATCAAAGCTGAAGATTGCAGAGTAAACACTGTAGACTTCATCAAATTTCTTTCACCTTCGTATAATCGACAGCCAATTTTTTTTTTTTTTTTTTTTACCAAGGGATTAGTACTCAACCAGCGGGGGTGTGGGGGCAGCAGCCCCCACCCATAATACTAGGTTAGGTTAGGTAAGGTTGTTAGGTTAGGCTAATTTTGTTGATATATTTGAAGATAAATATTGAATCTATATGCTCTAAAGATCATAAGAAAATTTGTTTTAACCCTCGGCAAAACTTAATAAAAAAATATGGTACTAAAATTTCTTTTTCGTAACAAGGTTGTCAATACGGTACTTCCAGTTATCGATAGCTCTAAAGATCATATGAAAATGTGTTAAACACTGAAAACCCTAATATAAAAGTATGGTACTAAAATTTAAGTTTCGTAACAAGGTTGTCAATACGGTACTTTCCCGTTATCAATGTACAATCAAAGCTGAAGATTGCAGAGTAAACACTGTAGACTTCATCAAATTTCTTTCACCTTCGTATAATCGACAGCCAATTTTTTTTTTTTTTTTTTTACCAAGGGATTAGTACTCAACCAGCGGGGGTGTGGGGGCAGCAGCCCCCACCCATAATACTAGGTTAGGTTAGGTAAGGTTGTTAGGTTAGGCTAATGTCTTTTCAAATCACTATCGGGGGCGTGTCTCAACATCGATCAATAGGCCTAATGGGGAAAATAGGTTTTCCCGTGATTTCTAATTAATTACAAACTATATATTGATGCAAATGAACAATTTCTTTTATAAAAAACACTGAAAATTCGTGGTATTAAAATAAAAAAATTCCGCCTAGGCCTAGTCTATATTCGGTAATTGGGCCTAGGCTAGGCCTAGCCTATAGCGAATAGACTCGCACCCTTATTTTTCACGTTTTTTCCTCCAGATTTTGAGAAATGAGTGGGTAATTATAGGGAATAGGCTCGCACCCTTATTTTTCAGGGTTTTTCCTCCAGATTTTGAGAAATGAGTGTTTTCATGGTCTTAGTTACAATTCCAATGTGGGATACACGATGAGTTGAGGGGGGGGGCTTTGCCCCCCCTCACTCCCCCATCAGTTATTGAAATCGTCATCTATGTTGCCAGCAGGGGGTAAATATCGATTAGGCCTAGCGTATACTGCTTAACCTAAGAAGTGCGCATGGGGATAATTAGAAACGTCCGCCTGTGCTGACGTATTTGAGCTGTTTCCATCACTAAAATATTAATTTTACCATAAATAGCATTAATACTTATCCATACACGCCTATTATGGGTTGATTATAAAGGTATTAACCTGAAACAACAATAAAACGAGTGAAAACAGCGTTTGGATGGTCAAAATCGGAGATACAGGCCGCGAGTTATATAATGTATGGGTGAGGCAACCTGCTTTCCCGCCAATTTCTCCCAAGGCCACTGAGACACAGTCGATCGATACTCTCTCTCTCTCTCTCTTGCACTCGCTTGCTAACAGAGATGACAATGCCCTGCTTGCAACTCGCTAATGTTAGCACAAAAATATACTTCAGCATAAGGGAATAACAGGGAAAATAGGTGATAACTGAAGGAGGGGAGGAAAGTGGGGAAGGAGGGGAGGTAGAGGAGTGATATTTTGCATGGCCCAGGGGCAAATTTTTTTTTTTTTTTTCGATGTTTAGGCCCTTAAGTTGATTTTTTTTTTCTGACTCTTAAGAGTCTTCCCGCAGTCCGCCGGGGGAACTCTTAAGAGTCTTCCCGCAGTTCCCGGGTTAAGAAGGCGTTTGTAAACAGTGAGGATGTCCGAAAAAGCTCTGAGATTGATTAAAATGGGCGTTTTTTCTATTAGGCTAATATCGGGTTTTATAAATGTGATCAAAATTATTCTCCCACAGTGGATTATACACGAGTACAGTATAAAGATTCCATAGTATAGACCGCTACATTGTCACTAATAAATTATGTATAATAAGGCTGCGAGCCTATCCCCTTTATAATTATCATTGAAATTGTCATCTATGTTGCCAGGATGCCAGCAGGGGGTAAAACATTATTATAGGCTACATGTACTGCATAAAGAATGCGTTTGTAAACAGTGAGGATGTCCGAAAGAACTCCGACTCTCCGAGATTGTACAGTTTAGAATGGGCGTTTTTTTCTATTAATATCGGGTTCTATAAATATGATCAAAATTATTCTCCCACAGTGGATTATACATGAGTACAGTACCGGTATAAGGATTGGCAATAGTTGTGTTATTGGGCGTATCACCTACCTCTGACCGGGTATATCCTAGTGTTTACTATACCCCTTTGAAAGGACATTAGCCTAACCTAACAACCTTACCTAACCTAACCTATCCTAGTATTTAGTATTATGGGTGGGGGTTGCCGCGCAGCCGCCCCCACACCCCCACTGTCTGACATCAACTTACGTGTTTACACGACGTACGCCCGGTAACACAACTCATTCTTAAGGATTCCATAGACCTACATTGTCCGTAATAAATTTTGTATAATAAGGCTGC
The DNA here is from genome assembly GCA_032716605.1 of Paralithodes platypus. NCBI lineage: Eukaryota > Metazoa > Arthropoda > Malacostraca > Decapoda > Lithodidae > Paralithodes > Paralithodes platypus. The sequence continues at coordinate 39,011,326 of CM064501.1, read as the reverse complement.
GAGCCCATTCCCTATAGTTATCCTATATTCATAAAAATGGGGTGGGAGAACATTTTTATAAGCCAAGGCTAAGCCATGGCCTATTGAATTAGGCTAATTTTATTTACCATTTTGGAAAATTTAAATTTTAAAGTTTATTATTCCCAGGGTTTTTCTTTTGGAATTGGTTACTTTTCATTAATAGGCCTAGCCTAGTCACGTTTTTATTTAATTACAAACCTCAGAACTTTTTTGGCAAGGATGTAGGCTTGTATTCGATCTGCAGCCAGACGCGCGCGGTGCTACCGATCATGCCACGGCCTGTAGTATAGTATACTGGTAGATATAATGACAGTCAGTCTGGCATCATGTTTAAAATTTTGGGAATTGTATAGCCTAGCCTAAGGTTTTAATTTAAAAATTTTATCCAATGGTTTACAGTATCCACACTACAGATATACTGTACAGTAGCTACCAGTATTATACATTTTTTATAATGTTTTCAGAGTGATACACCTGGAAAATGGTCTGACAGCTTTGTTGATATCAGATTTGTGTCGGATACCAGTAACTGATGAAGGTTAGTACAGTACAGGTAGTTAGTATGATTACTACGGTACAGCTACCAAGACATGTACAGTACCACGTACAAGTGATGTGGAGAGCTGGCTGTATTAAACCACCATAACAGGTTAATGATGATACTGTTTTTACCACCATGCACTCCCTGTTCTGGAGTGGGACTAGGGTGGGTGCCCTGATGTCTCAGGGACTTCAGTGGGCAGTTGCCACAGATTGATAGACTGCATCATCCACCAACTGTACCAACAACACTGTTGTCTGCCAATAACGCATACAGGCTGCCTAGAGCCTCGAACCCTCGACCTCTCGGTTTGCAGGCTAGTGCTCTTCCAACCGTGCTACAGTTTGTGGTCTGTTAATGGGTATCATTAAGGGAAATATTTGGTCTTGACTCACTTCAAAAATCAGTACAGTATTAAATAAGGGTATGGTAAATTCTTAAGCTCACCTTCAAACTGTATACAGTATAAAACTTTTGAGAACATTAAGTTCTGTCATTCTCTCACACCACTTGTCTCAAGTTTATGTTTTGGCAACTGTACCTCCCTGAATATAATGTAAAGCAGACTAATATATGATAAATTTTTTCTGTGATTGTATATAATTAACACACTCAATGTCAATGTCTCATGAATGAAAGTTTTTTTCAATCCAACCTTTTCCTTGTTGTAGTACATACATACATAAGATGTTAAGACTGAGTGTTCCACACATACGTGCAGTTTCAGTCTCTTGTCTTAATGGTGACGTTCCAGGCAACCCTGTTAAGGGCTGCTTCACTTTTCAAGTTCTTGGATTTGAGATCGGCGCGTATAGTCCGATCCCAGGTCTTCCTCGGTCCACCCCTTGGTGCAGCTCCCTCCACAATCACAGACCTGCATTTTTTCACCCAATTTTGTTCATCCATTCTCTCCACATGTCCATACCATCCCAGTCTACTAGTACGCATCACCTCGCTAATACTCTTTATACCTAAACGTCTCCTCAGCTCAACATTTGTTATTCTATCCTGTAGCCTGGCCCCACACATCCATCTCACCATTCTCATCTCATTAGCCCCAAGATGTCTTGTATGGGAATCCTGCAGCATCCAGGTTACCAGGTATTCCCTCGGGTCACACCTCCCCGGGTGGAGATAGGGTGTGTTGTCATCAATTTGTGTTAGGGCAACGGGGGAGGAGTCATCGGTCCATGGGCTCATAGCTTTGAGCCCATGTTTTCTCCATCCGCAGCCCTCCCAGCAGCGCCGCCATTGCAGGCGGATCTCTTCGGTGCATATCCCCCCTTTTAGCTGCCTTGTGCGACTCGCAGTAGAATACTGTACTGTACATGGGGCATATTAATTTTCTTCACTAAATATGGCAGACCCCCATACCCCCAGGGGTGGTACTCTTCATGACATCCTGCTTTCTCACTCCACCTTTGATTTGTTTATCAGTACTTACACTTTACTTTGGTAGCAAAGAACAATATTTATCCTAGTAAAAGTAATATAAAGCCTAGGTAAACATTTGAAACCTACACTTTACTGTACTATGCATCTACAAACATTATATGAAACATTTATACTTTCACTAAAATTACATGTAATGACACTGGTCTTTCATCCCAAAAAGTAATCTCATATATGCTGGTAATATCTCCACTAATGAAATGTTTATCTTACAGGTACCGTACGGTACATAAATATGCATGTACTGTATGATGGTAAAGTCTTGTTTGGTATCAGCACAGTATACTCCTGTTCTAATATTATGCAGTATATCACACAGTTCCCATTTGTTTACTCTGGTAATGGTAACATTAACAATCAATGTTTAATAAAGCCATTACTATATTGTGCAGATGACGCGGAAGAAGAAAGCGAGGAGGAGGACGGTGGAGATGATAAAGAGATGGGAGATGATGATGATGGTGATGATGGAGACAGTGAAGAGGATGAGGATGGTGTTGGTGAGGAGGAGGGAGGTGATGAAGGCAGAAGTACCAAATCAGGCTCAGACCTCACTAAGTATCTGGTGAGTTGATGGTTGAGGTGATGGGATGGTTGAATAGCTAGGTGGAGTTCAGTGGGTGGGTGGCAGTACTGGAGTGGGAAATTGAGTTGGGTAGGTGAGGTGAATTGAATGTGTGGATGGGTAGGTGGGTGAATTTAATGTTTAAGTGGGTAGGTGGGGGAATTGAGTGGGTGGGCAGGTGTAGGAATTGGGTAGGTGAGGAAAGTGAGTGGGTGGGTCGAGAAGGGGTTAAGGTTCACAATATCTGGACTACCTATATGGAATGGTATGGTCACAGGCTATTATCAACTCTATGAGAACTGTCAAGGAAAAGCGATATACCCTGTTCCAAATAGTTAGGTCAGAAATTGTGAACCCTAACCTCTATAACTCAGAAAGGGCTAAAACAAATGGGCTGTAAATATTCACACCTATTTGCTGGCTGACCCTTCCCAAATGGTATAAATATTAACTTGATTACCCTAGTCGTTTGTGAGTAATAGAGGTTAATGTTCAAGTGTTTTGGCCAACTCGTTTGGAACAGGGTATAGTAATTTTTAATTACACAGATTGGGTTGTCGGTGAACCATTGATTATGTCTGTATGTTACCACCATTCCTAATATTTCAGGCAGCAGCATCTCTGACGGTTGGTGTGGGCAGCTTTGAGGACCCTACAGAGATACCGGGACTGTTGCACTTCCTGGAACATATGGTCTTCATGGGTTCACAGAAATATCCCAAAGAAAATGCTTTTGATTATTACATAAAGGTAAAGGAGTAAACAATTATTCTTTATTATATTCCCCCTTGGAGAAAGAGAGCCTCTTGAATAATAGAGAGATAGAGAAAAATACGAATGCCTACCATGTAACTCCGAATTGTCATGACAGGCGACTAAATAGTCTGGGTGGACGGGACTCATTTTGTCTTGGCAGCCAACCTGTCTACGGGAAGAACATTTTGAACAAGGCAAATGTATCCTTACATAGCAATCTCATACAGGTTGGTGTTTGGAAGGCAAATGTGCCTGATAGCCACTCCAGGCTCTCCGTGTGCTGAGTTTGTCCTACACAGGACTGACTGTGGAATTGTCATAGAGTGGTAGCCGGATAATTGCCTCCCATCATAGGCTTATAAAAACTAAGGTGATGCTTGGTTTTGGTATCACAAGTTTATGATATCTTATGTTAGGTACCTGCAGCTGCCAAAATTTGAAAAAACCCTGGAGGTTACGACCGCACACACATTACTATTAACCATATCACTACCATTTTTGATTGTATTGTGTGTATATAATCAGGCACATACCCAATTGCTGGGGATGTGTGCCTGAGTATATACTGTACATACAATACCATCAAACATGGTTAAATGGTAACCAGTTAAATTAATTTCCTAATGTTTCAGAAACATGGAGGTCACGACAATGCTCACACAGACATGGAACACACCACGTTCATCTTTGAGGTTCAGGAGAAGCACCTGCGTGAGGGTCTGGACAGATTCGCACAGTTCTTCATCAACCCTCTAATGAAACCTGAGGCCATGACCCGGGAGAGAGAGGCCGTACACAGCGGTAAGCCTTCACTACCATGTTCTCTTGGATTTTGTGTGAGTCCTTCAGTACGGGGACATTATTCTATATTTATTGTGGCTAACACTAGACAATTCTATTCAACTTAAGAATGACTTGTATAATTTATCTATGACCATTTGCTTATAGACTCCTAAAATATCTTCATTCGACTTCAGCCAATTTTTTGTTGTCCGAGTGCAAAAAGAGCCGAATGTCCAATTAAGCCAATTTAGACTTTACCCATTAAAACCTTGTCTGAATATATATTATTTTATTGGAAGAGGAACAATTTTCACCTCCATTAGTAGCATCCATGCTACTGAATTACTAATGGAGGAGGATATTGGCCCATTTTTCATTATAAAGTACATATCTGTTGACAGGGTTTAATTGGTCAAACTCAGCCATTGGTTCTTCTTGCATTGTAGAATTGTTCTAATGGTTGACCTTGAAAGAGAATTACCTGACGAAGAGCTCTTGTGTCCTTGGCCTTAAACATTTTGTTTGACCATAAGTAACACCACATTCTTAATATTAATCATCAATTACAAACCCCAATGTACTTGAATAAACTAATGAAAGCATATGGTCCTCCCGGGATTACACCAGAGTTCCAGATGGCATTGCCAGATGACTCCTCCAGAGACCAACAACTGTTTGCCAGCCTGGCCTCTGACAGTCACCCCATGAGTAAGTTCACCTGGGGTAATGAGACCACCCTCAACACTGGCATACCCGACGCAGACCTTCACTCCAGGCTGCACGACCTGCGCCTCAGATATTATTCTGCTCAGTACATGACTCTGGCTATACAGGCACGGTTACCCCTCGATACACTGCAGGAGCATGTCTGTACCATCTTTGATCAGGTGGGGCTTTTGGTAGAATTCAGTATTAATATAGTGTAGTATTCAACTTTCAACTTATCGACTTATGAGAGTTCCTTGATATTTTGTGTTATATCCTATTTGTTTGAGGATATTCTATATACAGTATATATATCTGTGATGTTATGTACAATATCACATCTCCGCCATGAAGAGATAAGATATAGACAAGTATATACAGAATGTTCCAATACTGGTACCGGTAAGTAAAGATTGTTTCTAAGACTGTTTTCCTTGAAGGTTCCGAACAACAAGGTGCCTCGTCCTGTTTATTCCCACCTGGAGTTTCCTTTCCCCCAAGAGAGGTTCCATCAGTTGTACCACGTTGTACCGACCAAGGAGTACCACAGTATTGACGTAACGTGGGCCCTACCGTCACTACAGAAACACTACCGCACCAAGCCACTACACTACATCTCTCATCTTCTTGGACATGAAGGAACAGGATCTATTCTCTCGTATCTCAAGAAAAAGTAAGGTTTAGTTTTGTTATAATCAGTTTCATTATATTTTGTCTAGGTTTCATTTTATATAAGTATGGGATATTTTTTTCCTCTTTTATTTTTTTTTGTATAACTGTCTTCGTGGTGCAATGCATAAGTGTGTTAATTTTCGGTGTGAGCGTCCTGGGTTCGAATCCCCAGACTGCCACATGTGTTTGTTAATTTCATTAATCGAGTTTAGGAGTAAAGTTGGTTAGTGGAGAGAACATAATATCTCCTAGAATTGAGTCCTGACCACCTCATTTCAATCATATGGTCTGTTTGGTTGGTGTGATAATGCATATGCAGTGTTTAACGCTGTGCACTCCCTTGATTGACATGCCCTTGTTACAGGGACTTTATTGGATAATTACCATTTCTGTATACTCTGTGTAAAACAATTGTTTTTTCTTCTAAAAATCAAAGGTAAAATAACTAAATGAAAATGTGTACCTGCAGAGTATGGGGCGTGGGTCTGTACTCTGGTAACGATGAGACCGGGTTCGAGCACAACAGTACCTACGCCATGATGAGCATCAGCGTCGAGCTCACGGACGAAGGCTTCGCTAATTTTGAAGAGGTTAGTTTCATCACAGAATTTGTGCCTATTTTCTCTCGTGCGAAGCACTTTGGTCTTTAAATTCATGTATGTAACCTAAAGAATATACTGTACTGATTGAGTTAACTAACAACAGTCATATCATCATCATCATCATCAAATATGACGCCTCGCTTCCAGAGGAAGCGCCCCCCAAAAGGGATGGACGTGGCAGAAACTGCCTCCAGGCTCCCAGACATGCCTCCACTGACCCACTCCACAGTGCCATTTCCACTAAGTGGATTATGACCCTAAGCACTGAAGGAGCAGTCCCAGAGCAGTCCCTCACCCCGACGGCAGTTCCACCACTGTTTTGCTATTTTATTTACCCCAGTGGGGCCCTGGCTGGAAGCATACAAAGTACAGTGGAATCTCGCATCTAACGCATTTTGATCTAACGAATTTGCATCTAACGACCCTATTGGAGCTCTACCCGATCTCAATCTAACGAACCAAAATCCATATCTAACGGCAATTATTCTGGGTGCCCGGTATCGAATTTACAAATTTCCCGCCAAATAGGCCTACCGTACTGAGCTAAGTGGCATCCCTCCCTCCTCCCTCCCTCCCCGTCACTGTCATCAGTCCAGTCCGCGCTGCGCTAGGCCTACATTACTCAAACCAACTCAATCTTTTGTTGTGTTACTCGCCCCAACCTTAAGCTTTTGTTGTGTTACGCCTTTTGTGATGTCGACCCAATCCTCAGGTACTGGAGAGGGGAGTGGTGAAAATGGAAATATGCATGAAAGAAAGACAAAAGTACCAGTGAAGAGGGTTACGCGTGTTGGAAAAAAAATGAATAAATTGAGGATAAAGCGAAAGTGATTGAACTAATTGAAAAAGGCCTCAAGAACTGCGAGATAGTGAAAATAACTGGGTTTCCCGAGGGGACAGTGCGTAACTTTAAGAGTCAGAAAACTAAAATTAAAGCCAGCCTATCTGTTGCAAAGACGTGTTTTAGTGGCAATGTTAAGAGAGGGTGGTGGAGGTGAGAAGGTGCGCGGCGCATCCCAGTTAGCCTAGCCTCCCTGCTCGGATATCTTCGACATCGTCTAACCTACACACTTCATTATTCACTCACAGGTTGGTTTATTATTAATTCTTCTTATAATTAATATATTACATGATTTTAATATATTTGATGTCACAAAATAGCACTCGGAAGGGCAAAAATAGGTAAAAATGGGGACTCTGTCTAAATTTTGGCACCAATTACCATTTTTCCCATTAGTTTATGTATTCATATCTAACGAATCTGGATCTAACGCGATTTTTTCGGCACCTATTATTCGTTAGATACGAGATTCCACTGTACAGACATTTTCTGAAGATAGGAACCAGTGGTCCACTGCTCCAGAAGCTGATTGCACCACCAAAGTGGCGGGTGGTGGGGTCGCCGCATCCCTACGCCACAGAGAGAAAGGCCGACTTGTGCCAGTGGACTGTGAGAGTAAGACACTAGGGAACCATGGGCCACATCATTATGGCCCCACTGCCTTCACCACTCTCAGGAAAACAGTTAGAAATAAGAATGATGAAAAAGGTAGTCAGAAACCGGCTATAGGAAGTAGAGGACACCAACTCTCACTCTGAAAGATCCAGCCCACCACAAATGACATGTATGTGACAACAGTCATCTACACAGCACTTACATATGCACAAATTTACATTCTGAAATAAACAATGTTCCCTAGAGTGTTGGGGTTTGTACTGAAAGGTGAAGAATAATGGATGAACCTAATTTTGTTGTTGCAGGTGCTATGTGTGATCTTTCAATACGTAGCGATGGTGCGAGAGGCGGGACCACAGGAACGTATCTTTAGGGAGATCCAGCGCATTGAGAAACTTGACTTTGACTACGCCGAGGAGCTGCCCACCATAGAGAACGTGGAGGCTCTCTCTGAGTCCATGTTACTCTTCCCACCTGAAGACTACCTCACTGGTGACTCTCTTATGGAGGAGTATAACCCACAGGTCTGTTATCGCACTATCTTACTATCTTTTTGTATCTTTCTGTTTTCTCTATCTCTTTGTTACAAGATATATCAAGTTTTTAATTAATCAAGTCTTAGAAGTTGAGTATTCCTAAGTTGAATGAAATCTTCAGGAATAAACAAGATATTATATGGATAGTCATATACAGTACTTAAATGGGTTCATATTGTTTTTTGTATCATTCTTTACATTGTTAATTTTCATTATACATACCATGTACTGTACAGTAAGATCTTGATTCTCGTTGCCAATCGGGACCAAAAAAATGATTGAGACTCGAAGTTTACTTCTTTTTGGGGAGCATACAATAGGGACCGGCGAGTTGGCAAGTAACCCACAACAAATCTGACAGTGTATCAATGACCATTTTTGACACCAAAAAATCTGACAAATAGTAATTTTTTATTTTTTTTTTATTTTTTTAACTACAACTAGTTGTTGTAGTTCCCCAGACTTTCTGGCCGAAAAGTCCCGAGTGGTAGACCGAAGCCGCTCCAGATGCTCAGGCCCTTTAAGAGCAGGGTGATATGAGATCTGTCTCTGAGAGGGCAGTTGGGGAGGGGATCATCAGCCCACGGGCTTGCACCCAAGGGCCAATACCCCTACCGTTCGCTGCCTCCCTTGCAGTGCCACCCAATCGGGCGATCTCGCCAGCACCTAAAAGGAAAAGTAGTAGGGTAGGGTGGGGTGGAATCGCCGTGGGCTGAAATCGCCGCGGCGATTCAAACGCTCATATCTCCGAAACTAGTGAATGGCTTCGGCTGCTGTTGGGCTTAGGTTTTAGAGGAATGCCGACCTAACATTAAGTCATTATGAGGTTTTTATCCATTGTGCAAAATAGCTTGAGAAATTGAATTGTTTACCACGGTAATTGATTTAACGGTCACGGAGATAAAATTGGCGGTTTGGTTTTCTCATAATAAAATAAAGTTAGTCACCACATCCTCCTAGGCGAACCAATTAACGTAGAGACTTCTAGTTTTCACCATTCTCAAGAGGAAGATTAGAGCTTGATTAAGAAATTTAGTTGATGTCTGTAACCCTTTCCATTTCGGAATACGATCGAGTTCAAATTAGTGCGTAGTATGCGGCGATCTCACCCCTCCGGGCGGGGTGAAATCGCTGCTCCGTAGGTATGTTTATTAAAATCTGTGGCGTGGCCTATATCTATCTATCTATCTATTGCCTGACGCCGTGATCCCCGAAGGGGTGGCCACGAACGAACCGCCCCCATGCACCTCTGTCCCCAGTCAGTCGACGCCCCTCCCCCCAACCAGCACCGCCTTCGTTCATGTAGTTCCTCACTCCATCCTTCCACCTCATATTCGGTCTACCTCTCCCCCTCTGTCCCTCCACCTCGCTCTCGTACACCCTCTTAGTCATTCTCTCGCTTTCCATACGTTCCATATGGCCGAACCATCTCAAGTTGTTCCTTTTCACACTTTCCAGCACATCTACCTCCACACCACACCTCCTTCTTACTTCCTCATTAGTCTGTCTATCCCTCCATGTAACTCCGCACGCACTCCTTAAGTAATTCATTTCCACTGCTCTCACTCTTGGTCTGAGTCTCTCAACCAACGTCCATGCTTCGCTTCCGTAAGTCAGTGTCGGGATTACCACACTGTCATGCAAGGACTTCTTCACTTCCATACTGACCACCCTATTTCTTGTTACTGCTTTTAGCGTTCCTACAACCCTCTTCCCCTGTTGTACCCTCTCTCCCGCACCTCTTCATCCATAGTCCCATCTTTACTCAACACACTGCCCAGATACTTAAAAGAGTTGACGATCTCCATAGCCTGACCGTTCAGCTTCACCTCACACTCTGTGACTTCACCCCTTTCGAAGACCATAACCTTGCTCTTCCCCGTATTTACCTTCAAATTCCGTTTTTCGCACACTGTTCCAAACTCATTTACCAGACCCTGCAACTCCCATTCATTATCACTCATCAGAACTGTATCATCCGCAAACAGCAGTATAGGTAGCTTCCACTCAATTCCCTCCCTTTTCAGCGGGCGTGGCCTATATAATTTTATGAAAAAAAAACGATTATAGGTATCTCTAGCAGAGGACCAGAATGTATCGATAAAGCAAAGAAAAAAAAAATATATTCCATATGTGGCAGTTTTTATTGAGCGAAAACCTCCGTTGGCGGCGGATTCACCCCGTCCTACCCTACTGTACAGGAAAAAAGTGACAGGCATATTTGTAGTATATTAATCATTCTTTTATTGATGCAGAGTTTAGTAATATTTGCCAGAACGTCCCGGACTTCCCAAATTGACTAATTCCCTGAACGTGACGATAGTGCGTTGTTATGTGTGCAATTAGTTTGCTTGGGAACCAGATTAACTTGCTCATGTAGTAATGTACACCCTATGTGGTGGATTGTGTTCTTTCATTAAAATGTAAAACTTGCAAACAAAGTCAAACCAAAACTGGGACAGTTTTAGTAAGCGTTGTTTCCACATCGCGATTTTGATATGTTGTTTTGACTTTATATTGTCTTTGTCCCAGTTTTGGTTTGACTTTGTTTGCAAGTTTTACATTTTAATAAACTAATTAATAAATATAATGGTAAAAATAAAAAGTGTTATTCACCTTATGATAGTTGAATAGAATCATAAATGGTAGACTGTTGTTTTTTTACCGTGTGTCTGCAGGGAGGGAGGGGGTGTGGGGAGTGACGTAATGTACACACGAATGATAATTTACGATGCGTACGTGCGTATGTGTTTGTCTGGAGGTAGTGAGGGGATATTTCTTACAGTTTCTTACAGTTTCTTACAGTTTCTTACAGTTTCTTACAGTTTCTTACAGTAGATCCTCTGGAAAAAGGCAAACTATGCCTGTGTATCCAGCTCAGTACCAGTACTTGCACTGCTGCGGTCGTTCACGGTGTTGGCGGCGGCGGTAGCAGACGCAACATTTTTACTATTCTGTATTTTTGTTTTATAATCAAACTTCAAATCTTGTCTTCCCCATGCTTTATCAAGATTACTTTCAAACTCCCTTATTGATTCGGAATCGACTACATACTGGGGCAGTGCGTTCCACTCATTTACCACTCTATCACAAAATGAGTTCTTTGCCTTCTCAAGCCTATTTCTTTCTTTGTAAATTTTCTTAGAGTGTCCTCTCGTTCTTGTTCCCTCCCGCATCAAGAAGATACCTTCACACACATCCTCATCGTACTTTCCTGACACTATCTTAAAAGTCTCTATCATATCCCCTCTCTTTCTCCTATATGCCAGTGTCGGAAGCCCCAGTGTCCTCAACCTCTGCTCATAGCCCGCGTTCTTCAACGTTGGTACCAGCTTGCTAGCTCTCCTCTGCACTTTCTCCACTGCTTCTATATCCTTTACCATATATGGAGCCCACACCTGGTTTGCATATTCCAGGTGCGGCCTAACCAGCGCTGTATATAGATTCCTGAAGATTTCTTCGTCAAGTGACACAAATGTCCTCCTTATCAGCCCTACAATTCTATTGGCTTTGTTTATCTTTTCCGCTAAATGTTCTGAGAAATTTAACTTATTGTCTATCACTACTCCTATATCCTTTTCTGCACTCACTTCCTCCATCGCTTCATACATACTGTATCCTACCTTGTCTATCTTGCTGGTCCCAATCCGCATGTACTTGCATTTTTTTGGATGATATGGGGATTATGGTCATACGTACATACACACGTAAGCACCATAAATTATCTATAGCGTGGAGATTACATCACTCCCCACACCCTTTCACTCCCCACACCACTTCCCTCCCTACAGACACAAACATCCGCACAGCTAATTAAATCCACATTCTACCACTTAAGCTTCTACTCAGCTATGATAAGGTTACTACAACTCCTTGTTTTTACCAGTCTATTTATTTATAATGATAAGCATACTATGTGATATGCTATTTGTCTGATTTGGGGGTGGCAAAAGTGGTAAAAGTAGCGCATCACCTAGCGTGCGGCTGTCAAGAGTAGTGATATTTGATTGAGACGTGAATGGGGTGAGCTTGAAGGTAGGATCGAGAATCAAAATATCGAAACGAGATACAGCGAGAATCGAGATTTTACTGTACTGTTTATCATATTGTTTCAGATCATCAAGGAGTGTTTGGATGCACTGGTGCCGGAAACTTGTAATATTGTTATCAAGTCCAAAACGTTTGAGGAGAATAACAAGTGTAACCTGACGGAGAAGTGGTTTGGTACTAAATATTCTATTGAAGGTACGTCAAGATACATAATTTTAACCCCCTCAGACAGGATATATTAACTACTGACGGGTTGGTAGACCGCCCGGTATTTCCCCCACAACAGTCTTTCTCACACTGAGGGACCGTTAGGAGTCGTAGGAATTTTGGGTTGCCATCAATCGACAGATTATGACCTAACTTACCGAGCTCAAAATGATGCAGAAGCGTCATATAACTTATTATTGAGCTACAGTATTTCACTAGGCTCATATGACGCGGTAGCGTCATTTGATAGTTTTGGGCGGAACCGTCATATGACGCGGTCGCGTCATATGTGACGGAGGGGGTTAATTATCTATCTATATACTCAGGCCCAATCCCCACTTTTCCTATTATATTTATTTTTATTTTTTATACAGGAGCATTTTCCCTCAACTTTTTTTCCACGTCTCTGATCTGACCGTTCCAGAAATCTATATTGAAATAATTTTGTCATAGTTTTTTTTGTATATTTTGCAAGTTTTACATTATAATTTAATAGTTTACTTGCAGTTTATTTGCTGATACCAATGCAATTAAAATGTAAAACTTGCAAACTAAACAAACCAAAATTGGGACAAGGACAATATAAAGTCAAATTAAATTATCAAAATCGCTATGTGGAAACAACGCTTACTAAAATGAAAATTATTAAATAAAAGAACACAATCCACCACATAGGGTGTACATCACTACATGAGCAAGTTAATCTGTTTCCCAAGCAAACCAATCGCACATATAACAACGCACTATCGTCACGTTAAAGGAAGTAGTCAAGTTTGGGAAGTCCGGGACGTTCTGGCAAATTTTACTAAACTCTGCATGAATAAAGAAACTACATGTTAAATGTCAAAATATTATTTAAAATCAAATTTGCAACATGACAAGACATTAACAATAGTAAAAAATACAAATATTGATAAGATATCTATACTATTACAAAATAATATATAAAATACAGTACAGCACTCACTAACGATAGTGCTATCGGGTAGGTACCTGTAAGCATAGCATGCTTCAAGTGACCCCTATCAATAACTACCCTACAAATAACCTACATTTATAGCACAAATAAACTAAGGAAATCGCAAAAGTAAGCAATTGATACTATCGACAATGAATACATATAATATAAAGAGAAATAATTGCAAAATATGAAGTAACAACAGATTTAAACAAAGAGTACTCTTTTAACAAGAACAATAAATTTAAAAAATCATCAATATTAATAATAATAATAATAATAATAGAAAAAGAAAAAGAAAAAGATAAACAATAAATACAGACAAAAAGTAAGCAGAGGTTATACAAGAAACTTCAAGTTAAAAATGCTTGATTAAAATTATTGATGTCAAATTTTAGAATACAGTCACAATAATTGACCCTAAAAAGATTAAATTTATGGAACAATTTACTTGCCTCAAAACCTTTCAATAGTTTCAATATTTTGCCAGAATAAAATTGCAGGATAAATCCTTCATATAAATCCATTTTTACCAGTACTGTACTGCATATTCTCGGACAAGTCTGATGAGGAGCAGAAACGTGATTATATGTCACAGGCCGTAGCTCGATTGGTAGAGCGTTCGCCTGCTAACCGTGAGGTTGACGGTTCGAGCCTCGGGCCAGCCAGTGTGTTATTGGCAGACGTCAGTGCTGTTGGTGAACGGTGCGGTCTAGCAATCTGTGGCAACTATTCACTAAGTCCCTGATTCATCAGGGCACCCACCCTAGCCTTGCTATTTAGCAGGGAGTGTATGGTGGTAAAAACTGCATCATCATCATCATCAAACGGTAAAAGCATAAGCTACATGGCGATTATTAGTTGCAACATAAATGCATGGCTGTGAAATGCTGTAGGCTGCTGGGTTTGTGAAAGTGACCAGCAAAACAATTTCCTATTCCAATGGTAAGAGGAAAAATAGCTTATCTATTATACAGTAATGTAAAACTTGCAAAATAGCTTATCTATTATACAGTAATGTAAAACTTGCAAAATAGCTTATCTATTATACAGTAATGTAAAACTTGCAAAATAGCTTATCTATTATACAGTAATGTAAAACTTGCAAAATAGCTTATCTATTATACAGTAATGTAAAACTTGCAAAATAGCTTATCTATTATACAGTAATGTAAAACTTGCAAAATAGCTTATCTATTATACAGTACACTCAACCCTCAGCTATCACTCCTAATTGGTGCAGCTATAGCCGCGCGGTAGCCGTAACCGCGATAGCCATACTGATGAACTAATGGGAATAATTCTAATTGGTGACTGGGTGCCGAATTTGACAACTATTTTTCGTATTTTGCGATTTTTACCTAATAATTTCCACTGAACACTAACATAACATAATAATAATTATAAGAAACATTATAAAAGTAAATATAAGAACATATTACACCATCACATTTACCTTTTTAGGTGTGTTGAGGGATTTAGGTGGGTTGGGTTCCGAGGCTAGGGGTGGCGAATTATTGGCCACTCCTACGTTGCTCTATCTCGTTCAGTATCCCTTCAACATCAAATCCTTCAAATTCTGAAGTGTCATCATCCACTGTATCCAATTCAAGTGCCGTAAGTAAAGGCTGTTCATCGATTTGTTGCCGTGGTCGAGGCTCACCGGAGGGGCCCGGTTGAGGGTGGTCGGAGGGGCCTGGTTGACCGTAATCTCACGTGTGTCCACGGGCAAGTTCCGCTTTGCCTGCTTATTCAAGTATCGCCCCAACACTTGTTCCGTCTTAAGTAGCACTTTATTAGAACTTCGAAAGGCATTCGATGCAGCAATTGATGGGGCAAGTTTCATGTGACTCTTTATGTTGTCTCGCTTTTGATAAATCCCCCTCACTGTCGATTCATTCACTCCAAACTTCTTTGCCACACTCCTTTTTGTTTCACCCTTGCCTATTAAGTCCACAATTTCCTGTTTCTGAGTGTACGTAAGGTTCTTTCTCTTCTTAATGTCTCGATTTGGTGCGGTCACATTACGCTGAGCGAAGGTAGGGGGATTCGGTGGCCGTTGGGGTGGGTTAGTAGCCATTGTTCACAGGTATAAAAACACTTTTCACAGCTTTCACCAGACAACAATGGGGGTACAAGTAAGACTGAGAAATTGTAAGTATGGCGGGAGGGTAGGAGGATGGGTGGCGGCCAATCACAGAGCTTGCTTCCCATGAGTCACGCCCAATCAGGGAGCGAGTAGCGTAAACGTATGCTTGCCGCCCGCCTGGGAATTCCCAAGCCCGGGAATTTCCAATTTTGTTGTATTTTTGGCCACATTTGGTGCGTGATAGCCAGCTCATAGGCGTGAAAGCCATGGTCTGACAGCTTTTGGGGAGCAGGCGATAGCTGTGGAACGCGATAGCTAAGTGCGTGAAAGCTGAGGGTTGAGTGTAATGTAAAACTTGCAAAATAGCTTATCTATTATACAGTAATGTAAAACTTGCAAAATAGCTTATCTATTATACAGTAATGTAAAACTTGCAAAATAGCTTATCTATTATACAGTAATGTAAAACTTCCAAAATAGCTTATCTATTATACAGTAATGTAAAACTTGCAAAATAAACAAACCAAAACTTGGACGACAGAAGATAAACGCAAAGGAACTAATCTAAATCGCTATGTGGAAATAACGCTTAATAAAATAAAATTTGAAATAAAAGAACACAATCTATACCAGTTACATTTTTGTCTTATGTTACCGTTTTTATTAAAGAGATTCCTGAGTGTTGGAAGAATCGGTGGTGTAGTCTGTCAGCGAACGCGGAGCTCCACCTTCCTGCCCCGAACCCCTTCATCCCCGAGGACTTCACCCTACTGCCACCAGAGGGAGGGGAGGACGTGCCAGAGTTCCCCCAGAGGTTGTGTCAGGATGCTCGGGGGGAACTGTGGCATAAACAAGACACAAAGTTCAAGCTGCCCAGAAGTTACTGTTATGTTTACTTCCGCACCTGTCTACCCATGACCTCACCCAGGCTGTAAGTTGCAGAAAATATAACATACATTTTTGTCAGTCTGAATGAATGTTTTCATGATCAATTTTGTTAACTAAAGATATTAAATTTTAGTATTTTGACTGGTGGGTTCTTCATAATTATTATAGGAAATGCATGTTCTAATTAAGTAACACCCCGTTCTTAACGTTAATCATAAATTTCAAACCCCAATGCACTTGAATAAACTAATGAAAGTATATGGTCCTCCCGGGATTTGAACTCGGACTTCGAATTCTAAAAATTTGCAAAATAACCAAACCAATACAGAAGCAACACAATATGAACACAAAAGAGCTTATCAAAATTACTATGTGGAAATAACGCTTTTCTTACTTGTTGTGTTCAGAGCGTCACTACTGGACTTGTACCTGAACCTCTACCACCAGCAAGTGATGGAGGAAGTGTACCCGGCCAGTATGGCTCAGTACCATTACTCCCTCATAGCCACAGAACAGGGCATTGTGCTCAAGGTCACAGGATTCAACCACAAGCTGCCTGTAAGTTATACTATTTATTTACATCCAGTATTAAGGAAAAAGAAAAGAAAAAATTAGGAAAAGTGGGGATTGGGCCTGAGTAAATAGATAGATAGATAGATTAAGTAACACCCCGTTCTTAACCCGGGAACTGCTGGAAGACTCTTAAGAGTTCCCCCGGCGGACTGCGGGAAGACTCTTAAGAGTCAGGGATTTTTTTTTTTTTTTTTAAACACTGAAAAAAAAAAAAAAAAAAAAAATTTGCCCTTGGGCCATGCCAAATATCACTCTTCCACCTCCCCTCCTTCCCCAGTTTCCTCCCCTCCTTCAGTTATCACTTATTTTCCCTGTTATTCCCTTTTCCTGTGGTCTATTTTCGTGCTAACATTAGCGAGTTGGTAGCAGGGCGTTGTCATCACTGTTAGCAAGAGAGAGAGAGAGAGTATCGATCGACAGTCTCTCTCCAGAGGTGGAGGAAAGTGGTGGGCTGGGAGGTTGCCTCAGCCATACATTGTGTAACTCCCGGCCTGTATCGCCGATTTTGACCATCCAAACGCTGTTTCCACTAGTTTTATTGTTGTAACAGGTTAATACCTTTATAATCAACCTATAATAGGCGCATATGGATAAGTATTAATGCTATTTATGGTAAAATAAATATTTTAGTGATGGGAACAGCTCAAATACGTCAGCACAGGAGTGTGGTGTCTCATACCCCCCATGCGCACTTCAGAGGTTAACCCTTTACGAGTGGCCTATGCGGTTTATTTATATGTACCGCCCAGCGGGGTGTTTTTAGCCAAAATAGGGCTGTTTACGTGATAATTTTCATGCCTAAATAAGACCCAGAACGTAAAACAAGTATCTATCCCTGAAAGGGCATAAACAGAGCTTTCGAATGACACCATAACGATCCTTTTATGATGGCTAGTTTTCTTGCAATAACCGTGCAACGCGAGTGCAAAAAGCATGTAATTAGCCACTTTCCCGATACAATTCCGTATATAGCGAGTGAGAGAGGTAGGAGGGAGGTGAGATTCGTGTCAGTAGGTTCGCCGCGGTGGTCTGGAGCAGTCATACACTCGCTACTCTCCTGCCACCACTTGTCTCTCTCTCTCAGCAACATTACGTGCTGAAATTGCCACTCGAGTTATGTCGAGCGCCGCCACATAGTCCAGCTTTATTTAACTCGACTTATGTGGTGAGCCGCTTTTTAAGGGTTAAGGGAGCCCACCTCGCATTGTGCTCAAGGTCACAGGATTCAACCACAAGCTGCCTGTAAGTTATAGTTTTTATTTACATCCAGTATATTAGGACTTCTCTGTCTCTTTTTTTGGTAGATTTATTTATGGGGAGAAGGATACCAGGCCCCCCGCCCCCAGTCCCCCTTTAGCCGACTTCTACGTCTCGCAGGAGAAAGCGGTGGTGGAAATTTCTTACCCCTCCACCACAGAGGAGGCTATCTGCACCAGAGCCCTATTCGGGCTCTGTTTTCAGTCAGTCAGGCCCCCGCCCCCCCCTAAAAAAAAAAAAAAAAAAAAAAAAAAAAAAACGGAAAAGTGGGGATTGGGCCTGAGTACCGGGTATATAGATAGATATTAGAACTTTCTGTAGTGGACTTACCTCCTTTTTACTATTGGCGACATTGACCTTTGCTGTTGCGCTGCCATGTGGAGTTTTGTCCATTCATTCATTCACTCTTACCTCCTTCATTAAGACACATTATTTATTTTGTTTCTGATGTCATTATACTATCATTAACCCTTTCATTACCGGTGCCATCCTTGTAACTTTATTATGGCTGGAGACGATTATATTTAGCTTAAAATGGGCCTTCAGCAATTAACAAGCTTCGAACTATCTCACTTAACCCTTTTCCTATCACAGATCCTTCATAAATTGCACAAGATCGTCTTTACTATAGCTGAAATAAAATATGAAAAACGTCGCCGGTAGCGCAATGGATAAATGCACTGAATTTCGGTGTGAGCATCCTAGGTTCGAATCCCTGGACTGCCACATGTATTTGTTGATTTCATTAATTGAGTTTAGGAGTAAAGTCGGTTGGTGGAGGGAACATAATAAAACAAATGCAGAAGAGCTACCCTATTGAAAGTGTGAATGCCCCTTTTTATGTGTTATTAATATTTCTTCTGTTTGGAAGGTTAGGTGGTATATGGCCTAATTCTGGTAGTTACAGTATTAATAAATATGTAAACAAGATTGTCTTAAAAGTTTCAGGTGGGATTATCTGAACGATGTTGCACATAAATAATGTATACTCTGTTTTCCTAGGAAGTGTTGAAGCTGCTACTTAATGAAATGGAGAAATTTGGAGATCAGCCGAGTGAAAAAACTTTCCAAGAAATCCGACAGCAACAGATGAAGGCTTACCACAACTCTGTACTCAAACCTACTACTGTCCGCAAGTAAATAGTTACACCATTATGTACTTGTTTCCCCGGACTGCCACATGTGTTTGTTTATTTCATTAATCGAGTTTAGGAGTAAAGTTGGTTAGTGGAGAGAACATAATATATTATTCTTGATGCAGTTTTTAACCCCTCCTGTACCATCGACGTCTTTTTAATTTTGTTATAGCTATATTTAGACCATTTTGTGCACTTTATGAAGGATCTGTGGTAGTAAAAAAGGCTGAGTGGAATAGTTGGAAGCCTGTTAATTGCTGGATACCCTTTTAAAACTGAATAAAATCGTCTAATAGTAGCCAGAATATATCTAAAAGGACGGCCCGGTACAGAAGGGGTTAATGCTGTACACTCCCTTTTAGTTTGCAAGTTTTACATTTTAATTGAATTGATGGACAGGTACTTTACTGGACATTTGCCACGAATCGCTAGACCTGAGTGTCCAAACTCTTGACTTCTACCAATGGCCCGAGGTAAAATTTAATTGCCGACCCTTTGGCCCGAGGTAAAATTTAATTGCCGACCCTTTGATCAGCAGTCAGATGCGCTAGTGACCTTGCCACTGCCCCTCGAGGAACCACTTCACATCCATGATAGCATTCCTTACCATGTGTGTACCATATGACAATTCTCAAAGGGACAAAGTTACTGTTCTGGACCCAGATACTCAAAACATTTACGGCGCCTTACCTCTCTCTGGTAGTCGTATCCTAAATGCTTATACACTCTAACCTCCATTTAACGGATTCCGATTTAACGGATATCGGCAATAACGGTCAAAAAATGTAGGCCGGACAATGGACCCAGCAACGGACATAGTCTGTTGCTATAAAAAAGTTGGAGCAAAGTCCGTTGCTCTATCTATTTATCTCTCTAATGCACCTACCTAAATCCCTTATACATTAACATAACTATGTCTTATTTGGACTTTTTGTAATCTTTGAATCATTTCTAATATGATGGAATTGAAAAATATAATATCCTTCCAGCACATAGATAAATAATAAATAAGATAGTCAACAAAATATTTCAACTCTCCCCTCCGTGCCAGCAGAGACGGAAGATTTACGTTTGATAGATTTTTTGTTTTGTTTTTTTCCCTCGATATACACACTCTTTCTATTTATCTATCTCTCTAATTCATCTACCTAAATCCCTTATACATTAACATAACTATGTCTTATTTGGACTTTTGTAATCTTTGAATAATTTCTAATGTGATGGAATTGAAAAATATAATATCCTTCCAGCACATGGATAAATAATAAATAAGATAGTCAAAAAAAGTTCAACCCTCCCCTCAGTCTAGACGCCGAGCTTCCGAGACGGAAGATTTACGTTTGATAGATTTTTTGTTTTGTTTTTTTCCCTCGATATACACACTCTTTCTATCTATCTATCTCTCTAATTCATCTACCTAAATCCCTTATACATTAACATAACTATGTCTTATTTGGACTTTTTGTAATCTTTGAATAATTTCTAGTGTGATGGAATTGAAAAATATAATATCCTTCCAGCACATAGATAAATAATAAATGAGATAGTCAACAAAATATTTCAACCCTCCCCTCCGTCTATGCGCCGAGCTTCCCAGACGGGAGATTTACGTTTGATAGATTTTGTTTTTTTTGTTCCCACGGTATACACAAAATGATGGGGAAATATTATAACATGTTTTTAATTGACATTTGTGTCGTTTTTGCTGATTATGAGTTGGTGGAAAATAAAATCTTTAATTCTATCATATCGGAAATGATTCACAGATTATATAGAGACCAAATAATATACACTTTTAAGTGTGTTCAATAGTTTTGCATTATCAATAGGGTGTAGCACAAGGGATTACCAGGATTTATTTCAGGTACAGTAAAAAAAAGGATGCATAACAGTTAAATGTCACGATCCGGACACCTGTACTCAACACCGAATTTTTCTCAAGGAATTTCCGGATTACATCCGGACTGGACAGTATTTAGCAGCAACGGACATTTAGCAGGAACGGACAGGTGCTTGCACGCATTTGTCCGTTAAATGGAGGGTCGAGTACAGTATCACAATTTGTGCACCATTAAAAAAAAAAAAAAATTGCCAGACGCTATAATTCCCGAGAAGGGGTGGCCATGAACATAGGCACTTGCTTAAGCAATCAGGAATGCCTGAATGAGCCCTATGATGATGGGAAAATGGCTGCACTGAAAGGGTTAATTGATGAGGAAAATATAATATAATTGAAGCAGAGTATCATGTAAGTATATTTAAATTCAGTTTAACAGTAACATGTAATTTTGAAATATTGCATTTCAATACTATGACTCTTCCAGGAACCTGCGGTTGTCCATCCTACAGGAGGTTCACTGGGCGGCTCACCTGAAGCTTGCTGAAGTACGCAACGTCACCAATCAACACCTACACCGGGAGTTTGTCTCACAACTCTTCCCTTCTTCACACATCAGAGTTCTTATCCAGGTCAGACACTTGTACGGTATACTGGTGCTTACAATTGTACTGTCGCACTAATAAGTCATGTCTCAGCTGTCATTACGTTTGGCTTGCTCTGTGCTGTATTAATGCCTACCAGATGTTGAATAGGGTGGGTAAGTGTAGAAACATTTTGTATATCTCACTCGAAATGAATAAATGCAGTTTATATATTGCTGATACAAAATTATTGATCAAAATATACTTGGTACCAAGACATCACTTATTAGGCCGATTGTACCTGTTCAGAGCTGCCTTACTTGTCAGGTTTATTTATTAAAGATCAGATCGTAAGATCTTATCCCTCGTCTTTCTTGGTCTGCCCCTTCCACGTTCACAGACTTGCATCTTTTCACCCAACTTATTTCATCCATCCTCTCAACATGCTCAAACCATCCAAGCCTACTATATACTGTAGTTTACATCTCATCAATGATATATGTTTTATATTAGTTTTATACAGGTTCATGTGGTATCTATATATACGGTATAATGTATGATGCTGTATTTTAATAATCGCTTTTTCTTTATTTATTTATTATTATTAATTTTGTTCTATTGATCCCAGGGCAATACAACAGCCAGCCAGGCACGGGAATTGTACAGTCTGGTACAAGCCACAGTGGAGCGTCACTCACCATCCATCACTCACCCACTACCACAGGTCAGGACACTTGTAACGCTGTATGTGTGTGTGTTCAGTTCAGTTCATGGGTGTTCTCAACTATACTGTGTGTTTAGTTGTAAGTGAAAGTGTCATTTAAGGGGTGTTATTGGTGTCAAGAACGATGTTAAAAATATTTATTTGATGTGTGTGTTCAGTGTATATATAACATGGGCTATGGGGTTACACATACAGGAGATGCAGTGATTTTGCACACATTTTGTGACGCTAGTAATTCAGCGTATGGCGCTGTAGTGTATCTTTCTGATGGGTGCCATAGTGCTATAGTCGATGCCAAGGCTCGTGTAGCGCCCATCAAGAAAGTGACACTATCATACTGTGTGTGTGTGTATTTACCTATTTGTAGTATACAGGAGTTGAGCTTTTTAGGCTCGTATTGTCCCGCTTCCTGAGTTACCCTACTTCCTTTAAGTTGACTACTTCCTTTAACGTGACGATAGTGCGTTGTTATATGTGCGATTGGTTTGCTTGGGAAACAGATTAACTTGCTCATGTAGTGATGTACACCCTATGTGGTGGATTGTGTTCTTTTATTTAATTTTCATTTTAGTAAGCGTTGTTTCCACATAGCGATTTTGATAATTTAATTTGACTTTATATTGTCCTTGTCCCAATTTTGGTTTGTTTAGTTTGCAAGTTTTACATTTTAATTACAATTATCTAACTTTGCCTTAAAAATATGAATGTTTTTGGCACACACCACTTCCTCTTCCAACTGATTCCACTTACTTATACTTCTGTAAGGGAAACTATACTTTCTCACATCTCCTTTACATCTTCCTTTCATTAGTTTATATCTATGCCCCCTAGTTCTACCATTATCTTTCACAATATAACCCTTCTTGTCCACCTTTTCGAGTCCTCTCACACATTTGTACATCATAATCATATCGCCTCTCTCCCTCCTATCCATTAGAGATGGTAAATCTAATTTCTTTAATCTCTCCTCATATGGTAATTCTCTCAGTTCTGGTATCATCCTAGTTGCAGCTCTCTGAACCTTCTCCAGCTTCTTTATATGCTTTTTTAGATGTGGTGCCCACACCACTGCCGCATACTCCAGTCTTGGTCTCACCAATGTTTTTATTATTTTCTCCAGCATCTCCTCGTTTATATAGTTAAAGGCTATTTTTATTCTGTTTAGCAGTCCATATGTTTCTCCCACTATCTTATTACAGTAATATGATTCTCAGGTGAAAGATCACTCCTAACAGTTATCCCTAAGTCCTTTTCTTTCTCTGATGGGTTAATAGTGTTTTCTCCTAACTTATGTGTGTGTGTGTGTGTATTATGATATAATATGTATGTGTTACTTATTATGCTTAAGCCGGTATCACACGAGCGCTTTTTCACTCAACATTTATACTTAACACTGGTCTGGCAGCTTATGAGGTAAACATCTAAAATATATGGGTTGGCTAAATTCATCCATCATCAGTCTAGTTTCCGATACCAGTCCCAAATAGTCCAGAAATGTTGCCAGAAAAATGTTGATCATGGAATGTTAACTATAAAAGCGCTCGTGTGATACCGGCTTTATCATGTCTACTATACTGAGAGTGCTCCACCCCACAGCTCCAAACCCAAGAGTTGTTAGGAGGTCGATGGGTGGTAAGGGCGGAAGGAGTCAACCCAGCAGACACCAACACATCTGTGGTCAACTACTACCAACAACAACCGGGAGACTTGCACAGCGAGGTTCTTCTGGAGTTCATTCAGGTCAGAGTTCAACTTCAGGATGTATGTATGTATGTATGTATATATTCAGGCACATACCCCATTGTTGGGGGTGGCCGACTCGAGACAGAGCCCGAAGAGAAGCAACATTCAAGGGTGCTAATTCTCAGTGTCCGGGACCACTTTCGCGTTCCCTCGATGAGTAGGAGGATTTTACAACTTCAGGATAATTCAAATTTTTTTTCAAGAATATACAGTATAGTGTTATCTTGTAAATCAGTACAGCTCTGTATAAAGTGATGCACAAAATTGGGTTCCATTTTTGTATCCTGGTAACTGTTTGACAATACTGGTGGTAACCATATAAGGTAAGTAGAGACATGTATACTTACCTGTAGCCTAGCAGAGAGTCACTGTTAAATGCACCTTATTTCACCTTGAACTTTAGAAGTGACAGACTGGTGCTGGACCTGGGTTATATAATTTTATGCTGCAGTTAGTGATTCCCTTATAACATTATCACCAAGAGTGGTTGAACAGAGCTTGCAGATGCATTTATATATACATACATAATTAAAATGTAAAACTTGCAAAGTATTCAGTAGTTAGTGGAAACTACAACTTTACTGTTTCACTAGTATAATTTCTTAAATCACAAATTAGTGAGATAATACAGTATTTAGTTTTAACCCCTTCAGCACCATGACGTAATTTTCATCTTTTTCTAGTTACCATTGGACAATTTTATTTAGCTTATAATATACCTCTAGGACTCAAAGGGGTAAATATGATCTCGATATACCCTCTGAATAACATAGATCGTTCCTAAACTGCATAAAATTGTCTAACTTTGGCCAGAATAAAAGGTAAAAAGACGTCATGGTGCTGAAGGGGTTTAAATAAATGTTTGGAGTGTGGTGTAAATGTCAAGAAACATTATTGGTGGTTGTACTTCAGATGGTGATGGACGAGCCAGTGTTTGATGTACTGAGGACCAGAGAGCAGCTGGGCTACCATGTGTACTGTACCAACCATAACACCTATGGTATCCTGGGACTGTCTATCACCGTCAACACTCAGGCCAACAAGTTCAGGTACCACAAAGAGAATACACAAAAAATATGAAACAGGGACCATAATTATAATGTTCTATTCTATTCTATATACTCAGGCCCAATCCCCACTTTTCCTTACGGTATCTTAGGACTGTCTATCACCGTCAACACTCAGGGGCCAACAAGTTCAGGTACCACAAACGGAATACACACCAAGGGGTATATGAAACAGGACCCATAATTAAATTGTAAAACTTACAAAATTAACAAGCCAAAACTGGGACGACACAAGATAAACGCAAAAGAACTAATCAAAATCGGTATGTGGAAATAACGCCTAATAAAATAATTACCAAAATTACCAAGACAATCTACAATACAAACAAATTGACCACATGTTCATACAATTTACAGTATCACCAAAGGTGCTTAACTTTCCTTATCTCTACCCTTTTGTGTTCACATTTGTTTGTATCAGAGTTCATGTAGATTACTAAATCGGGGCCTTGATTTATCATTTGCAGCCCAGAAATTAGGGACGTACTGTACTCAACATTAACCATGGCCAAGTGCTCCTCTTTACAAATATAATAATGCATTCAAGTATATTATGGATATAGATTTTGTTCAGGGTTGTCCTGCATTCAGATGTGTTACCTGTTAAGGCTAATTAGTTTCCATGTACCTGCCCCCTGAGCTTGTCAAACTTTTAATTGTCTTGATAGCGTAATGGTTAGTGCGTTGGATTTCAGTGTGAGTATCCTAGGTTCGAATCCTGTGAGGACTACATGTATTCATTGATTTCCTTAATTAAGTTTATTTGTAAGTTAATTGGTGGGTTGGTGGTTTTACGATATACTGTACTGTATTGCTTACAGTAACTTTGCACAGGGATGTAACTTCAGACATTTCTGGGGATAATATGTAATTTTTTTTTTTTTTTTTTTTTTTTTTTTTTTTCTATATTCCAACTACTCCCTCTCGGGCATAGGCTGAGAGCCTGTACATTCCACCGCCCAACACGGTGAAGCCCGTGAGGTCTTGTTCCAGTCTGGGGAGTGAGACATGCGAAGCATCCATCATGGCTCGAAGCAGCTCCATCTCTGGTTGCTTCGCTCAAGTGCTTCACCGTCTCACCCTCCAGACTCAGACCCTCACTCTCAGAACGCCACCTATTGAGCAGTGAACACACTAGGCATTGTCCCCCTGTAACATATTTTGAATATGGGAATATTCATACAGTGTTATTTAATCAGGGAACAACGAGGGTATTTTTTTGGCATTTCGGTGGGCTTTGTGGTAATGCACTGATACTAGGTACAGCACAAATTAAATCCCAATAATATCTTCCCATTGACATATCGGGATTTGAACCCGGGTCCATTGGATTACCAATCCAGTGGCATGACCACTCCACCACACCTCCACTTACAGGAAAAGAGCTCAATATTATGGAAAACAAATATGTATGCAGAGGTGCTGGATGGGAGGAGGGGCATCAACTGACTGGGGACAGAGGTGCATGGGGACAATTCATTCGTGGCCACCCGTTTGGGGATCACGGCGTCCATCAATAGATAGATAGATTTTTTTTTATATAATATTAAGCCATTTTCTCATAACTGTGATTTATTGCATTTTATCCAGTAGTACTAGTTAATGTCTATCTATCTATCTACTCAGGCCCAATCCCCACTTTTCCTATTTTTGTTTTTATTTAGTTGTTGTTCCCTAAGCTGCCTGGCCGAACAGCCCCGAGTCCCTGAGGAAGGCCATGGTCACGATCGGGCTTTCCCACAGAGCTCTCATTGAGTGTAGATTGTGTTGTTGTTGTTCCCCAAGCTGCCTGGCCGAACAGCCCCAAGGCCCCGAGCAAGGCCAAGGCCATAACCGAGCGCCCCCACAGAACCCTCCCTGCCGACCACAATAAAGCCTGGGTGACCGAAGCCACTCCATGGCGGGGAGCTGATAGTGTAGTATGAATTGTCACAAAAGCGGCTCCCGTAGGATTTGTGTGTCAAAATTGATTTTATTGGTTTTTCTGGTTGATTTGAGGTTATACTATAGGGAAATGGAGGGCGCCAAATTTTTCGACCCCCAGACCCCCCTGTGGGGGGCCTTTTCTGTTCTGGAGGGGCCCGTAACCGACAATACTACTAAACCCACTAATAATGAGACGATTTTTATGATCTTGGTGTTATTTCAGGGGTTTCTAATGATGGCGAATCCATTTATGAGACTTTCGAGCTGACCGGAAGTGGATATCATCAATTTCCGGCGTAGGCGTGACATCAAAGGGGTCTAAGCGGGGGCCGATCGACGAAATTTGTCACGATATTAAGAACCTAGTCATGTAATACCTCTTTTTCAAGGTTTTCAGGTGCAGGAAGACGAATGGAGCAGTTGTCTCTATCATCAGACCATTCGTTTCAGAGATATTGAACGTCAGAAGGTTGTACCGAATTTATGCTTTCAAAATGAAGGACGAAAATTGCATAATGTATTCATAGTTTATTTAACATGATTTCACAATATTATGCAGATGTTACATTCTCAATGAAAACACTTTACATATATTTAGTGTTTATTTTGTTCACTTGTTTTGTGAAAAGAGAGCAGATTACTTATATTTTTGAAGAAAATACTTAGCAGTGGACTAGGAAAACCAAAAAACTGCTTTATGTGAAAAACATAACTGACTAGATACATTCATCTGAGCTAAGTGGACTGGCATGAGGCGCGAATATTTAAGTAGATCATGTGCAAAGAAGTATTTGATAACATTCTCCAAAGCAGCCAGGTATCCTTCCCAGTCACTTGATCGGCAGGCACTGATGAGATTCAGAAGACTTTCAACCTGGTCTAGGTACTCGGTCAGAAAGCGTGCTAGTTCTCCATTGTTTTCTTTGTGTTTACTGCATGCCTCTGAATGCAATGACTGGATGTTGTCGGCGAGCTTCATCATCTCCGGATTTCGTTCGTGGAGATCTGTCTTGAGATTGCAGCATTGGACTCGTAGTGGTCCAGGTGGGATGACTGAGAACATTGCATCAAACCTCATCATCATGATTGCTAGACATGTTGTGATATGATACTCAATGCCACGCTTGTACGCTTTGCCATTGTAGATTCCACGAAGGGCTGCAGAAGTGTAGGTACCACTCTCGATTGAGCATGTGTCTAAGCCACTCCCATCGACTGTTTTTCCTAGACTATGCGAACAGCAAATGCAATGTGCAGTACACCTGCTCAGAGAATCCAGTTCTGATTGCCAACTAACTGTTGAATCTGGAGGGCTCGTTTGTACAGATCTAGATCTAGGGTGATGATCGTTTTCTTCTCGGGACCAACCACAACATTAGAGATTCCCTGAGTCAGCATTAGGACGGTATACAAGGTGCTGTAGTCTGTGGGTGATGTCTTGAACAGAGGAGTGATGACTGGTGGTGGGCTGGATCTATCAGAGTGAGGGTTGGTGTCCTCTACTTCCCATAGCCGTTTTCTGACTTTACCTATATCATAATTCTTATTTCTAACTTTTTTCTTGAGTGGTGAAGGCAGTGGGGCCATAATGGTGTGCCCCATGTTTCCCTAGTGTCTTACTCTCACAGCCCACTGGCACAAGTTGGCCTTTCTCTGGCGTAGGGATGCGGCGACCCCACCGCCCGCCACTTTGGTGGTTCAATCAGCCTCTGGAGCAGTGGACCACTGGTTCCTGTTTCCAGAAAATTCCTGTGCTTGGTATGCTTCCAGCCAGGGCCCCACTGGGGTAAATAAAATAGCAAAACAGTGGTGGAACTACCATCCGGGTGAGGGACTGCTCTGGGTCTGCTCCTTCAGTGTTCATGGTTATAATCCACTTAGTGGAAATGGCACTGTGGAGTGGGTCAGTCTGGGCATGTCTGGGAGCCTGGAGGCAGTTTCTGCCATGGCCATCCCTTTTGGGGCGCTTCCTCTGGAAGCAAGGCGTCAGATTTGATGATGATGATGATGAGTGATGACTTCCGTGTTAGTCCGGTCATGACGTGCAGAGGACTGTGACAACAGCAGAGATTGTGTTACCACCCAGGTTGGCATCACATCGCCCTTTGCCACCTTACCAGGTTTTGCTCTGATGTCTTGATTTTCTGACTTGCCGTCCTTGAGATCATCAGTGACCAGCTGGTCCTCGATCATCTGCTGCTCCACTGTCATCTCCTGGTCCCAGACCATCTGCTGATCAACTGTAGTAGCAGGTTGCACTTCGATCATGGGAAGATCTGTATCCAAGCTGTTTCTAGCTGTGAAGTAGCTTGCAAGTAACCAAGTTCGAGTGTAGTTTTTTTTAAGTCAGTTGCCGTTTGCCTAGTTGGTATTCCTGAAAGCGTATTGGTTTGTTTTTTATCACTGGTTCGTTCAGGTACTTGATGTCTAAAGAGTGTGGTGCAGGCGATTGAAGCTTCTCTGGGATAACAAGGGGCTCGTTGATTGGTTCACCTTCCTGTGCCCTCTGGTTGATGACAATCAATGTGCCATGAAAAGTGTTTTTTCCAGTGGGGGAGATCAATATTGTCTCCACGGGAAACTCGAGATGATCATGTGAGAACTTGCGTGTCTGATTTGGTGGAAATAGGAGATGCTGCCGCTCTTGAGAAGTATTACCACCGAAATTGCTTGCAGTATGCGAAGCGTACCTGCACTCACGTAAAATTTGATGACATGAAGGTTATCCGTTCCCTGTGTGATGAAGAGTTCCTTCTCATTGTCCAGAACACACTGGTTGGTGACAATGTGTCCGTGACTATGGCTGAACTGAATGATGAATACCTGGCAATTTTGAAGAGGTACCCAGTAGAAATCAGCAGCTCCGGAAACTACCGCAAGCACCTAAAAGGCCTGATCACTGAACACCTTTCGAACGTCCAATTCATCAAATCAGTTCGACAAAATGAGCCTGACAAGATTGTTCTTCAAACAGCTGTGACCAAGGCAATGGAGTATCACTCTTTGATGCTAGATAGTGACGAGGTCATCGGAAGCTTGAAGAAAATAGCCAACATGTTGCGAGACAAGATGCTACATCACCCCCATTGGTCGTTGGAAGGCACCTTTGATGATTGTCGACTGCAAACCAGATGTTCACACCTTTCTTGACAAAATCAGGCAGACAATATCCACCTGTGGCATCCATGCGCTGGAGGATACCTTGCTCTAAACGCTTCTCAAGGTCAAGGATTTTCTGATAGTCGCAGCCGATGTAGAGGTCGGACAGGTTGTGGACGAGATTCTTATCACGCACTCTGGAGTGGATGGCAAGAGGCAAGCCTATGTCGGATCTTGGCGGATGCCCAACCCCGAAAGGAGTTGAAATAGGGGAGCTATCCCCCCGCCAAAGGCGGCTTTCTAGGGCCTTTCCTAGCTGATGCTGAGAGGATTGGGTTCTAGTCATGTGGTGATGGGCTGGTCTATCCGAGTGAGAACTGAGCGATCTCTGCCATACCCATAGCTTACTCTGACTGTTCCTTTTACTTATATATCTTCTAGATCTCAAGTGGCGGCGTCTTTTCCGTGGATTGACCTCCCTACTGCCAACCTAGAAGTTGGCAGATTGGGAGCCAAAGTGTCACATTTTTCCCTTACCCCTCAACTTTCCCTTCATAATTGCTGAGAGGCACAGGGCCTTGGGTGGGGCTTTGGTTTCCGGGCGTTTCCGCACCCTCCTCAGCTCCCTGCCTTGGAGTGGCTTCGGTCACCCGGGCTTTGTTAGTGGTAAGCAGGGAGGATTTTGTGGGGGCGCTCGTTTATGGCCTTGGCCTTGCTCGGGACCTTGGGGCTGTTCGGCCAGACAGCCTGGGGAACAACAACAACAACAACAATCTTGTCAGGCTCATTTTGTCGAACTGATTTGATGAATTGGACGTTCGAAAGGTGTTCAGTGATCAGGCCTTTTAGGTGCTTGCGGTAGTTTCCGGAGCTGCTGATTTCTACTGGGTACCTCTTCAAAATTGCCAGGTATTCATCATTCAGTTCAGCCATAGTCACGGAAACATTGTCACCAACCAGTGTGTTCTGGACAATGAGAAGGAACTCTTCATCACACAGGGAACGGATAACCTTCATGTCATCAAATTTTACGTGAGTGCCGGTACGCTTCGCATACTGCAAGCAATTTCGGTGGTAATACTTCTCAAGAGCGGCAGCATCTCCTATTTCCACCAAATCAGACACGCAAGTTCTCACATGATCATCTCGAGTTTCCCATTTAATTTGCAAGAAAGTGTGGCCCATGTTGTCTGAGAGGACACGGTGCAGAGGTTCAGAACCATCATCAGAACAGAATCTGCATGATGCAAACATACATGCAACGGCTTTCTGGATAGTTTTTGTTTGTTTTGGGCGGGAGCCTATTTCCACAGACGGACGCCCAGGTCCTCGCCGGGAGGAACCAGGGCTGTTGAAATCTGTTCTCTTACATCTCAGTCTGTCAATTTTAGTCTTGTTAACAACTGGCTTTCGACACTCACTATGATAGTAAGATGAAGCGAGATCATTTTCATTCAAATTTTTTAGTCGATCGGTGAGGTTCTCCAACTCATTTTGACCTAAGGCCACCCTCTCTTTGCAACAGTCCAGAAGTTCTTTGATCATTGCAGGATTGCTGACAAGTGTGCGAGATCTAGTTGCACCCTCGTGACATATGATACACACAGCTCCCGTAGACATGGCTGCTCATCACACCTGAAATAAAAAAGGTGCCACATAAATACCCTATATATGATAAGAGGATCCAATATGTCTTATCTCTAAAATGAATGGTCTAGTGACAAAAACAACTGCCCCATTCGTCTTCCTGCACCTGAAAACCTTGAAAAAGAGGTATTACATGACTAAGTTGTTAATATCGTGACAAATTTTGTTGTTCGGGCCCCATTTAGACCCTGTTGACGTCACGCCTACGCCGGAAATTGATGATATCCACTTCCGGTCAGCTCGAAAGTCTCATAAATGGATTCGCATCATTAAAAACCCCTGAAATAACACCAAGATCATAAAAATCGGCTCATTATTAGTGGGGTTAGTAGTATTGTCAGTTACGGGCCCCTCCAGAACAGAAAAGGCCCCCCACAGGGGGTTCTGGGGGTCAAAAAATTTGGCCCCCTCCATTTTCCCACAGTATGACCCCAAATCAACCAGTAACTGCAAAAAAATAAATTTTGACACGAAAATCCTACGGGAATACAAGTCATACTGCACTATGAGGAGGGCGACAGAAACGCCCGGGAAACCAAAGCCCCACCCAGGGCCCTGTGCCCCTCACCAATTATGAAGAGAAAGCTGAGGGGCAAAGGAAAAAATTTGATGCTTTGGCTTCCAATCTTGGTAGATTGGGAGGTCAATCCACTTGAGATCTAGATCTAGAAAATATATAAGTAAAAGGAACAGTCAGAGTAAGCTATGGGTATGGCAGAGATCGCTCAGTTCTCACTCTGATAGACCAGCCCATCACCACAGGACTAGAACCTAGTACTGTACCTAGTACCATGGGGTGACATCTAGTGATTTACTTTTGAGAGTCCTCATAGAAATAAAATTTGGTTTATAGCAAAAAGTCATACAGGTAACAGATTTAGTAAAGAATCTGAATTTTTCATAATTTTTGTTATACAGTACTTACATTGAAAATACATTTCATAATTATTATAAAATCATTTTACTGTATATACAAAGACAGATTGTGTTGTTGTTGTTGTTTTTCCCCTCTGGCCGAACAGCCCCAAGGCCCCGAGCAAGGCCAAGGCCACAACCGAGCGCCCCCACAGAACCCTCCCCGCCGACCACAATAAAGCCTGGGTGACCGAAGCCACTCCACGGCGGGGAGCTGAGGAGGGTGCGGAAACGCCCAGGAAACCAAAGCCCCACCCAGGGCCCTGTGCCCCTCAGCAATTATGAAGAGAAAGTTGAGGGGCAAAGGAAAGATGTGACGCTTTGGCTTCCAATCTTGGTAGATTAGGAGGTCAATCCACGCAAGAGACGCCGTCACTTGAGATCTAGAAAATATATAAGTAAAAGGAACAGTCAGAGTAAGCTATGGGTATGGCAGAGATCGCTCAGTTCTCACTCTGATAGACCAGCCCATCACCACATGACTAGAACCCAATCTTCTCAGCATCAGCTAGGAAAGGCTCTAGAAAAATACCTCCCCTATTTCAACCCTTTTCGGGGTTGGGCACCCGGGGTTGGGCACAACACAGATTGTGTTGTTGGCTTAAGTGGTTGTGTGAAATTTTATGCAGTCTTCTATGATGTGTTTAATGGTATGGGGTGCTGTGTTACATCCCTGGCAGACGTCGATGACGGAGTCATCCAGTCTCTTCTGATAGCTCAGGAGAGCTGGATGGTGTCCGCATCTCAGCCTGGCCAGGTGGACTCTGTCCTCGCGAGGAAGGGAGGATTCGGATGGATGGATTTCGGGAGGTCGTGCTTGCAGCTGCGTGTTGTCTGTGAGTGAGTGGATGAATCGGCGAGAGATGTGAGTATGGATGTGCTTCTGGAAGTTGGTTCGGGGTGGACAGGGAAGGAGAGACGATAGTACAGTAATTGTGTGTGATACTGTGTGCTGGGTGTTGTTTTGATATTTCTTGGTGTCTGTGGGTGTGTTGCCATGTAGTTTAGTGGGTGGTCCTGGTTCGTGGAGGCTGCTGCCAGGAATTGAGTGCCTCTCATGTCTAGATGGTCTTTGACTTTGA
The DNA here is from genome assembly GCA_032716605.1 of Paralithodes platypus. Taxonomy (NCBI): domain Eukaryota; kingdom Metazoa; phylum Arthropoda; class Malacostraca; order Decapoda; family Lithodidae; genus Paralithodes; species Paralithodes platypus. The sequence continues at coordinate 38,977,455 of CM064501.1, read as the reverse complement.
GGATTTTGGTTTCTTGATGTAGGTGATCTGTGGGTGCAGTAGCTGTGCAGCCTGTAATTATCTTTAGGGCTTTGTTTTGAATAGTCTGTAAGGTCTTATGATGTGTTTTATTATACTGTATGTCAAACAAGAGTTACTTGGGAAGTTACAGTACAGTACAGTAACCCCTCGCTATTTCGGACCTCTAATTGTCGGAAACCCGTACTAGCCGGATCGCCGTCACCTCCCGGACACGTACTTCCGTATTTCGGACATTTCCGTCATCGTTCCGACAGTCTCTAACAATGTCGGATGACGGCCCCCCCATCCCCGGTGAATGTCCGTCAAAACGGGGATCCGTCGGAGCGCCGATATACAGGCTTGGCTCTGAGTCACCCGCTTGGACGAGAAGTGACGTCACGGGCGTCAGTATGTGTGAGTGGGTAGCCATCTTGTGTGATTTTATCTCCTCCGCATATATTCCCGTGTTATCATGCCTCCCAAAGCGTAAGGTGACCTCGATATCACTTGAGATGGAGAAGGGAAGTGAGGTGGTCAAGGAGAGTGAGGTGGAGAAGTGGAGTGAGGTGGAGAAGTGAAGTGAGGTGGAGAAGTGAAGAAGTGAAGAGAGAGGAAGGGGTGGAAGTTTCAATGAAGCGGTGAGTGTTGATTCTTATTTTTCGACCATCAACTGAACTTATTGTTTCATATTCAGTACTATAATTATGTGCTATTACTGTACAGTATATTAACCTAAAGTACGAATAGGGTAGCCTAGCCAAAAGTAGCCTAGCCTAGCCTAGGCCTATTCGTTGTCATGGGTGCATGAAGTTCGTTTACGTTTCCCTTCTTCTGAGGTCGCATTTATTCAAATGCATGAAGTTCGCTCGGTGAAGTTTGTTCTCGTTTCACTATTACTTATTCGATATTCGTCAGATTTTTTTCTTTCAGGTCAGGTTATTGTCCTCTTTTTAGATCGGACACAGCCGGACTTCGGACATCTCGGATTTGCGGACATTTCGGACAGGGTGTCCCCCCAATTAGTCTGAAATAGCGAGGGTTTACTGTATTGTGAAACAGAGAGTATTTCCCCCCTGGGGAGGATTAAGTAAAATATGCAAGTTATCATCTAATGATCTGAGGTAAAACAAATTTAACTGTGTTGGTGGTGTAATGGTTTAGATGCTTATGTTCTGGGTGTGGTGTCCTGAGTTCGAATCCCGGGAGGACCATATGCTTTCATTAGTTTATTCAAGTGCATTGGGGTTTGTAATTGATGATTAATGTTAAGAACGGGGTGTTACTTAACTTTATCCATGGTTAATTTTCAGTGCCTCTCACGTAGACCAAAGGATTGAGTCTTTCCTGGATGAGTTTATGTCAACGGTTGTGAAAATGTCTGATGAGGAGGTGGGTGAGTTGAAGGAGACACTCACCAGCATGAAGCAGACCATTGACCTAACTCTCAAGGAGGAGGTCGACCGTAATTGGAATGAGATTGTTGATGATGAATACGTCTTTGATCGCCTCAACAAACAGGTACACTTTACGCATTAATTGAGTTTCTCTTATTATGAAATGTGCCTCCCATAGCTTTATAACACATATACTTTTATATTTTTGCTTTGTTTTATGTATAGTATGTTTATACTGTATTTCTTGGAATATGTCTTTGTTTTATGTATAGTATGTTTATACTGTATTTCTTGGAATATGTCTTTGTTTTATGTATAGTATGTTTATACTGTATTTCTTGGAATATGTCTTTGTTTTATGTATAGTATGTTTATACTGTATTTCTTGGAATATGTCTTTGTTTTATGTATAGTATGTTTATACTGTATTTCTTGGAATATGTCTTTGTTTTATGTATAGTATGTTTATACTGTATTTCTTGGAATATGTCTTTGTTTTATGTATAGTATGTTTATACTATAAACGGACGGAACCAACGTTGACGAACCACGACCGACTAAGGACATGCCTTCGGACATTCTGAGAATGGCTACGTGGAATGTTAGTGGCATGAATGATGGCACAAAAGAGAGAGAGGTTCTGGAAGTGTTAGTGAATGCCAGGCTGGATGTATGTGGAATGACAGAGACCAAATGGAAAGGTTCAGATGTGAGAGAGTGGGAGTGTGGAATGGGTGTGTGTGCTGGAGTGAGTGAAGGAACAGCGAGAGAAGGTGCATGTTTGTTTGTAAGTAGCAAATGGAAGGAATGTGTAAGAGAGTATGGGTCTGTGGGCTCAAGGATTGTGTGGGTGAGAATGAAAGTAGGAATACAAACGTGGGTGATTGTATGCGTGTATGCCCCGACAGAGGATATACTTGAAAGAAAGAAAGAGGAGTTCTGGATGAATGTGGAGGCGTGCCTGGAGAAGTTTGACAAGAACGAAAGAATATTTCTGATTGGGGATATGAATGGTAAGGTGGGTGATAGGAAAGTTGAGGGAGTGGTGGGAGGGTGGGGGGTACCATCAGAGGTGAATGGGAATGGTAGTGCACTTGTGGACGTATGTGTGGGGAGGAGGCTGTGGATAGCTAACACCTTCTTCCGACACAGAATGATCCACAGGTACACGTGGAAACGGATGTTGACGATGAAGGATAAGACAGTGGTGGAACGAAAGTCATTGATTGATTATGTATGTGTGGATGAACGAATGAAGAAATCTGTGATGGATGCTAGGGTGTATAGGGGTATTGGAGGGGGTCTGTCTGATCATTATGTAGTGGTAGCTAAGGTTAGGATACAAAAGAAGTGGGTGAGGAGAGCGGGAGGGAGGCGAGAGGAGGGTGGAATGGTGAGGAGGGTGGAGAGGTTGCAGGAGGAGGAAGTCAGGGAGGAGTACAGGAGAGCAGTGGAAAGACGACTAGGTGGGTTCGACCTGGAAGTTATGGAGGAAGTGGAGGAGATGAGCAAGGTGTTTAAGGATGAGATCTGTGCAGCATGTGAGGAGGTGTGTGGAGTGAGGAGAAGAGGGAGGGGAGTGAAAGGTACAGCATGGTGGACAGAAGAGGTAAGAATAGCTGTGGAAGAAAAGAAGAAAGCATATAGAGAGTGGTTGGGTAGTAGAGGGAATGAAGATTCCGAGAGACAGAAACGAGCGAGGTACGTGGAGAGTAAGAGGGTGGTGAAGAGAGTAGTGAAGGAAAGTAAGAGAAGAGTAGATGAGGAATTTGGAAGGAATCTGAGTGTAAAATGGAGGGAGAGTAAGAAACTGTTCTGGAAAGAAGTCAAGAAAGTTAGGGAAGGTAGCAAGGGAAACAGTAAGGGTGTGAAAGATAAGAATGGGATAATGCTAGCCGAGAAGCAAGAGAGAGTCGAAAGATGGAGGGAGTACTTCAGTGAGTTGCTAAATGAAAGGAATGAAGAGCCAGCAAACATAGCTGGATATGGTATGGGAGGGAGAAGAAGAGAAGTAGTGGAGGAGGAGGTGGGGATCAGGAGGTCAGAAGTGTGGGAAGCCATGAAAAGAGTGAAGTTGGGGAAAGCACCAGGAACAGATGGAGTGTGTGGGGAAATGTTGAGGTATGGTGGTGAGATAGTGATAGAATGGGTATGGAAAATGTGCAAACTAGCATGGGAGAAGGGGAGTGCACCCGATGACTGGAAGACTGGCATAATAGTCCCCCTATATAAGGGCAAAGGGGAAAGAGGAGTGTGTGGTAACCACCGAGGAATATGTCTTCTAAGCGTAGTAGGGAAGGTATACAGTAGGGTAGTGATTGAGAGAGTGAGAGTGAGAACGGAGAAATGGATAGGCGACGAGCAGGGAGGTTTTAGGAAGGGAAGAGGATGTGTAGATCAGATTTTTACCCTGAATTGTGTTGTGGAGAAGTATCTGGAGAAGAAACAAAAGGTGTATGTTGCCTTTATGGACTTGGAGAAGGCCTATGACAGAGTGGATAGAGAAGGTTTGTGGAAAGTACTTAGAATATACGGAGTAGAGGGCAAGTTGCTGAAAGCAGTGAAGAGCATGTATGAGGGTGCAAAGGCGGCAGTACGTGTGGAGAGTGAGCAGAGCGAGTTCTTTGACCTGAATGTTGGTTTGAAACAGGGGTGTGTGATGTCCCCGTGGTTGTTTACTGTATATATGGATGGAGTTATGAAAGAAATACTATCAAGAGCAGTGGATGTTGGTGTATCGCTGAAAAGGGAGGGAATTGAGTGGAAGCTACCTATACTGCTGTTTGCGGATGATACAGTTCTGATGAGTGATAATGAATGGGAGTTGCAGGGTCTGGTAAATGAGTTTGGAACAGTGTGCGAAAAACGGAATTTGAAGGTAAATACGGGGAAGAGCAAGGTTATGGTCTTCGAAAGGGGTGAAGTCACAGAGTGTGAGGTGAAGCTGAACGGTCAGGCTATGGAGATCGTCAACTCTTTTAAGTATCTGGGCAGTGTGTTGAGTAAAGATGGGACTATGGATGAAGAGGTGCGGGAGAGGGTACAACAGGGGAAGAGGGTTGTAGGAACGCTAAAAGCAGTAACAAGAAATAGGGTGGTCAGTATGGAAGTGAAGAAGTCCTTGCATGACAGTGTGGTAATCCCGACACTGACTTACGGAAGCGAAGCATGGACGTTGGTTGAGAGACTCAGACCAAGAGTGAGAGCAGTGGAAATGAATTACTTAAGGAGTGCGTGCGGAGTTACATGGAGGGATAGACAGACTAATGAGGAAGTAAGAAGGAGGTGTGGTGTGGAGGTAGATGTGCTGGAAAGTGTGAAAAGGAACAACTTGAGATGGTTCGGCCATATGGAACGTATGGAAAGCGAGAGAATGACTAAGAGGGTGTACGAGAGCGAGGTGGAGGGACAGAGGGGGAGAGGTAGACCGAATATGAGGTGGAAGGATGGAGTGAGGAACTACATGAACGAAGGCGGTGCTGGTTGGGGGGAGGGGCGTCGACTGACTGGGGACAGAGGTGCATGGGGGCGGTTCGTTCGTGGCCACCCCTTCGGGGATCACGGCGTCAGGCAATAGATAGATAGATAGATGTTTATACTGTATTTCTTGGAATATGTCTTTGTTTTATGTATAGTATGTTTATACTGTATTTCTTGGAATATGTCTTTGTTTTATGTATAGTATGTTTATACTGTATTTCTTGGAATATGTCTTGATAGCGTAATGCATAAATGCGCGGAATGTCGGTGTGAGTATCCTAGGTTCGAGTCCTTGGAGTGCCACATTTATTTGTTGATTTCATTAATTGAGTGGGTGGGTGGGACTCGTTAGCTTTGGTCGGCAACTCGTCTAGGGGAGACAACCTTATACAAATTCGGGTGGATGGGACTCGTCAGCCTTGGTTGGCAACCTGTCTAGGGGAGTAAACCTGATACAAATCCGTACTGCTTACCTAAGGGTAAGGCAGGTTAGTGGATGGATTAGCCGAACACCACTGTAGAAAAATAGTGCTAACAAGATACACAGAGGGCCTCGGAGTTGGACGGTCAATCCTGTAAGTCCTTCACTAAACTGGCTCGGGTTGTCCCTCTCACAGGGAATAGGTCTGTTTGGGGGCATTCTGTGTATGGCCACCCTCGTAAGGGGAGTAAGGCGTCCGGCAATAGATAGATAGATAGATTAATTGAGTTTAGAAGTAAAGTTGGTTGGTGAAAAAATATGAATATATACTGGACCCCTCAGTGATAAAATACTTTACTTTCACATTGTTGACTAAAAGTGTTTTGTGATATCAGAGAAGGGTAATATCTGTGTACATTGTATTGCCTTGTTTTGTAGATTGAGTTAATCAAGGATATTACCCGTGAGAGAGTAGTGGAGTGTCTACAAACAGTGACCCAGGAGAGTAACAACCCCAAGTATCGTAAACTGAGCGTGCAGGTTGTTGGAGCAGCTAACATTGAGGGACAGTCACCACCCACGCTGGAGCATCTATTAGGTTAGTACTCTATCTATCTATCTATTTTTCTATCTATTTACTCAGGCCCAATCCCCACTTTTCCTAAAAAAAAATCTTTTTCTCATAGTTCCATAGTTCAATAAATTAACTTTATATCCATTCAATCAATAAAAATTCCATTATTTGGAAAATAATATTTAAACAAAAAATCCACACCCTACTGGGCGAAAGCCCTTATAAGGCTGGACATTAGGAATATCATATAATTTAATATTCTTGAATGTTTGCATAAAAAAATATATATAAATATACGATAATAGTATTATATTATTTTTGTTATTGATAGGATATAACAAAATTGATAACCTCTGTTTGAAGGGATAAACTGAGAATATTGACCAGCTGCTTTACTCACCTGACTTTCATTTATCTTTTTTGGCATACTGTCCTCATCCATTCTTTGAACATAACTCTGATTACATTATTATTACCGGTCCTATTATTATTATTATTATTATTATTATTATTATTATTATTATTATTATTATTATTATTATTAGATGCCCTTGACCTAATCTTACTTTTTTCATGACTAACAATCCAGTGGTTAATATGTATTTGTTTTGTTTGATCAGGAGAGTCTGAGGTGGTGAGACTGTTGGAGCGAAGTACAGAGGAAGAGGAAGGTGGGAAGGACCAGCCACCACAACAGTTCATCACCGACATACCAAGTTACAAGAAGAAACTCAACCTATATCCAGTTACTAAAATTGTATAATATTAAGAGAACTTTTAGTAAGTAATATAAAGTTCCATGTCAACTTACCCAATCCATGTCAACTTACCCAATCCATGTCAACTCAACCAATAGATCTTAACCAGTGCTAACTTATACCTATCTACAGGTTGAAAGTTACTAATTGCCCGGTTACTTTAGCATAAAATGATCTCTAGGTTTATGTGGGTCAACATTTTGTAAATACATCAGGGCCCAGATACTCAAAAATATGTGAAGTCAAGGGAACATGTCTGGAAAACTATTTCAGGTTAAGGTATTGAGTGATAAGTTTTTACAACGGCACCTCGTATCTACTTTTTGAAGAGTGTTAAAGAGGGGTGAAAGAGTGTTGGAGAGAGAGAGTAAGCTGTTGGAGTGGCTTTGTTATGTGTTATTAGTCTGTAAAGTATACGTCGTCGAGGTGTCCGACTGGGCGCGAGCATGTAAAACACGCTAGGACGTACAACCACACCCACTTGGGTCAGGGCTGGTCCTCTCCAGAGTGAGGTTTGGTACCCTCTACCCTACCTTAGCTGTTTTTGTAAGTCTCCTTTCCTTCTAGGACGTAGAAGGAAAAGAGACATACAGAAACGGCTAAGGTAAGGTAGAGCACCTAGAATCTAGGTGCTGGCGAGATCGCCCGATTGGGTGGCACTGCAGACGGTGGGGGCATCGGCCCGGGGGTGCAAGCCCGTGGGCTGATGATCCCTTCCCCCATTGCCCTCTCTGAGACAGGATATCATCTCACCCTCGCCCCTTCAGGGGCCCGAGCATCTGGCGCGGCTTTGGTCAACTTGACTCGGGACTGCTCAGCCAGACAGTCTGGGGAACTACCACAACAACAACCACACCCACTTAATATGTCCGCCTTGGATGGTATCGAATATCCTGGAGGTGTTTCTGCCATGACCATCCTTTAGTAGGTATTTCCTAGAAGCAAGACGTCGGAGATCAAGATTACCACTTTGCAGCACATGTATATACAAGGTTTGCTATATTTTTTTTATTATCGGCTGATGGTAAATTGTCATGTCCCCATCCTGATTACCTTGCTATTACGATCATTTTTAACTGAAATATGTTAATGAAAACTTGGTATTCACATGCTGCAGAGATATAGTACAGTACTGTACTGTAGTTTCATATTTTTCCATCAAGTATCCAAGAATTGGTTACTAAAGGATTCATTTTACCATGAGCTGGAATAATAGACTATAGCGACATACTTTATTATGATATCTTTATTATTACCTAATTGTGTCACTTCTTTCTAACTTATTGACCTATACTTACCCTATATAAGGATTTCAGAGTGAATGATTGACTGGCATAATAACTAATTATATACATTTGACTTCTCTTTGTAAAGTTTGTTTTGTAGTTGAGGAGTTAACCCATTGTTGCCTTTGTAAATTCCTTTTATAATATTTTTAACTGTGTTGTGGTGTTTACTTATTAGCCATTTAGGATAAGGATGGCACTGTTTAATAGAACACTTGATTAGTACTCTTTCTTACTATAAGTAATTATGTTATTACCCTTAAAGTATGTAAAGTAAAACTTTAAATAATTTAACAAAAAACTCTTCTAATGGGAGTTAGTGAAAGGAAAGGCATCTAGTTGTAATAAAAAACATTATAATTCTTCCTGATTGCTACTTGAATCCACCCACTAATGCTGCTTTACTGAGCAGTGATTCTGCCTCTTGAACTGCTACCAGTACAGTATATATCATGGTGGGAGAAATTGGTTTTTACAACAAAAAGAAATACTGGTAAATGAACATGAAATTGTAGTTTTGATCATTGTATTACTTCCAAAGACATAACAATAACTATTAAGCTTACTTTTAACTTTGTTTATTTTGACGATGATTACTAAAAAGATGGGCTTTGTTTAGGACTGATTATAATAGTTTTATGTATTGGCAGTTTGTGTATGTCACCAGAGTGTTTTAAATATCTGGGAGGAGTGATAAACAAGGACACAGGTGTGCAAATGGAGGTAAAACAGAAAGTATGTAAAGGAAAGAAAGTTATCGGAGCAATGGGAAGTATGTGGAAGGAGAGAAATCTTGGAATGAAAGCTAAAAGTGCAATGTATCATGAGATAATTGTACCAACAGTGATGTATGGGGCTGAGACATGGGCTCTGAAGGCAAATGAGAGAAGAGCTGGACGTGGTGGAGATGAGCTGCTTGAGGAGTATATATGGAGTGACTCGTAGAGACAGATTCAGGTATGAAGAGATACGTAGGAGAGTGGGACAGCAGGAACCTTTGTCGGCCAGAGTGGACAGAAGGGTGTTGTGCTGGTATGGACATGTTGTATGAATGAATTCTGTATATGCGGTTTGGTCGTTTTGATTCAAGGGGAAATACGTACTTCCCGCCATATTACCCGAGTGTCGCCTACCGAAAATGCGGCCGATAGATGGCGGGTTGGGAGCGGTAATGCATGCGCAGTATATCCTCCCTCCCTTCCATCACACCCAGCAATCCTCTATTTAGGGTAAATGGTGTTATATTTGTCATTTTATTTTATATTTCTAATGTAAAGTGTATCTTTCTTTCAGAAATGGTTATTGGGTGGGTTATCGGGTGTATGGTAGGTTAAAAAGGGGTTAGTTCGGATGGGCTGTCTGACCATAAGCATTTATTCCCATTGATTATTAACTCCACAATATGCGGATTCCGTAAATGCGGCGCATTTTGCAGCCCATATAGGCTCATTTACTGGGTGCACTGTACAAGCATTGGAAGATAGAGAGATGACTGTAGAACAGGCAAGAGAAGTGGTAATAAATAGAAATGAATGGAGAATGCTTATGAATAGATATGCTCCGCTTCATGTCTGCCTGCTGAGACCGGAACCTCTTTGGGAGGTCTGGGGCCGGGGAAATGCTGGAGGCCCATAGTGATCCTTGGTCTCTGTGTCTTCTTCTGGGTGACCTAGATGTACAGTATGTGAATTTATACAAATTTGTTGTTATCTTTTGTTGTGTTGTCCCTGTTTGGGCTCTGTCTCGAGTTGTCCACCCCCAGCTATGGGGAATGTGCCTGTGCATATACTTACTGTACATACATTCAGTAAACCCTCTCCTCGTCGGACTAATCAGGGGATGTCCACTTCCGAAATGTCTGATTTTCCAAGATGTCCGAACTCCGGCTTGTGTCCAACCTGATTAGAGAAAAACCTGACCTCACGAGCGGAGGTCCGAATCAACCATGAAAATGGAGACTAATTACGACCTCAAGAGGGAAGTCTGCGTCAAAAGAAAACAATCAAACTAGTAGGACACTACTACAGTACAGTAGTTTGATTGTTTTCTTTTTATTCTATTTTAATCTATTATAAAATAGACCATCATAGTATAATAATACAAACAATGTGATATACTGTACTGTCAAAACAATTGTTGATCGCGGTTCCAAGTGTTTGTAAATATCTTAACTATTTCTATTGTCATCACTTATTTTTTTATTCACTGACCAATTTATAGAACTTTTTTTTTCCAGATTTGATTTACTACAACTGTGTATAAAAGTATAAGTATAATTTAAAATGTAAAACTTGCAAACTAAACAAACCAAAATTGGGACAAGGACAATATAAAGTCAAATCAAATTATCAAAATCGCTATGTGGAAACAATATATGTTACAATATATGTGGAAACAATATATGACAACACAGATCATTGTTATCATTACTTTCAATCCTGGCATATGTGTTAGTCAGAGAATGCATATTTACTGGAAAATCTGGGTCATTGACCAATTACACTTTCCAGCATCACATCAAGATGGTTAACAATACAGCCCAGGGGGTCGGCAAGGACATAATAGCCCTGTACTTCAGCAGGGAAGGAAGGTTTATCCAACAATCCCACCGATCAGGATGCGGACACATTTTATATACAGTATATATATATATATATATATAAATATATATATATATATATATATATATACCGTACAGTATATGAAGCCCTCCGAATCATAAGGGGACCAACCACCATTTTCTTACTTCTGAGAAAATCAAGGTCAAAGTTTGGCAGTTCAAAATATGTGTAACTCTTTAACCCGGTAAGGTGCCCTCTTCATATTTGTACTGAAGGTAGCTGAAACACTACTTTTTCATCCCAGCATGTAAAAATAGGGGGTTCCACGTCTATATTTTTAGTAAAAACACCCACACCAAAATTATCCCCTTTTTTGAACGGCCAAAATGGCCAAAATCTAACATTACCAGCACTTTGACCACAAGTTTTTTCTTTTAAAGATAATAATGCACTGATATTGGGTAGTGTACGTAATTGTCCATCATTCCCACCCACAAGCCTCCAATTTCCATACTCCAGGTAAGGCAGATAAGTAGTTAATAATTAACAGGTAAGTACAAGGGTATGGGTAAGTGAACGTACTTTTACGTACGGGAGAGTGAGAGTATGGAGGTATTAACTGAGTGTCGTTTGGACCCCTTGTGTCATGTTATATTTTTCCCAGGATAATGGTGAGTGTTCCCGAAAGGCGAAAAAGTTACCTTAACGTCCAGGACTCTCACTCATACAGTTTTCGTCTTAAGGGTACCAAACGACTACCAGTGTGTAGGGGAGAAGTTGGGCTATGGCACCACGTGCTTGGCTTGGAAATTCAAAAAATGTCGGTTGGTCCCCTTATGATTCAGAGGGCTTCATATATACAAGTATATATATATATATATATATATACACACACGTTTTAAGACCGTTTGGTCCACAGAGAGAGTGGTTACAGTCTCACGTCATAAATAGCAGTTTTCCAGGTGACCCTGCCAAGGGCTGCCTCTGTTGTCAAATTCTTTATTTTAAGATTGGACAGGAGTACTGTACCTCTAAGTCTACCCTTACGTGCAGCTCCCCCCATGTTCACAGTTCTTCATTTCTTCAACCAGCACTGATAATCCATTCTCTCCATGTGTCCTAGTTGTTGTTGTTGTTGTTGTTGTTCCCTAAGCTGCCTGGCCGAACAGCCCCGAGTCCCTGAGGAAGGCCATGGCCACGATCGGGCTTTCCCACAGAGCTCTCATTGAGTGTAGATTGTGTTGTTGGCGTAAGTGGTTGTGTGAAATGCAGTCTTCTATGATGTGTTTAATGGTATGGGGTGCTGTGTTACATCCCGGGCAGGCGTCGACAACTGAGTCATCCAGTCTCTTCTGATAGCTCAGGAGAGCTGGATGGTGTCCGCATCTTAGCCTGGCCAGGTGGACTCTGTCCTCGCGAGGAAGGGAGGATTCGGAAGGATGGATTTCGGGAGGTCGTGCATGCAGCTGCGTGTTGTCTGTGAGTGAGTGGATGGATCGGCGAGAGATATGAGTATGGATGTGCTTCTGGAAGTTGGTTCGGGGTGGGCAGGGAGGGAGAGAGGACAATAATTGTGTGTGATGGGTGTTGTTTTGATATTTCTTGGTGTCTGGGTGTGTTGCCATGTAGTTTAGTGGGTGGTCTTGGTTCGTGGAGGCTGCTGCCAGGAATTGAGTGCCTCTCATGTCCAGATGGTCTTTGACTTTGAGGATTTTGGTTTCTTGATGTAGGTGATCTGTGGGTGCAGTAGCTGTGCAGCCTGTAATGATCTTCAGGGCTTTGTTTTGAATAGTCTGTAAGGTCTTATGATGTGTTTCAGCTAGGTTAGAAGCCCAGGCTGGGCTTGCGTATTCCATCACTGATCTTATGTATTGTTTATATACTGTGGTGGTAGTTTCTTTGTTGTGTCCAAATTTTGTGTGACCTGAGGGCATTAAGTCTGGGTGTCAGTTTCTTTTTAATGTTTGTGGTGTGCTGTTTGAATGTCACATGAGTATCATATGTTACTCCTAGGATTTTGGGTGTGTGTGTATATGTTAGGGGTGTGTTGTTTATGGTGAGTTGAGGGATGTATTCGTGTTCTGTCCAGCTTGTGAGCAGGGTTGCGGTGGATTTGGCTGGGGCTAGATTAAGTCTGTTTGTAGTGCACCAGCCATGTAGTGTGTTGAGATAGGGTTGAAGGAGATCTGTTGCTCTTTTTGGGTCATGGTGTGTGCATGTGAGTGTTATGTCATCTGCATAGGAAGCTAAGTTTATTTGGGGCGTATTGGGTGTAGTTATATCGTGCATGTACAGATTGAAGAGTGCGGGCGATAGGACGGATCCTTGTGGGACTCCGTTTGGAATGTTTCTGATTTTAGATGACTGACCGGCAAAAGATACGTGTGCACATCTGCCTGCTAGGAAGTTGGCCAGCCACCGTTTTGTGTTGTAGATTTTGTTTGTTAGGTTGTGGCGGGGGATGGCATCGAAGGCTTTACTAATGTCGAGTGTGGCTAATAGTGATCTGTGTGGTGGTCTAGCTGAGTTGATGCCGTCAAAAGCTCTTTGTGTAAGGTCTGTGAGAAGAGTGTTTGTGGAGTGCAGTGGCCTAAAGCCATGTTGTGTTGGAGCTAGGGGTAGGTCGGGTGTAATTAGTTGGAATACTAGGCGTTCCATAACTTTGGAGGGGGAGCAAAGGAGTGTGATGGGGCGGTGCGAGGAGGGTAGCGTGGGGTCTTTGTTGCGTTTGGGGAATGTGATGATGATACCATGCTTCCAAATGTCTGGTATTGTGTTATGTGAATAGCTGTAGTTTGATATGTTAGTGAGTGCTTGTATGCCTTGTGGTCCCAGGTGTCTGAGGTGTATGTTGCTTATGTTGTCTAGGCCACAGGCGGGTGAGTGCTTGAGATTGTTGATGATATGCTTTGTCTGGTGATTGGTGAAGGGTGTATAGTCAGGGTCTGTGGGGAATTGTCTCTTACGTCGGATGACACGTCGGTTGTCTTTGTGAGGTTTTAGGTGGCTGACATGTGAGAAGTGATTGATGAGAGTGTTTGCTTGTTGTTTACATGAAGGAGTAGAGTCTGTTGTTGTGATTGCAGCATGTGATTGTGTTGTGTTGCTGTTGGAAAGTGTGATGCTGTTTAGTGTTTTGTAGAGTTTTTTGGGATTTGTTTTGTGATCAAGTGTTTGTAGGAAGTTATTCCAATTTAGTTTTTGTTGTTCTTGTATTTTGTTGTTAGTTTGGGTGTTGAGTGCTTGAATTTGTTGTGTAATGTCTTGTGTGTGGGGTGCTGGGGAGTGTTTCAGTATGTCGCGTTGTCTGATGAGGTTTTGAATTTCTGGTGTAAAGTTGGGGTTGTGTCTTTTTCTGTTACCTCTTGGAATGTGTTTCTTGTCAGCGTTTTGGATAGTTTTATTGAGTATGTGTACAGCATTGTTTATGTTAGTGATGGGTGTACTGTTTAGAGTTGTGAAGTGTTGTTCTGTCTCAATTGTGAATGCTTCCCAGTTAGCTCTTTTATAATTGGTGTATGTGTGTTTGTGGCTAGCTGGGGTGAGTCTGGTTTTGGTGGTGATAATGATCGGGAGGTGGTCCGAGCCTAAGGTTCTGACCACCCTCCAGGATGTTGTGGGGGCGAGTTCTGGGGAGCAAAAGGTGATGTCTGGAGATGATGGGTTATAGAGGGCTTGGTGAGGAATATGGGTATGTTGATGGATGTCGTTAAGGATGATGAGGTTATCGGTTTGGTTTTGTAGTACCAGCCCTCTGTCTGTGTCGGGGTTGTCGACAAACCAGGCCGACGTCTTGGCGTTGAAGTCACCACCCAGGATGAGGTGTGGGGTGTTTGTGATGTGTTGTAAGTGTGGTCTGTATTCATTTGGTACTGTAGGGGATGTTTGGGGAGGGATGTATGTGTTTATGATGGTTATGTTGGAGGTGTTGCCAGTGCATATTTTAATTGATTGTATTTCTGTTGTGTTATCATTTGGGGGGAGGAGGGATTTGGTTTGTACACTGGTTACTATGTATGATATTTCTTTGTGTACCAGGGTGATGAGTCCACCGCCCCCGCCGACAGCCCAGTCTTGTCTGATGGTGGTGAAATTATGAAATGTGGGTGTTTTTTGTGTTGTGCGGAGTTTTGTTTATTGTAAGATGGCAATGTGTATGTTGTGTTGTTTGATGAAGTGTGAGAGTTCGTGTTTCTTTGTGTTGATGCCATCTATGTTCAATTGGAGAATATTAATGCTATGTGCACGATGTATGTTGGGTGCTGCTGCACGAGGATGGGGTGGGGGTGAGGGAGGGGTGGGGGTGTGGTTGGGTAAGGTGGGGGGGGGGATTGGGGAGCAGGAGATGGGGGTTGAAATGGATTAGGATGGGGTGTGTTGAGTTGAGGATGTGGATGGTATGGGAAGGTTAGGTGGGTTAGGGAGGAGAGGTGGACGGGTTTTAGGGGGGGGGGGGGAGGAGTGGATGATATGGGAAGGCTAGGTGGGTTGGGGAGGAGAGGTGGACGGGTTTTAGGCGAGGGATTTGACTGGGAGAGGGAGGGGCATGAGGAACAGGTCCAGGTGTTCGTGTAGTGTTTCTTGGAGGCAAGTGTTATACAGGTGCAGTGGGTCCAGTTCCTGCATGAATTGCAGAGAACTGAACCCTTAGTGTGGCGACTCGAAGTGATGGGTTTTGAGCAAGTTGGACATATGTATGTGCACGTGGGTCCTGGGTTGCTCTCAATGTCTCCGGCTAGAAGAAGTCTTCGAGAAATGACAGCCGGAGAGTCATTTCTCGGTGTAGGAAAAACTGTGTGATGTGTGTGAGAGGTGTGGAAATTCCCGGCGCGACCGAAGCCGCTCCAAGGACCCGTGCCCCCAGGGAGGGGGCAGGGGATGGTTGTGACGGTTTGGCTCCCGAAACTGCTCCCCGCGGCCGGCATCCGGTTGTCCTCCACTGGTCGTTGATTTTGTCTCCGGCCGTGGAGGGTCGGCAGCCATCCGCGGTTGGCAGCTCCGGGAGGTGGTCCCACGGCGTAGACGCCGCCACATCATGGCTCGTGCGCATAACTTCACTGATACTCCTAATGCCTTTGTGATTCCCTACACAATACCCTGTCCCTGAGGTTAAACCCCACATATCCATCTCACCATCCTCTTCCCATTCCATTCAATTCTATTGATATACTTCGCTTTAACCAGCCACGTCTCCAAGCATAGGTCATCGCACTCCTAACACACAAGGTATACACCTTCCCTTTAATGGTGAAGTGGGAGTCCTCTCATGGTCAGGAGTGGCAACAGCTCCCTAAACTTCCCCCAGCCACTTCTGACTCAAGCAATGGAGCCAGCTTCAGCGGAAACCATATCATCCAAATAGCAGAATTTATTCACACACTCCAGTGCTATATATATATATATATACATACAGTAGGCTCACATATCTCGATCAATCTCATCTCGATATTTCGCATCTCGATGCCACCTTCAAGCTCTCTCCAATCACAAATCTCGATGAAAAAACGTTAATCTCGATAGCTAAATATCGATGCTAGATGCTTATATACTAATATAAACAGATTAATCTTGACCAAATCGATGTGTGAACCTCAGTCATTGTGTTTTGTTCACCTGTATACTAATGTACCGCTAGTATCGATCGTTTTCGGGCGGTAGTCTAACCTGACTCATCTCTGCCGCTTTTATTTACGTAGTAATATAAATTACTTTACCATGTTTTAATATACATTATTATTTGTATGAGGAAAATCTAATATATAATAATAGTAAAGACAAAAGAAAACTTGATTAAACTTTATACCATGGAAAATTTATTGAAGTCGGTAGATCTAGCGGCCACTTGGTGTACCAGTCACACGTCCGCCATTCGCTTGAAAACTTGTATTGTGAAGTCGTCTACCTGGACCTTTTTTTATCGCATTCATAAAATGCCGGTACTAGTGGTGACAGGGTGAGGGAAGCAATTGCAAGAATTGATGATGGTGACTGTGCGCCGGGTGCGGAGACGCAGTAACCTAACTGCGTTCGCCTCGGAACCAACAATCAACCAAACTGTTACCACACAAACCGCTTTATCAATAAATATAAGGTAAAAATAAAACTTACATTATTCATTTTATCTATTTTAACATATTATATATATTGCATGTGATTGTGGGGGGCAAATGTGAAAATTTACAGATTTGATGTAGGTTAGTCGGCAAGTGGCTGGAACCGATTGTATTTTTTCCCATAAGAAGTTAACTTCGCATCTCGATATTTCGAATCTCGATCGGTATTTGTGGGAACCAATTATGATCGAGATTGGAGATTCCACTGTATATATATATATATATTTTTTTTTTCTTCTATATTCCAACTTACTTCCTCTCGGGCATAGGCTGAGAGCCTTAACATTCACCGCTTTACACAATGAACAGTGAAGCCCGTGAGGTCTTGTTCCAGTCTAGGGAGTGAGACATGTGAAGCACGTAGAGTACAACGAGCACCTGCCATCTTGCCTTCACATGAGGCACGGTGCTCACTCATGGCCCGAAACGACCCCATCTCTGAAGCCACCTCGTTCCCGTGCTTCACTGTCTCACCCCCAACACTCGGACTCTCACACTTACACACACACACACAACGCCACCTGTTGAGCAGATTACTCACCGTATATATATATACTGTATATATATTCTATGATTTCACTCAACTTTCCTTTCTATAAAAATAATATTTATCATAAAAATATCACTTACACATTAAGTACATTTAGAATTCCATAATTTACCAGTACCCTGGTTTTATCCTCCCATATACCTTCAGTTTGCTTTTCAATTGGATTAGGAAAAGACAAAAAAATTTAATGAAAATATTTATAAATTTATCATTTACACACTCCTGTACATTAAAAAATGGAATACAATTATATTAAAGATATCCAATCTTCAATATACTCTCAGTAATGCTAAACTCGCTCTGATACCCATACAGCTGCTTTACATCCAGCCTTGATAACGGTGGTAAGAGCAGTGTATGCCGGTGCCAACTCTGCATCGTGTGCCAGGCCGGTGTCGTGGTGGTCCATCTCATCATCTCGGAACTTTTTGATGGTGTCTATTAGCTCTTTGTGTTCCTCTTCACCCAGGTTGATCAGTTCTCTCAATTGGGAGTTATAATGGTCTGTGATGACTGACTCCACAGCCACCGTGCATGCCATCGCTGCCTCTTTCCCAAGCATTGCAGTCCCTAAGGAAATATATAGTGAACCAGTTTTAATACGTTCAGAGCAGCTTTATAATTTTCAGTTTAATGTGATAAAGGAAGTAGTAAAAGTGTGAAAGATGTAAATAGGCAAGTGCTAATGGAGAAGCAATAAAAAGTCGCAAGATGGAGAGAACACTTTGATGAATTGTTAAATGTAGAGGATGAAAGATGCAAAAATAATTGGATGGGGGAATGAAGAGATGCAGTGGAGGAAGAGGAGGGGATCAGGACATTGGTATGTGAAGAAGGTGAAGATAGGTAAAGCATCAGTGAGTGGCTAATCCTACAATATGAAGTTAAGGTAGTAATTAACCCCTTATTGGCGGCGCTCGACTTAAGTCGTGCACCAATTTGCAGCAAGTTAGGAGCATTATTAAGGCTTTTAAAGGGTTAAAATCGAGTGCAAATGGCCGGGAGCACAGCGGGCCAGACAGCCGACTCCCAGGGCTTACCGCCGCCCATTAACTCATGTTCCCGAGAGGCCGGCAGTGTAGCCAGTAGTGAGCATAGCTGGGAAACATATACCGATATATGCTAAACTCCCATGTTCGTGGCATCACTGCAAGAGGACCACGAGTGCTACGTAGCTCGTTCTGGTCTCATTTTGAAGCTTTTAGTGCCTAGTTTTTTGCTAAATATTTTTTGTCATGCAGATGCTTGATTTATCATGCAGGAGGGCCTGAATATGCCCAGAACACCCCGCTAGACAAGGGTTAAATGGATCTGGATACTGTGTACAATAGCATGGGAGAAGGAAGAGTGCCAAAAGAATGGAAATCGTGTATAATCCCCCTATATAAAGGGAAAGGGAAGGGTGTAAAGGCATGTGGTAACCACAGGGGGATATCTCTTAACCCCTTTACTACCGAGATTTCCTTGTTATTATAACCTGGATATTATTATCCAATTTTATCAAGCTTAGGGAGGACGTGTAGCAAATATACCGTAAGGATTCATAATATCTTGATTATCCATTTTAAATACCACGGTTTACAGTACACCTAAGCTGCAGAAAATCGTCTAAATATAGCTGGAATAACACAAAATACATTAATCGAGTTTAGAAGTTGTTGTTGTTGTTGTTGTTCCCCAAGCTGCCTGGCCGAACAGCCCAAAGGCCCCGAGCAATTCCAAGGCCATAACCGAGTGCCCCCACAGAACCCTCCCCGCCGACCACAATAAAGCCTGGGTGACCGAAGCCACTCCATGGCGGGGGGCTGAGGAGGGTGGGGAAATGCCCGGGAAACCAAAGCCCCACCCAGGGCCCTGTGCCCCTCAGCAATTATGAAGAGAAAGTTGAGGGGCAAAGGAAAAATGTGACGCTTTGGCTTCCAATCATGGTAGATTGGGAGGTCAATCCACGGAAGAGATGCCGTCACTTGAGATCTAGAAAATATATAAGTAAAAGGAACAGTCAGAGTAAGCTATGGGTATGGCAGAGATCGCTCAGTTCTCACTCTGATAGACCAGCCCATCACCACATGAGTTTAGAAGTAAAGTTGGTTGGTGGAGAGAACATAATAAGGAAGGGGTTAAGCATAGCAGGGAAGATATACTGTGGGATAGTGATAGAGAGAATGGTGTGTGGTAACCAAAGGGGGATATCTCTTAAGAATAGTAGGGAAGCTATACTGTCTGAAGTTGGCCACCCTCAGCTATGGGGTATATGCCTGAGTACATACATGCTATACATCTAGAGAAGGGATGGAAGTTATATGCTGCATACATGGACTGAGTACATACATGCTATACATCTAGAGAAGGGATGGAAGTTATATGCTGCATACATGGACTGAGTACATACATGCTATACATCTAGAGAAGGGATGGAAGTTATATGCTGCATACATGGACTGAGTACATACATGCTATACATCTAGAGAAGGGATGGAAGTTATATGCTGCATACATGGACTTTGAGAACTCCTATGACAGAATTGACAGGAAAGGTCTAAGGAAAATACTGTAAATATATGGAGTAGATGGCAAGTTGGTGGAAGTGGTAAAGAGTATGAATGAGGGTGTAAGGACACCAGTGTGTATTGAGAATGAACAGAGCAAGTTACTTATTTAAATGTTGGCTTAAAGCTGGGGTATGTGATGTCCCCCATGATAAATAACTTGGTGGCAATTCTGCCAATCCTTTAGTGGGGACTGCCAGGGAGGAAGATCACACAAATAATAAAGGTCAAAACTTACCAGCACCAAGGGCAAAACCAGCAAAGTTCCAGAGAGGGACAAGGACGGTGGGTCGTACTCTATAACGCGGGATTAGCTCCTCAAACTTGGCTTTGTGTTCCTTCTCTTGGTCCCACATATGCTGGATCACTGGACCCACACTCGTCTTACCTGCAAAAGTTGTGGAGTAATGATTCAGTACTATCACACTATACAGGGTAAGTCTCTTTATGTTCAGCTGATGGTAAATTGCTATGTTCCCACCTTGATTACTCCACAACTACAAATATTTTTCGCTATATATGTTATTAATTATTATGTTTTCTCCACTAACCAACTTTACTCCTAAACTCGATTAATTTAATACTTGGCCTGAATATGATGCAGTGATATACAGTAGTACAGTAGTTTCATATTTTTCTATTCAGTATTGATAAATAAGCTGCTCAAGGCAATACATTTTCTATCAGATGAAATAAAAGACTAATGAATATACAGTACTACAGTATAGTAAATTGACTGTTAATCTTTGATAACCAATACATTATATATGAAACATATGGTCAATCAAGCAGAAAACTGAAAGCCACATTACCCAAGACGGCCATCTGTCCTGCATATATACGGTCAGCACCCAGTTCCCCAGCATGGTCCACTCTGATAATACGGTCCACTATGGCTTTGTTCCGAGCTGTCTTGGTACTGTAACCACGCACCACACCTGCATCACGCAACAACACTGCACCACGAAGTACACCCACACGTGACATTGTGCATCACCGCCCCTGGGGGAAAATAATGTCAGTTTGTTTCTTCAAACTTATCAGAATTACCATCTTCTAAATTTGGACATGGTGGGCACTATACTCTCAAGGTGTGAGCTCCTACACCCTAAAAGATAGATCATGCCAGAATATTTTTTCACCAACCAAATTTACTTCTACACTCAATGAAATCAACAAATACATGTGGCACTCCAAGGATACTCACACTGAAATTCTGCGCATTTATGCATTACAGAATGGTACTGTACTGTACTATGTTTTCTAAACAATAGCATCTTCACCTTCATCTATTAGGACCTGTGGGGAACATGTCCAAAAGTTACAATAGACTAAGATGAGGTTGAACGGTGAGGATGTCCGACAAAATAATATATGCACTATAAATGCAATGGATTTTAGATGTGTGGCCTAATAATCTATCTACCGTATTGCCTGACGCTGTGATCCCCGAAGGGATGGCCTAATAATGGCATAAGTAAATAAACTCCTGGCTGTACCTGTTAGCATGACAAAGTTATAGAGGTGATATTTGGTTGTTAATGGTTTCGATCCCCCCCCCCCCCCTCCATTATAATGTACAGAGAAGACAAGAGTATAATACAATCACTTCTTCCTCTGACAAAGCTAAACTCTTCGCTCAAACTTTTGCTAGAAACTCCACCTTGGATGATTCCGGTGCTATTCCTCCCTCTCCGCCCTCCTCTCTCTTACTTATGCCTAATATCCTAATCTCTTCTAAAGATGTACTTTCTACCCTCTCTGGGCTTAACACTAATAAGGCGTACGGTCCGGACGGTGTTCCTCCTGTTGTTCTCAAAAACTGTGCTTCCGTGCTGACTCCCTGCCTAGGCAAACTCTTTCGTCTCTGTCTATCCTCTAACGTCTTCCCTTCATGCTGGAAGTTTGCTCACATTCAACCTGTCCCAAAGAAGGGTGACCGCTCTCAACCCTCCAACTATCGTCCAATTGCTCTTATCTCTTGTCTTTCTAAAGTTTTTGAAACTATTCTTGCTTCCAAATTTCTTAAGCATTTCTCTTCTCATAATCTGCTCTCAGATCGCCAGTATGGCTTCCTTAACCTCTGAAGTGCGCATGGGGGTAATTGGAAACGTCCCCCTGTGCTGACGTATTTGAGGTGTTTCCGCCACTAAAATATTCATTGTGCCATTAATAGCATTAATACTTATCCATATGCGCCTATTATGGGTTGATTATAAAGGTATTAACCTGAAACAACAATAAAACGAGTGAAAACAGCGTTTGGATGGTCAAAATCGGAGATATAGCCCGCGAGTTGTATAATGTATGGGTGAGGCAATCTGCTTTCCCGCCAATTTCCCCCAAGGCCACTGAGACACAGTCGATCGATACTCTCTCTCTCTCTCTCTTGCACTCGCTTGCTATCAGTGATGACCACACCCTCCAATCGGATTTCTAATGTTAGCACGAAAATATACCTCAGAATAAGGGAATAACAGGGAAAATAGGTGATAACTGAAGGAGAGGAGGAAAGTGGGGAAGGAGGGGAGGTAGAGGACTGAGATTTTGCATGGCCCAGGGGCCAAAAAAAATAAAAAAAATAAAAAAAAAAAATATAAAAAAATATATTTTTTTCGATGTCAAAAGTTGATTTTTATTTTCTCTGACTCTTAAGAGTCTCCCCGCAGTGCGCCGGGGGAACTCTTAAGAGTCCCCGCAGCTCCCGGGTTAAGGGTCGCTCTACTGGTGATCTTCTTTCATATCTTACTAACTCTTGGTCATCCTCCTTTCGGGACTTCGGTGAGACTTTTTCTATTGCACTAGACATATCGAAAGCCTTCGATAGAGTCTGGCATAAATCTTTAATTTCTAAACTACCCTCCTTCGGTTTCTATCCCTCCATCTGTGCCTTTGTCTCTAATTTCCTTTCCGGCCGTTCCATAGCCGCGGTTGTGGACGGCCATTGTTCACTTCCTCACCCTATAAACTCCGGTGTTCCTCAGGGCTCTGTCCTATCTCCTATTCTCTTTCTAATTTTTATAAATGATCTCCTTAACTGTAGCTTAATTCCCATCCATTCATACACAGACGACTCAACCTTACACTACTCCATTAGTTTTTCAGAACGCCCCAGCCAGCAATCCCTCAACGACAAACGTAATGAAGCCATAGAACTCTTAAATTCTGATCTAAATACTATTTCCAATTGGGGCAGAGAAAACCTTGTTAACTTTAATGCTTCCAAAACCCAATTTCTCCATCTATCTACCCGTCAGGATCTCCCAGCGGACTATCCCTTATTCTTCAACAATACAAAAATCAACCCTTCATCTTCTCTCGATATTCTTGGTGTCTCTTTTTCTTCTGCTCTCATTTGGAAGGACCATATTACCAGTCTTGCTAAGGCAGCCTCCCAGAAGCTGGGTGTGCTCAACCGCCTTAGGGGGTTCTTTTCCCCTGCACAGCTTCTTGCTCTGTACAGGGGCATAGTGCGCCCTTGTATTGAGTATTGTTCACATGTGTGGGGAGGTTCCTCTCACACCGCTCTCCTAGACAAAGTTGAAAGGAAGGCCTTTCGTATCATTAACTCCCGTCCACTCACCAACTCTCTGCAATCTCTCTCTCTCCGCCGCAATGTTGCATCTCTCTCGCTATTCTATCGCTACTATAATAATCAGTGTTCCTCAGAGCTATCCCAGTGCATACCACCTCCTTTACGTAGGGCACGTGGTACCCGTCTTGCAACTGAATCCCAGCCCTACTCTGTGCAACTCTCCAACCCAAGAGTGAAACGTTACTCCCAAACTTTCTTCTACTCAACAGCTGAGCTCTGGAACTCTCTCCCAGAATCAGTCTTTCCCTCTTCCTATGACTTAAATTGCTTCAAACTCCGTGTGTCCAGGCATTTTGGCTCGAACGTCCCTTGATTTTGGCCCTGTCACTCTTTCAACTATGGGGGAGGCACTCGCTATAGGCAGTTATGCCTTTTGCCTCCCTCAATCACATAGAAAAAAAAAAACAAAAAAAACAACTCATGTAGATAATTTGAAGGGGTGGATAAAGGTACAGTAACAGTACGGCAATCAAGAGTGCTGTCTGGCTGGAGTGGGTAGTAACTGTACCTAGTGTGGAGCTTGGATACATAATGAGGTGTAGTAGTGTGGGTGGTACTAGGGCAGATTGAGAGATGTGGCTGATTATACCTCAGATACTTGCTGCATTGGCCCATCAAGGTGAGCCTAGGGTGGAGAGAGTCAACTTTGGGGATATGTGTCTGGACATATAAGTCGGAGGGTTGTCGAAAGGCTACCATAGTTCTGTTGTAAGAATCAGAAGTGGGTGATATAAGTTCAGAGAATTGCTATCACTATAGACAACAAGGAGGTTCTCTCTCCTCACTAAAGACAAGCTATATTCTGCATGTGTGAGAAGTGCGCTGCTATTTGGTAGTGATACTTGGATCAAAGAGGAAGGTAATTATTGACTAGAGCATACTGAAATGAGTATGATGAAATGGAGGTGTAATGCCATAGTGCTAGAGGAACCAGCAAACACAACAAATTAGATAAATTAGTTATAGTGTGTTAATAATATGGAAGTAATACATAATAATAAAAACTTTGTCAACAGCCTACTGGGCAGAAGCCCTCATAAGGCTGGGAAGAATATGGAAGTGAAAGTAAGGATGACAGTCTGCAGATCAAGGAAGTTCTGGGACAAGGTGCTGAGAAATGATTTCAAGATTAGATAACTTTATAGGGATGCAGCATGGAGAAAAGCCATAAGGAAACCAAGGCATCTTGTTCAAAATATAAACGGCCTGTTCAACCTATTGACAGAATGATCTAAGCATCAAGGCTTAATATTATGAAGTGAATGAGGTACACCAGAATCTGAAATCAACTGCATGGAAGTTGCACCATATACCAAAAATGTATTGAGTAATAGTGGGAATACATTCAGAAGTGAGATTATAGTACCAGTACTATACAGTAATCAGGTACTTTCCAATAAGTTCAAATTAAGATATACTGTACTGTACAAAAGAAGGCCTTTAACTCCAGCCCATTATTTTTATAATTTCATCAGACTTTCTGTGGAGAAATATCTGGCAAAGGGAAGGAAGTTGCAAGCTGTCTTCATGGACTTGGAGAAAGCATATGTCAAAATAGAGTGTGAAGGTTTGTGAAAGTACCGTAATGAGAATAAACAGAGTATAGTACAGTAATGGTAATATGCTTAAAGCTGTGAAGACAATGTATGAGCGGCAGTTTGTATAGCCTAGAGGATGAATAGAACGAGTTCATTGATCTGAATGTTGGGTTAAAGCAAGGGCATGTGATGTCACCATGGTTGTTCAGTATATATAGAATGGTCGCAAAACATTTGCAAATCCCCATGTATTTTATACTAGGAATATTGTGGACATTGTGTGATGCCGTCTTTTCATACATTTAAATTTATTATAATACCTATGGGCAAATGTTTCGTGACCGCTCTGTATATGAATGAAGTCATAAGAACATAAGAAAATGGGAGTCTGCGAAAAGCCGATCAGCCCATACAAGGCAGATCCCTGTCACACCCAACCCCAATTACAAGGCCCAATTATAGACCCATCTCACTAATACCTGGAGTACTGACCCCACCAAAACGGTCAGAGATTAACACAAGATTACGGGGGTCTGCTGAGCGCCGATTGGCCCACACCTGGTAGATTCCCCTCACACCCAACCCATCTCGTCCATATGCCTATCTAATTTTATCTTAAAGCTTCCTATCGTTCTTGATCCCACTATATCACTTGGTAGCCTATTCCACCCATCTACAACTCTGTTACCAAACCAATATTTGCCTATATCTTTTCTGAAACGAAATTTATCTAATTTGAAACCATTTGTACTTGTTATTTCGCTATCACTGAGCTTTAGTAAATTTTTCATGTCTCCTTTATTAATTCCACTAACCCACTTGAATACCTCTATCATGTCACCTCTAACTCTGCGTCTCTCTAACGAATGTAAGCCTAATTCATGTCATAAAATAATACAAGAAAGGTCAATGGATGTTGGCATACTGGTACTGTACCTCTGTTAAGGGAAGGGAGTGAGTGGAACTTGCGTGTGCTACTGTGTGCTGATAGTATTCTGATCAGTGATAATAAGTGAGCGTTGCAGGGTTGGTTATGTGTGTTAGTAAAGGAACCTGAAGATCAATATGGTAAAGAGTATAGTTATGGTCTTTGAGAGGGATGCTGTCACAGTGTGAAGCGAGGTTGAATGATCAGGATGTCGGTTCATTTAAGTATTGGAGCAGTGTGATGAGTAACAATGGGAGTTTGGAGCATGAAGTGTGAGAGAGTTAAACAGGGAAAGGGGGTTGTAGGAATGCTGAAAGTAGTGACAAGGCATACGGTGGTGAGCATGGAAGTAAAGAAGTCACTGCATTATAGTGTGGCAATCTCAACATTAATGAGTGAAGCTTGGGCACTGTTGGAGAGACATAGCCTACAGTATAAAAAGAGAGGGGTAGAAATGAGTAACATGAGAAGGGTTTGTGGAATCACATGGAAAGATAGACACATGCATGAAGATGCATGCGAGAGATGTGATGGGGATGTGCTGGCGAGTGTGAAAAGTAACCCCTTGATGTGATTTGGTCATGTGGAGCATATAGCGAGAGAGAATGGCTTTAACCCATTGGCTGCGGGTGACGTTCCAGAACGCATAGGCAATTTAGAGCAATTTCCAGGCTTTAAAAGCCGTAGAAATCGAGTGTCAATGGGCGGGAGCGTGAGGGACCTCCGTCCGACCCTCAGAGCAGCCAGCCGCTCACTGAGGTAGACTGTGGTCTCGCACGGCTGTCTCGACAGTGTTGCCGAGCGAGCGAGAGCTAATAATTGGCGAGTTTTCCCGAATGTCTATGGCAACGCAGCGGGTGAACCCCGCCACCTACGAAGCTCGTTCTGGTGTCATTTTGAAGCTATTTTAGCCTAGTTTTCGGCAGAATACAGTTAATTTAATGCAGATACTTCGTTTATCATTCAGGAGTGCCTGAACATGCGCTTAATAGCCCAAATAAGCCCGCAGCGTAAGGATTAAAAATGGTTAAATAGGCTTGCTTTCAAATTGACTGAAACCCAGTGTAGGTTACAGTAATGTAGAATAATAGTCTTTGAAAGTTTGATATAACAAAATAGGATAGGCCTATATAAATACCGGTATATTAATTTATATATTTTGCAACTTTCAGTGGTAGAAAGTTCATAGGCCTACTGTCATACAACCTTCAACATACATACAATACTTCTTACTGGTTCTTAATGAATAATGTATATCACAAAATTAATTACATATCATAGATTTTCAATACAACTCATAGTAAAAAGGAATGCAAAACAGTTTATCCATAATTTATAACCCTGCCCGGGTACCTTCTGTATCTGTGAGTAATCAAAAGTTACAACTACTGTACAGTATTATCAAACGTAGTTGAGGGGGATTGAACCCAGTGTTCTTACAATCCTACTCAGTAATGCTAACAACTCATGTTAGTTGTTACAAAGAATGATTGGTGATAATTAAAAAACAAAACATTTAACACAAACAGCTCACGCCTCTGCAATGTGACAGAAGACGTGATTTTTGGGATGACAGCCGTAAGGAGGAAAATTCGTCTGCACTTGGCTGGAAAACCGACCTTATGCAATTCCCGTCCCTTGTGGTTATATATCACACTAAGACCTTTAATATATCCAATAAGTGTATTTTTTAGAGGCGTAAATAATTTGGGGAGTTGACTTGGGCGTATGTGGGGTAATATATGCCGGAAATGAGTTTTATATTATGTAGCGACATTAGGCGTCAATAGATGGCTCTGTCGGCGTTAGTTCAAAATTTAGATACCGTGTTCTATCCTCCTTTCTTGGCGTCTTCCTCACATTTTGACGGCATTTTCGGTGGGTATCGAGGCTTTTGTTCCAGACTATAGGCTAGGTAAGGGGTGGTAGAGAGTGTGTAGATCTATAAGAAGAGTGAAATAGGCCAGTTAATGTTCCCGCCGCAAATATCTTCTGCTAAGCTTTGTTCTGCGCAGACTCAATATGGCCAGGGGGTCGAGGGGTGGCCTGCAAGCCATGGAGAAAATCAATATTTTTCCCTCTTGCCACAAACAATTCACCAAGAAATTTAACAGTGCCGTTCTCTGGTTGCTGGTGCCATCCTTGGACTCCTGGGGATCACACATTACCTGGTGATAGACGCGTGAGGTGAGGGCAAACAGGAAGGTGACTTAAGAGATGGGTCTTGGGGAGGAAAATCGAGTGCAGGACGCAGGTTAATATGTGCGTACGCAGCCCAGGCAGGACGGTGGCCAAATTTTGCCTCATTTGGGCCTGCTCAGTCCCGTAACCCCCGCCCATCTTGCGCCAAATGTCACTGAATGGACCCCTTGGCATGCCACCTCGGCGCATACTGTCATGAGCAAAGCTCAAACTAGTTAAATTGACAAATGGAGGGAAGAGAAAGGGCTGAAACGGAAGCTAAAGTCTGTGGAGCGAGAGATAGCAGTCTGGCGAGCATTTTATATATTGCTAGAGCCGCCAGCCGCTCCACAGTCAACAAATGCATCAAGCCTTTCAATGGCTAAAAAATGCAGTATACATGGGTCCTTTAATTTCCCTAGGTAGGCAGATATAGGTGTGGTGAAGGGCGGAGTGTTACGCCACCCCACGTAACATCCGCACCAATGTTATTTAGGGATCGCTAATCCTCTGACGTAACGCTCAAACAATGCTATAATTGTATCTATTTCATTACACTAAACGTATACTATTATATATATATATACATATATATGTCCTTAGCTTAAGTTCTATGGTCAAAAAAAGCATTTAATTATAAATCAATATTTGATGCTGAAGGTCCTTATAGCATTATTTTTGTCTAGATTAGTTTAGGATAATCTAATTACAGTATTTGTAAAGTTAGGTAGGCCTATTGATGATTTATACAGATTGCTTAGTAGCCTAATTGTTAATTTGAATAGTACCGGTATGCTACCTGCAAAATCAATAAATTAATCAATACTGTATCCTATGCAAATAACTTTGATTTAACTAACCAAGTCTATCCAGTACAGTAATGGGTATCTTGTAATCTAACATCAATGGCCTGAATTATTGTCACCAGTGAAAATATACTACTACTTATCATTAATTCAACAATATCCTATATACCATTATTCTAGTTTTCTGATAGGTTATAATGGTGAACTTTTAAGCAAGCTATGATGGTACTGCTAGGTAGTAAAATTAATGATTTTAAAAGCACTACACAAAATATGTAATTTTGGTGGCAGTACAGTACTGTTAAAATAAACTTTAAGTTCATTGGTATACATTCTCCTAATTACTGTATATATAATTGATTGCATCCACTTGCATTTCAATCAATTACTGTATAGTATATACAGTAGTACATACAGTACTGCAGTAACTACTGTGTTTATTAAGTGGAAGACTGAGCTCACCATTACCGTACTCGGCTGTATTCTTACCTGGTTGGCTACCCCATAAGTCACTACATGAAACTCATCAATCATCTACAGGCAGAACTTGCAAAGATAATAGATTAGGCTAATGTATGGATGAACTGCAGCAGAACTACTAGTCTATTCCTGAGATTCAACCATATTAAATTTGTTATATTTGGTCTCCCCTTAATTGGGAAACTGCACAGATATGCGAATACTGTAGATATATATACAGTACTGTATATTTAAATGGCTTAATTCCGTCTCTAGAAATATCTACCGGTACGTGTACATACGTTTTAGATGCGCCAAGCCGCTTCCATCCCTCGCAGGGATGCTATTCCTTTTTTACCAAGATCTAAGGATTATTTATCAAAATACCCAATATCTTGACATTTTTCGTACCGTATTCCTACTATTTTGTCATCCTTTTATCAATAGTTACATCATTGGGGGTGTAGGGGTGGCAAACTGCACTCTGCAGGCCCCCCTTGGGACACTAGGTTATGTTACCTACCTACCCACCTACCGTGTCATAGTTCAGGCGTCTAAACCTTGGTCAACTTGGAAGTTGGAAGTCCACCACCTCCACACCTCTCTTCGATCCTGGCGTACAGAAGTTGGTCGGGAGATTGAGTTGACCGTGTTCCTCTTGAGGTTGGACCGTGTGGAATGGGAGGTTTGTCTGGTAGTTGTTCCAGGAACTTGTCCAACCTCCTTCCTTTGCCCCTCAACTTTCTCTTCATAATTGCTGAGGGGCACAGGGCCCTGGGTGGGGCTTTGGTTTCCCGGGCGTTTCCGCACCCTCCTCAGCTCCCCGCCATGGAGTGGCTTTGGTCACCCAGGCTTTATTGTGGTCGGCAGGGAGGGTTCTGTAGGGGTGCTCGGTTATGGCCTTGCTTGGGGCTGTTCGGCCAGGCAGCTTGGGGAACAACAACAACAACCTCCTCATGAATGCCTCCATGGTGCAGTCCATTAGGTCACGACTGTCCTTCGGGAGAATATTGAATAGCCTTGGACATGTTCAGGAAGGTTGTTGAGAGGCGGGTCCTATGAAGCTGGGAGGATGAATCTAGGACTTGTCTGCAGCAAGTCCTCTCCAATCGTGGCAGTCGTTGGTTCTTGATACTCTTGGTGGTTAGATGAAGATTATGTTCGTTAAATCAGAGAGAGGGGTAGGGGTGGGGTATAATGTTCATCAGTGAATGACAGTGATCGGGTAATAGGAATGGGCATAGCAATTTAGTTCTGCACTTTCTCAAGATGGAATAAACCAAAAATAAAAAACCAACACAAGAGAATGACTAAGAGGGTGTACGAGAGCGAGGTGGAGGGACAGAGGGGGAGAGGTAGACCGAATATGAGGTGGAAGGATGGAGTGAGGAACTACATGAACGAAGGCGGTGCTGGTTGGGGGGAGGGGCGTCGACTGACTAGGGACAGAGGTGCATGGGGGCGGTTCGTTCGTGGCCACCCCTTCGGGGATCACGGCGTCAGGCAATAGATAGATAGATAGAAGAAGAAAATAAAAACCTTAACATCAGAAAAACAAGAGGGCTTCTAAAGTTTTACCAAAGTTTTTAACAACTACCGGTATATTACCTAATGGATAAAATGGCATTCTTAAGTTTGCAACATTGATAAGTTACAGTATGTAGGCTACACCAATATCAGTCATGTACTGGAAATGTTAACATTGATACTCCAATTTTTTTTTTTTTTTTTTTTTTTTGTATGTGAGTGAGGGAGACAAAAGCCAGAACTGCCTGTAGCCTCCCCCAGAGTTAAAAAAGTGACAGGGCCAAAATCAAGGGACGTTCGAGCCAAAATGCCTGGACACGCGGAGTTTGAAGCAATTTAAGTCATAGGAAGAGGGAAAGACTGATTCTGGGAGAGAGTTCCAGTGCTCAGCAGTTGAATAGCAGAAAGTCTGAGAATGGTGTTTCACTCTTGGGTTGGAGAGTTGCACAGAGTAGGGGTGGGATTGTGTTGCAAGACGGGTACTACGTACTCTACGTAGAGGAGGTGGTATATACTGGGAAAGCTCTGAGGAACTCTGATTATTGTAGTAGCGATAGAATAGCGAGAGAGATACAACATTTCGGCAAAGAGAGAGAGATTGCGGAGCGTTGATGAGTGGAAGGAAGTTAATGATATGAAAGGCTTTTCTGATTGACGCTATTCAGTACAATGTAAGACAAATCCAAGACCAATGTAAAGGAAATTATCATAAGACTGAGGAACCCTGATTAGACTCACACTCAGAAAGACCAGGAATCTGCCCAAGTAATGAATTCCACCTTTGTTCTTTGTGGATAAGGACACATCCAGCCTGCTCCAATACCAGAGACCCTACTCCAGGACCAGGAAACAATTAGCACCAATCCTCTTCATCATCTGTACTGTATATAAATGGCTTGGTCAACAGCTTGGAGTCAGAAGTCTGCCTATTTCCAGATACTGTACATACATACAAGTTGAAAGACCGTTTTGTCCGCGGAGAAACGGTCTTTGAACTTTTATGTATGTAAAGTACCGTATGTATCTGCTTATAGGTTGACTTCTGACGCCAAGCTGTTGACCAAGTCATTTATGTAGAATTGTAGATGATGAAGAGGATCGGACCCACCATGGACTCTCGGCACACTCCACTATGTACCAGTTGGAGTATGCACCTAGTTTCAGTGCATTACCACAGCACACCGAAATGCCCCCCCCCAAAATACCCTCATTGTTCCCTGATTAAATAGCATTGTATGAATATTCCCATATTCAAAATATGCTACAGGGGGGCAATGCCTAGTGAGTTACTGTAATTGCTCAATAGGTAGCGTTCTGAGAGTGAGGGTCCGAGTCTGGGGAGTGAGACGGTGAAGCGCAGTCGCGCAGAGGCGAAGCAGCTTCTGAGATGGGGTTGCTTCGAGCTGTGAATGTGTGCTTCGCATGTCTCACTCCCTAGACTGGAAGAAGGCCTCACCATGTTCAGCGGTGGAGTGTACAGGCTCTCAGCCTATGCCTGAGAGGGAGTAGTTGGAATTTAGACAAAATTAACAAACAAAAATATGGAAACCCTGTGATGTGAAGATCTACAGAACCATCAGCATTATGACCTGAGAGACTGGGAAGCAGGAAGTACAGTTTCCTGCACTTCCGCCTTTACTATGGCTGTTCTATTTTAGTAAAATATTACCATTCTGGTTGGGCAGTATTGCTTTTTAGGTGACTAAACAATACAAGCAAATATAGCTCTATTAGATTATACAATCTCGGACATCAATATAAATCCCAGAACGGCTAGATTTCACTAAAGTTAATGAGCCTGGATAAGGCAGAAGTACAGGTAACTGTACCTACTGTCACTTCAACATCAATAAGTGCAAGGACTAAAACAAATTCAATCTGCCCATAAACTGAGTGACAGTACCGGTACTACAATAATCCAGTCACCTAAAAAGACCATCGAGTGCTGGTATCATCAGACTTGAAATTCTCCGCACATACAGCTAATTACAGCTTAGACAGCTCCCTCTATGCATCACATTGGTAAGACTCATCTTTGACTATGGTACCCAGTGTTGGTCCTTGTATTTGGTCTCAAACTCTTTGAAGAGGTGTAACACCAGGCAACTGAACTTGTACCAGAGGTGGCAGATCTCCCTTATGAAGAATGATGTAAAGCTCTTGGCCTACAAACACTGGAGATGCAGTTGATGATATAGTTTTTAACGTCATGGACTCCCTTGATTTAACAGGGCTAGTGCATGCCATTGTTACACGGACTTCACTGGATATTAGCCACGAATCGCTAGACCGAGCTGTTCAAACTCTTACTGTCTACCAATGGCATGGTGTGGGATCGAACTGCAGACCCATCGGTCAAGTCAGATACGCTACCGTCCGAGTACAACAAATCTGAGAGTACCGAGTCTCAAGCTGGCAAAACTGGACCACTGGAGCATGACCATGAAGGCAAATTAGTTTGCCATAAGAATAATCAATGACTGGAACTCGCCTCCAGAATAAGTAGTCACAGCACCATCAATAGCCACTTTTAAGCAAGGTATGGCAGACCTGTAAGAATAAACTGAGGTAATTGATAGTGCAGTCATTAGAGGTAGGGACAAAATGAGAAGGAATCCTCATAGTCCCTCACTAAATATTACACTCTACTGTACACTTTTTCAAATTTTTTTCTTTCTTGATTCGCATCTGGAGAGGAGAGATTTATCTACAAAGCTTTAGTGTGAGTCTGTCTACATTCGAGGGAAGTTGTCCTTGAATCCTTGACACACACTCATGACTTGAATCCTCACCAGGCAACCCCTACGCTTCTTTGATTATACAGTATTCAACCCCACAAAAAAACAAAACCTTATATTTAACTCATTGCCACAGGAATATCAAGAATGCTAAAGAGGAGTTTTTTGGCATCTTACTAGAAGCTTGGATACCCTGATTCATCATAAACTACGGTACTTGGTATTTTCCCTATCCCTTTCCTAAAGTTAGAGGGAGAAATTGGGTGGCAGAGTCTCTTCTGAGAGACAGACTCAAGGCGGTGAGAGTCAAGATATACTGAGTTATACTCTGAGGCAGGATTATGATAAGGCTGGACATCTTTTGCATAACCAATCCATTTGCGAGGATTCGCTTGCAAGGATATGGTGAGCTGATGGCAATGTTTTTTTATCCTTCATTATATCCTAGCAATCGGTATATAATAAGCCCTATCATTTCAAGCAGAATTTTACCAGGGTTACTACCAACTGTTTGTTTATATTACTTTATGCAGAGCTGGACTGCATCAAAGTAAATTGATGATGGGCAATTCCACCTAGCTATGATATTGATCATACTGTTTAATGAATATGGAAAAGAAAAAAATAGATGATCAAAGTGTAATTACCAGCTTTGCTTTTGTCTTCTTCATCCCCCCCCCCCAAAAAAAAATACCGGTTGAAAATTCATTACAACTAATTTTTTGTGTTCCAGGAGTCTAACCAGTGGTTGTGTTGTGATCCGTGTGGTGGTCAACATCATCGTCCCCATCACCACAAAGCAGGGGCCCGAGGATGTCGGGCTCTGACTCCGGCTCCTCCTATGTAAGTTAACACAATATACGACCATCACTGATTTTAATAAGTTCTTTTGTCTTTATATTGTGTCGTCCCTATTTTGGTTTGTATATTTTGCAAGTTGTTGTTGTTGTTCCCCAAGCTGCCTGGCCGAACAGCCCCAAGGCCCCGAGCAAGGCCATAACCGAGCGCCCCCACAGAACCCTCCCTGCTGACCACAATAAAGCCTGGGTGACCGAAGCCACTCCATGGCGGGGAACTGAGGAGGGTGCGGAAACGCCCGGGAAACCAAAGCCACACCCTGGGCCCTGTGCCCCTCAGCAATTATCAAGAGAAAGTTGAGGGGCAAAGGAAAAATGTGACGCTTTGGCTTCCAATCTTGGTAGATTGGGAGGTCAATCCACGGAAGAGACGCCGTCACTTGAGATCTAGAAAATATATAAGCAAAAGGAACAGTCAGAGTAAGCTATGGGTATGGCAGAGATCACTCCGTTCTCACTCTGATAGACCAGCTACATGACTAGAACCCATTCCTCTCAGCATCAGCTAGGAAAGGCCCTAGAAAGCCACCTTTGGCGGGGGCATGTACAAACTATTATTAGCTTAGTCATAACGGGAAGGATGTAGTATCCGGGCGTATGGCCGTCATGTTTACATAAATCGATCGCTCCCGGTTAAGTTCCCGTCTATTTTGACGGCTATTTTTTGTTATTTGCCCCCTGCTGGCAATATATATGATGATGACAATAAGTCATGGGGGGGTGAGGGGGGTCCTATTATTGTATCCCACGGCAGTCAAAATAGACGGGAACATGATCACGAGCGTCCGCATATTGTAAACAAGGCGGGCGGTACGTCCGAATACTACATCTTGCCATAATAACTTCTTAGTCAGATTGAGTTTGTATATTATGGTTTTATTTGATTTTATTATTTGCTAGTCGTTAAAAAATAATAGCGGTTCTGATAAATTGTTTGACATCATATCACGTTTTATCGCTTTATCTGCTTTTTACAGAAAGTCTAGGGAAGCAGATACCCTATTTTCATTTACTTCTATCAGTTAAATTTTGGTAATGAGTGGAAAGTCAAATACGAAGCAAAAATTTCACATTGGCAAACATCCTTTGTTGTATAAATAAATAATTGTACGTGTGTTGACTTATGACTTCTTTATAACATTGAGTTGTAATGTTTATAATATATGCAAAATGGTTTATGATTTGTGTTAATTTTAGTTTGACTTTTGCAGCTGGTGATGAACAGTGTTGATGCGACAGCCTTACGAGGATGGCGCGTCGCACTGGCAAGCGGCCAACAGGTTTGTAATTAATGGTTTCAATTCCTGTTAAGGCTCATTTGTGAGTGAGTTTTCCCTCAAGTTGTAGCTATTGAATTAAACTTTTATGATATTTATATCATCTAAAATATTCTTCCTTCAGTCTGGTCACCGTTACCAGGGCAGAATAGTACTAAAATGTTACCAGAATAAAGTTCACAATTAAAAGTTACCAGAAAAAGTGTTTGTGTATCCATCTTGTAACACACTAGTTCAAGGCCAAGTGCAGCTTCATGTATGCCATCCCACTATACCGTGTCTTGACTTTGATACAAATATATTGTTTTCTGTAGCTGGTAATGAACAGCGTTGGTGCAACCGGGCTGACTATGACCGGGGTTGGGGGCGGGGGCGACCCCCTTAGTGAGGATGGTGGTGGTGGTGGTGGTGGGGTTGGTGGCTCGGGGGACACGGTGGTCTCACACATCGCTGGCACCAGTGACGACGACGACGATGAGGTGTTGTCGTCACCCGGCAGCTACGACGACGATGAGGGGTCGATGCAGGGGGATGACGACGTGACCGCCCAGCTAGCGGCGGCAGGTGGGTGGTCAGGTGAGGTAACAAAGAGATATTTTGTTGTGATGGTGGAGGGAGCCAAGGATATCAATATGATCCAACACTCAAGGAACCAACTCTCGCTCACTTCAACAGTTGCTGAATCATCTCTCGCTTACTTCCGTGTCAGTCTATCATATTGTCTAGTTCTATTAAACATTTACTGAGTTTTCTAATGGCCATTCTGGTGCTTGTACAAGAATCTTTCATTCAAGCATTCACTGAACAATTTTATTTCACTGGAATGGATAGGCTACTGAACTATATTTTTCTATCTCATAATTCTTACATGGCTACGTACATTAAGCATTTTGATTAAGGGACAATTTAGCCGGTAGTTATTTGCTGTATACAATTTAGTGAACGGTTCTGACATACTATGGAACTATTTTGAACCCTTTAGCCTTATTTCCCAAGTCAGTGTTTCCCTCATTCAATGGTCAGTTTCAAGTAAATCATATACAGTAGTACTGTCCAGTAACTTGTGCAGTTGATTGTCCAAGCTAACAAACAATTATTGACCGAAGATAACAAATGTAAGGAATTTTTGCTGATGGTATCTTTTGACATTATTTTATTTCAAGAATTATATTTTTTCACCAACCAACTTCACTTCTAAACTCAATTAATGAAAACAAATACATGTGGCACTCCAAGGACTCGAACCTAGGACACTCACACCAAAATTCTGCGCACTTATGCATTATGCTATCAAGACAGTTAAAGAAATATGCACAAGCCTACAATTTATTATGCAGTTTCGAATTCATTTTCTTATAACTTTTTAAACAACCAGGTCCAAACCAATAAAAACTCCATGGAATTTTGATAGTTTTGGTGAAACCAATGTTACGGTAGGGTACATGATTTTTTTTTTTTTTTTTTTTGGGGGGGGGGGGATTCTGGTCTGTCAATTCTTCATTAAATTGATGAAGAATTCAACCATCTATACCAATGCAAAATAATCCTGAAATATTATCGATGGAAATTTCCAAAAAAAGTGCTTGTTTAACTTATACTTAACCTTTTAAGTTTTCTAGACCAAAATCCCAATCCAGTTCTGGATTGGTAGGCCTACATTTGACAAAAAATAGGGGAAAAAGGTTGTACTGTATTTAGCCTTCAACAAAACAGGTTCCTTCAGTGCTGCCCAAGTTATTTGGGATCATTTAATGCCATTGCAGCCTGATCGAACATGCCACTTCCACGTCCAACTTGTGAACATTTGCAGTAGCCAGATGCTCTCAAAAAATTTATTCTCTTGCTAGTCATACAGTATCTTTGCTAATATTTGATAATTCAAATGTATTATTATGGAACATATTTATAACGACAATTGTGAACTCTACAGCCTTACCAGTAAATATACATGTTTGAATTTGTAGACACTTAACAAATTTGCTATACTATCGGTCATAAAAGGTTAATATTCTTAATAAGGCTTGTTTTTGGGAACAACATTTCAACTACTGTCTTGATGGTGTAATGTTTAGAGTATGTAACTTCTGTATGCAGTGTCCTGGGTTCAAATTCTGAGAGAATCACTTGCTTTTATTAATTTCATTGGGGGGGTTATTGGTGTTAAGAATGATGTTTAAAAATATAGTTATCATCAGAATCTAAAAATTGCAAAGAACAATATCTTAGTATATTTACCTAAAATATGGATGTTTGAAACGTTGACACTAACTATAGTCTATTTTTTTCCATGCGAGGGTAAATTGAATCCCTTCGTAGCTGATTTTTCGATACTTAATGGAAAATATCAAACTACTATGGCTGTGTGTCGTATTAATGCCATGTTTTCACAATTAACAACCTATTTCGCTAGAAAGTCTACCTTATAGCTGAGTAACCAAGACAGTATCATGGCAATTTACCCTCGGCTAAAAACAAACCAAGTACAGTGAGCGAGATGATAACTCCGAGAGTGTTGTTGGTCATGTTGCCGTTGGTGATGGGAAGGGCAATAAACAAACCAACAAGAGTCAAGCTTTGCATGATTTATTGATTTATTATTATTTTGTCATTTACTTATTATTTTTGCCTGATTATAATATGGGTATGCTACACAGTATGTTGTTTATTTATATATTAATTTTTTATACAATTGTATTTCATGCATGTAAATTACAACAATTATAATATGTTTTGAACTCTATATGATTTATTTATTTTGTGCATGTGAGTTGAATTGATTGGAAGTGATGATTGTATATATTAGTTTACCTTTGTTATTATAATCTATTTGTTTTTGAGTTATGTGAATTATTAATATAGTATTTGATTTAGCCAGCATGAGTATTGTTTTTAGTTTTCATTAATAATTTTGCCGTATGACCTCAATAATTTTTAATTGATTTACCTCCAATCACCTTATGTGCGAGAAACACCTGTAGTTTTAGTTTGTTTTTTGTTTGTCGATTTTATTTTTGTTTAAAGCGACTCCATCCCCAAGATCAGCGAGATACTCAACTTTGAGAGTATACAACCTTAGTCAATTGCCCACTCCCGTTCCCTCCACCGAGGAGCGGACACGGTTCTTATACTCTCTCTCTCTCTCTCTCTCTCTCCCTTACCCATCCTACCTTAACCAATCATCTCCCTACCCCAACCTATAATTTCCCTACCCCAACCTATCCTCCTTCCCCTATTCTCCCTCCCCCCTCCCCTCACCCCCCACCTCCCCTACCTCATTGTGGTTGTGGGTGGTGGTGGTGGGTGTAATAGGTCCCGTGGGTGTGGCTGCGGCGGCTGCCATTGCCTCGGCTAAGAAGCGCAAACGGCACCACAGCTTCGAGCTCAACCCTTCCATACGCAAGAGACAACAAACTAGACTCCTCAGAAAGCTGAAGGTAAGCCAACTTTTCTGTGTTATTTTTGTAATAACTAAAAGGAAAAGGTGTATACTTTGTGTGTAATAACTAGAAGGGAAAGGTGTATACTTTGTGTGTAATAACTAGAAGGGAAAGGTGTATACTTTGTGTGTAATAACTAAAAGGGAAAGGTGTATACTTTGTGTGTAATAACTAGAAGGGAAAGGTGTATACTTTGTGTGTAATAACTAGAAGGGAAAGGTGTATACTTTGTGTGTAATAACTAAAAGGGAAAGGTGTATACTTTGTGTGTAATAACTAAAAGGGAAAGGTGTATACTTTGTGTGTAATAACTAGAAGGGAAAGGTGTATACTTTGTGTGTAATAACTAGAAGGGAAAGGTGTATACTTTGTGTGTTAGAAGTGCAATGACTTATGAATCAGAAACATGACCTGTTAAAACAAAAGATATTAACACAATGAATCATAATGAATTATAAAGTGTCCTGTTTTTCTGTACATGTTTGTTTTATGTATTTCAGGCGACCATAGACGAGTACTCGACGCGAGTAGGACAACAGGCGGTGGTTGTGGTAGCCACACCCAGCAAGTCTGGCAACAACTTTAAATGTTTTGGTGCAAAGCCCTTGGAAGATGTGGTAAGACTAATTTCTAAGTTGTAATTATTGTTATAATTTTGTTTACCGAGTTTGGTAGGTACAGTATTTCAGTTTAGTTGTCGAGTTTGAACACTTATTACTAAAACTTTAATGTGCATGTTTATTCTTAAACCTGTGTGCTTTGTCCAGACTAAGCAACTAAAATATGTTCTCTCTAGCCTCTGTAGGTAGCACCACATGTTTGCAACATTGCAATGTAAACACTAGTTTATGCATATCCAAGTTTGGTTCCAAATACTATACTTTATAGAATTGATATAATAAATAGCAGGAGGCTAGGAATCCTCCCCTTGTAGACTTCACCTACAAGACGAGACAGAGATGGGGCGAGGGAACACGAAAGTGGTCCCGGATCCTAAGAATTGGAACTTTATTTGTCGTTTCTGTTCTGTCTCTTATCTCAAGTCGTCCACCCCCAGCTATGGGGTATGTACCTGAGTATATACATACATACATACATACATGTCACAGAGCAATATTATTCCCCCCCCCCCCCCCCCAAAAAAAAAATGCCTCTGGTAGTGAAGGGTTTAATGTTGTATGACTGTGCCGCCACAGATGAAGACCCTGCGCCAGATGTTGATGACAGAACTGGAGAATGCCCTGGCTCAACAAGCTCCACCCCCACCCCAGGACGACCCCTCTCTCCATGAACTGCCCCCGCTGGTCATTGACGGTATACCCACGCCAGTTGAGAAGATGACACAGGCGCAGCTCAGGGCCTTCATACCTCTCATGCTCAAGTACTCCACAGGTATGTTAACTTAAGGGGAGGTATTTAGTTTGTTCCCTAGACCTCCATCAAGCTTAAAATTACACCCCCTTGAGTCCCTTTCAAGATAAATTTGTACATTTTTCGGTAGAAAAAT
The DNA here is from genome assembly GCA_032716605.1 of Paralithodes platypus. NCBI lineage: Eukaryota > Metazoa > Arthropoda > Malacostraca > Decapoda > Lithodidae > Paralithodes > Paralithodes platypus. Next base: position 38,936,919 of record CM064501.1, on the reverse strand, counting down.
GTCCCGGCCGAAGGCCGATTCCTCTTAAATTACAGGCTCGCTATCGCTCGACAGGATAAAATCGACACCTGAATTGCACGAAAGGTCTTAATATGGGGTGAAAGTTCTTAAAATCGCTAAACTATTGGGGCAAACGTTTTATAATATAAAAAACAATGGGGCTAAACATGAGGGAGAAAGGGGTCAAGAAAAAAAATCCCTCAAGTAGAGATCTCCCCTTAACATACCATAACATTGTAAAACTTTCAAAATAAACAAACCAAAACTTGGACGAACACAGTAAATAGGCAAAACGCTTATCAAAATTGTTATGTGTGGAAACAACACTTAAGCAAAATAATAATTTATAAATGAAAGAACACAATCCACCACATGTAGTGTACATTACTACATGAGCAAGTTATCTGTTTCCCAAGCAAGCTAATCGCACATATAACTACCAGAACGTCCTGAACTTCCCAAATTGACTAATTCCTTGAACATGATGAGAGTACGTTTATGTGTGTGACTAATTTGCTTGGGAAACAAATTCACTTACTAACCGTCCTGGTGGTGTAATGGTTAAGGTGGCAAAAATATGTGTGCGATAACCCGGGTTCGAATCCCGGTGGATCATATATACTTTAATTAATTTCATTGGGGGTGTGGTGGTGAGATTAATAAAAATAATATAGTGATGTACGCCTTATGTGGTGGTTTTGTGTTCTTTTACTTACAAATTTTATTTTGCTAAAGCAATACGGTATTTCCACTTAGTGATTTTGATAAAAAAAAAAATCTTTATATTGTGTCGTCCCTGTTTTGGTTTTGTTTATTTTGCAAGTTTTACATTAATTAAAATATAAAACTTGAAAACAAACTCAAAAGTTACTGTTCAAATTTATAACTAACTCATTAATTATCTACTAAAATATGAAGATTTAAATTATTACTGGCATGTAACTTGTACTATCTATCTATCTATCTATTTATATACCCAGGCCCAATCCTCACTTTTACTTGTACGGTCACGCTAATAAATCATGTCCCAGCTGTCATTACGTTTGGCTTGCTCTGTGCTGTATTAATGTATTTCAGATGTTGAATAGGGTGGGTAACTGTAGGAACATACTGTACAGTAGGGTCCCGCATAAAACGTGTTCGCATAAAACGACCGACCTAAAATATTAATATTTAATTTTCGATCAGAACGAATGTGATCACATAAAACGAATCCGCCGCCAAAGTGGGGCAAATCCGAGGAGTTTTCATATAGAGCGCCGAAATATCGTACGCTTTCATATAGAACGCCGAAATATCGTACGAAACGTACGAAATATCGTACGCTCCTGACGGAAATTTACGCTTCCAGTGAACATTGACGATATTGGGCCACCAAAATGCTGTGTTCACATAAAACGAAATCGCATAAAACGCCCTCGTTTATCGACCATAAACTCGTTTTATGTGAGACCCTACTGTATTTGTATATTTCACTCGATACGAAGACATGAAGCTTAGATATTGCTGATACCAATTATTGATCAAAACATACTTGGTGCCGAGACATGACTTATTAGCGCGATTGTACTAACCTTGTATATATTCCCCCAGGTCGAGGTAAGCCTGGGTGGGGCAAGGAGTCCACCAGACCCCTGTGGTGGCCCAAGGATGTACCCTGGGCTAATGTTAGGATGGACGCTCGCACAGAGGACCAAAAACAAAAGGTCTGTTCACATATGCTAACAGTTTTGTTTGAGTCATATTATATTATATATTTGAAGTTTCATTTTGTTGACATGTTCAGTATGAGTATTGGTTGAAATTTTAAAGGCTGCTCCATGTTTTTCACGAGTAAGCCTTGGTCACTTGATGGATATTCAATATATTTTTCTTTATATTTGTTTTATTTGTTGGCTTTGCAAAATAATGGTTATGTTTTTATATATTTGCTGTTATGAGCTTCGCTGTGTGTCTGCCTGCTGAGACCAGAACTTCTCTGGGAGGTCTGGGACCAGGGGAGTGTTTGAGGCCCCTAGTGATCCTTGGTCTCTGGGTTTTCTCCTGGGCGACCTAGATGTGTGTGAATTTTTTTATTTTGTTTATGTTCTGTTGTATTGTCCCTGTTCGGGCTCTGGCTTGTGTCGGCCACCCTCAGCTATGGGGTATGTGCCTGAGTACATACATACACACATGTATGTACTCTGGCACTTACCCCATTTTGGGGGGGTGGTGGGGGATTCGAGACAGAGCCATACATACTACTATCATGTTTTAGGCAATCATTAATAATGTGATTTAATTCTCCGTAGGTTTCGTGGACGACGGCCCTGCGTCAGATTGTTGTTAACTGCTACAAGTACCACGGGCGGGACGACCTCCTCCCTGCCTTTAATGAAGATGATGAGAAGACACAGGTTAGTACAGGCATACAGTACTACACCACCTTTAGTAACAGAGAGTGGTCAACCTCCACGATATGCTGTAATTGCCCTTTGTTTTAACTCAATTATGTCCATACCCATAGTAAGCATTCAGCAATACTGTGTTGGTGGTGTAATGGTTTCGATGCTTATGTTCTGGGTGTGGTGTTCCGAGTTGGAATCCCGGGAGGACCATATGCTTTCATTAGTTATTCATGTGCATTGGGGTTTGTAATTGATGATTAATGTTAAGAACGGGGTGTTGTTGTTGTTGTTGTTTTGTGTTTGAATCTGAATTTGAATTATATGTGAGCAGAAATAATGTGTGGTTTTTTTGTTTGATTATTAAGGCACTAAAATGGTATCCAAAGAAAATAATTACCACTCTCTGTTACTACAGGCACACCCATTTTATACTTGGTTTGTCTTAACTGGGCCACTAATTGTTATGTCCCTTCCTTAATAACTGTACAGTCACTTTATTATAATAATGGAATATATCATCAATTATGAAATAACCTATTAATATATTGTTGATTTTGTTTGTTTTCTACAATTGAGGTTTAGGAAATCGGCTGCTAAGAGATAACATTTCTGGCCCGGTTAGGGTAAACAATGTTTTGTATCTTAATGTCCATCAGTTGCAGGCCCTCCATACATACATACACGTTAAAGACCGAGTGATCCATTAGAATTTAGTGTTTCAGTCTCAGGCTGCTATTAGCCAGCAGTGGTACTGTTTTAGTCGGGTACATACCACAGTTATCAACGGTGGGCTTAACCTATGATGATTGGGAGTGTTCTCTACAAGACAACTAGAGTTTGTCATGTAGCCAAAATGTCATGCCCAAAGGATCATTCCTTACAAGGCAGCAGGAGGCGAGATTCCTCGGTAGGAAGACCCGCTTCTATTACAAAGCATCAATGAGGTATAAACACTTTGATCCGCTGTGAGCGCCGTTGGTGTCCTTCCCTAGCTACTAGCATAAGGCAGGGCCACTAATTATAATGTAAAACTTACAAAATAAACAAACCAAAAGTTGGATGAACACAGTAAAAAGACAAAACAACTTATCAAAATCGCTATGTGGATATAACCAGTTACTACCCAGTCCTCTGTCCACATGTTAATGTTGGCGCTCCGGTTGCTCTCTGACTGTGTTGACAGTCACTGGTAGGCTATCTTACAAGATACTTTCACTGCACAGTCATGGATGCAGGCTTGGCTAAGAAAAAATGCAAAGCTAGAAATTAAAATGAGTATCTTATAAACAATGTATTGCAGACATGAGAAGGCATTTTAAAACTAATTTTAATGAGTTCCAGCAATAGCTGGACTTTAACATTTCATAGTACTGTAATGCCATTTACATTAGTTTCTTCCTTCAGTGAAGTATACGTTATCGATATCGATTAACCCGTAAACTGTGACAGATCTCTATCGATGATTTAAAAGCGGAATGCGACGTCCCTCAGAAGAGCGAAAATTCTGAGTTGGCTACAAAAACTTTGTGCCAGTTGTAGTACTATGATGTTATTTTCACACTTATAACCATCATTACAGTACTTGATTACCAGGAGGATTGGACTAAAACTGTTTTAGGGCCATATAAACAGACCAATATTCAACACTTATAGGTAGCCTATATTGAGTCTCCTACAGTGTCACTGTCAAGTCCCTTAACACTGAGAACCTTCCCAGGACCTTGCCCTGTAAGAGTTGTGTTAGCGGGCGTACCGTCAGCTTTGTTTACATAGTCACACACCCGCAGTTACATTCGCGTCCAATTTGACTGCTGTTATTTGCTGTTGCCCCTGTTGGTAATATATATGATGATGACAGTAAGTCATGGAGGGATAGGAGGGCAAAGACCCCCTCATCCCATTATATCCCACGGCCGGTAACAAAACAATTTACCCAACACCTGGCTGGGAATACAATAATGGGTTAAGGGGTACTGTGCTCCCCCTCTAGCCCCCCATGACTTATTGTCATCATCATATATATTACCAGCAGGAGCAAATAACAGCAGTCAAATTAGACTGGAATGTAACTGCGAGCGTGCAACTATGTAAACAAAGCGGATGGTACGCCCGCTAACACAACTTTTACCACTTGCCTCATATCTCCCTTGGTCTACTAATCTCACCCGGTCATCTACATACATTCTCTCTACATGGCCAAACAACTGTAGTTTGCCAGTACATATCACGTCAGTGATACACTCAAACCCAAGTTGCTCTCAACTTGGCTCTCATTGGTTTTTGTCTTATGGTATTACAAAACCATCTCACCATGCTTATTATACTGTAAGTATTCTCAAAGCTTTGGGTGTCATCCTTTTTGACTGCCCACATCATGCTACCCGGTACCATAAAGAAACCACTTATTACACATGCAGCGTACAGCATCCCGTTAGTCTGGAGGGAGAGACCTCTTAGTTAGTTGTCAATAGTGGTACCGGTAGCAACTCTCGGAACTTCTTCCACGCTCATATTACTCTTTCAACAGAGCTAGCCTCTGTACCACCCCTAGTGCTCATCATGTCATCCAGGTAACAGAATTCGTGGCTACACTCCAGAGACACATCCCCAATATCGACTCTTTCCACCCTAGGCTCAGCTTGGCGGTTCCCACGGCACCACCCAGAGGGCTGATCATGTCTCCCAGGTAGCAGAATTCATCGACTCACTCCAGGTATAATCAGCCACAGCACTCGGACTACCTTCCACACTGTTACACTTATTATGTACGCAACATTGACACACAACACATGATAGAGTTGTTACCCACACCCCCATCTTGTATACAGTGCATGACCAGATAACATTCTTCACTGCAGTGCCACCATCCTCTCCCCTTAACGTTACTGGTGTTTTACCTACATTAACTATAAAACCCTTGATATCCATTACCCTCCCTCCACTTACTAATATCTATACAGGTCCCTCCAAAGGGTTCCCAGAAAACCCAACCAGTAAACCATTTTAACAAGTACAGTAGATCTTAACTATACCCAGACAACCAGCTCCAACAAAACCAGTGCCAATTTTTGTTCCTAACATAACCTTACTTCACCTAAAGTAATAGTCAAGTTGTTACTGGTTTAGATCTTCTGATTGAAATGGTCTACTGGTTGAGTTGTCTGGTCACCCCTTCCAAACTATCTGCAGTCAACACCAGTTTGTCTATATATAAAAACTCTTAACACACAAAGAGCGGGTGGTAGGGTATTTTACACTGTGCCGCCCAGCAGGGGGTTTTTACCCTAAATAGGGTTGTTTCCGTGCTCATTTTCATGCATAAACAAGACCCAGAGCGTAAAACAAGTATCTATCCCTGAAAGGGCGTAAACAGAGCTTTCCAATGACATCCGAACCATCCTTCTACGACCACTGGTTCTCTTGCAACGATCGTGCGACACGAGTGCAAAAACCCTAAAATAAGGTAATTTCCGTACATAATTCCCTGTGTAGCGAGAGAGAGGGAGGAGGAGGGTGGAATACAGCTCAGTACACTCACGGCGGTGGTGGGGAGCGGTCATAAGGTTACTACGCTCGTCCCACCGCTCAGCTCTCTCTCGGAGCAAATTTACGTGCTGAAAATGGCACTCGACATATGTGGAGCGCCGCCACATAGTCCACATTTATTTAACTCGACATATGTGGTGCGCCGATGGTTAATGGTTAAGGCAGCCCTGTCCATATTTGTCCTGATAGAGCTTCTATCACTATAATAAGTAAAAACCTCAGCACTGACCCCTGGTGGACCCCCACCTTTACTGTAAACTCTTCACTTTCTTCACCATTAACTCTCACATGATGTTCTTAAAGCAGTATATACATTATCAATTATCATAATCACCTTTACCAGTCACTCATTCACTCTTAGTTTCCACAGTGCCCACTGTACTACCCCTTTAGACACCCTATCAAAGATCTTCTCCATATCCACAAACACATAGTTTAGTTTATTCTTTCCCCCCCAATTTTGTTTTTGTATCTGCCTGACTATAAAGATTGCGTCCACAGTAGACCTACCCTTGCTGGGCATATATTCAAAATGCATCTTGACAATGTCCACTTTCTCTCTTATTATATCAGTACCGGTATGGTACCATACTCTCCCAAACTCTCTTGCTGTTATCATGATCTGGTCTACTAGTTTCAGGTCTAATTCCCTCACTGGAGTGTACAGCATGGTGGACTGAAGAGGTGAAAATAGCTGTTGAAGACAAGAAGAAAGCATATAGAGAGTAGTTGGGTAGTAGAGGGAACAAAGATTTGGAGAGACAGAAAAGAGACAGGTACTTGAAGAAAAAGAGAGTGGTGAAGGAAAGTAAGAGAAGAGCAGATGAGGAATTTGGAAGAAATCTAAGTGTAAAATGGAGGGATTGTAAGAAACTGTTCTGGAAAGAGGTCAAGGAAATTAGGGAGGGTAGCAAGGGAAATAGTAAGGGTGTGAAATATAAGAATGTTAGCCGAGAAGCAAGAGAGAGTCGAGAGATGGAGGGAGTACAGGTACTTCAACGAATTGTTAAACGTAAGGAATGAAATACCAGCAAATAATTGGATGGGGTATGGGAGGGAGAAGAAGAGAAGTAGTGGAGGAGGAGGTGGGGATCAGGAGGTCAGAAGTGTGTGACGCCATGAAAAGAGTGAAAATGGGGAAAGCATCAGGAATAGATGGAGTGTGTGGGGGAATGCTGAGGTATGGTGGTAAGATAGTGATCGAATGGGTATGGAAAATGTGTAAACTAGCATGGGAGGAGGGAAGTGCGCTTGATGACTGGAAGGTAAAGGGGAAAGAGGAGTATGTGGTAACCACCGGGGGATATGTCTGCTAAGCGTAGTAGGGAAGGTGTATAGTAGGGTAGTGATCGAGAGAGTGAGAGCGAGAACGGAGAAATGGGTAGGTGATGAGCAGGGCGGTTTTAGGAAGGGAACAGGATGTGTAGATCAGATTTTTGCCCTGAAATGAGGATGTGTAGATCAGATTTTTGCCCTGAAATGTGTTGTGGAGAAATATCTGGAGAAGCGACAAAAGTTGTTTGCTGCTTTTATGGACATGGAGAAGGCCTATGACAGAGTTGATGAAGAAGGTATGTGGAAAGTACTGAGAATATACGGAGTAGATGGCAAGTTACTGAAAGCAGTGAAGAGCATGTATGAGGGTGAAAAGGCGTCGGTGCGTGTGGAGAATGAACAGAGCGAGTTCTTTAATTTGAATGTCGGGTTAAAGCAAGGGTGTGTGATGTCCCCATGGTTGTTCAATATATACTGTATATGGATGGAGTCATGAAAGAAGTCCAAGGAAGAGCAGTGGATGTTGGTGTAACGTTGATAAGGGAAGGAAACGAGTGGAAGTTGCCTGTACTGCTGTTTGCCGATGATACAGTTCTGACGTCTGGTAAATATGTTTGGAACAGTGTGTGAAAAATGGAATTTGAAAGTAAATGCAGGGAAGAGCAAGGATATGGTCTCTGCAAGGGGTGGAGCCATAGAGTGAGGTGAGGTTGAATTTAGCAGTTATTGTAACATACAGGCCTCCTGACTCATCCCTAGAAGAATTCAAAACCCAGCTCAACAAAATAAAAACAGAAGTGGAAGCACTGGGGAACCCAACACCAAATATTATGTGGCTAGGAGACTTTAACCTACCAAACATTAAATGGAGACAAGTAGAAAACCAAGTAGTGGCAAATAACACCATGGAAGCAAATCCGAGAGAGCTTTTTACACTTTGCGACTATTTTAGTCTCGACCAGCATTTTGCCGAACCCACACGGGAAAACAATATCTTAGACCTTGTCTTCACTAACAATGACTCTCTAGTACACAGCATAAACATATCGGACACAACATACTCAGATCATAAATTAATTGAGATCAAAACAACCTTAGCAAGTGTTCAGACAACCTCAGAATCGAGACCAAGAACCGGCCCTTTCAGTAAATTTAACTTCAATAACAAAAATATTAGGTGGGAAGAGGTAAATCAAGAAATGGAGGAAATAGACTGGGAAGATTTAATGAATAACCTGACACCTGCAGAATGTCTTGTCCTAATAACAGAAACCATGACTCAAATCTGTAGCCACCACATACCTGAAAGACAAACAAGACGAAGAAGCAAACAAGATCGGGAAAGAAGGAAGCTGTACAGAAGAAGAAAATTACTCACACAACGACGCACACAGCCAAATCTACAGGATAGGCAAAAGGCCAAAATAGATAGAGAAATTGTGGAAATTGAACATAGGCTAAGAATATCATATGAACTACAACATATGGAAGAGGAGAGGAAAGCTATTGCAGGTATAAAGGAAAATTCCAAGTACTTCTTTTCATATGCCAAACTAAAGGCTAAATCAGCATCAAACATCAGCCCACTAAGCAAAGGGGATGGGTCATTCACAGGGGACAAAAAGGAAATGAGCTAACTCTTACGCCGGCAGTATGAAATGGCCTTCAGTGAGCCTGATGAAACAAAAGCCATCAGAGACCAAAATATATTTTTCATGGAAACCTCCCCCACGGAAGCCCCCCAGATGCTGGATATTGATTTCGGTCCAAAAGACATAGAAGAGGCCATTTCCAACATGCCATCCCACTCGGCACCAGGCCCGGTCTCATGGAATTCGATCCTAATGAAGAAATGTAAGGCAAACCTCTCAAAACCCCTGGCTATAATGTGGAGAAGGAGTCTAGACACTGGTGAAATACCAGATAGCTTAAAAAACGCAATAATTGCCCCACTGCATAAAGGAGGGAGTAAAGCACTACCAAAAAACTACCGCCCGGTAGCTCTAACCTCCCACATCATTAAAGTTTTCGAGCGAGTCCTGCGAAGCAAAATCTCAGCTTTCATGGAGGCAAATGAACTACACAACACCGGTCAACATGGGTTCAGAGCGGGAAGATCATGTCTCTCACAACTTTTGGAACATTATGACAAAATTCTTAAAGCGCTAGAAGAAAAGATTTTTTTTGATGTCATCTACACCGATTTTGCTAAGGCATTTGATAAATGTGACCATGGTATAATAGCCCACAAATTAAAAGCAAAAGGTATAACGGGGAAAATCGGACGGTGGATATATAATTTCCTCGTAAACCGGAAACAATCAGTAGCAGTAAACCAAGTCACATCTGAGCCTTCGGATGTAAAAAGCTCAGTGCCCCAAGTAACAGTGCTAGCACCCCTTCTGTTCCTCATTCTAATTTGTGACATAGATACCAACACAAGACACAGTACGGTGTCGTCTTTTGCGGATGACACAAAACTAAGCAAGATAGTAAACACACAAGAGGACACGGGCCAGCTGCAGGAAGACATAAATGTAGTGTTGCAGTGGACCAGGGAAAACAACATGCAATTCAATGAAGAAAAATTCCAATTAACCTTCCAGCCCCGGCTACGCATTACATAAATATTCCCCGAAACCCGGGTGTTTTGGCCGAAAAACGTCTAGGCTAGGCTACCGTATATTTGTTATTCTGACTGCTTCCCGCATTCCCACGCATCCCCAAGCGTAGCTGTGTTATTTACCTGTAGAATGGCGTTAAGTAGAGCTCTCTAAGTCAACTGGTTGAGTTCTGATGATGATTTCATTGGAGATAACTTTATGGCAAAAACAGCCACTTTACACTACTTTTCGATACTTAACAACATACAGGCACACACGAACAAGCGACGCTCTCCTTCTTGTGGCCGGAGATGCGGGGCGTCGGTCCAGCCGGCTGTTGTTTACATGCGTCGGACCGACGCCTCGCACACCAAGCTCACAGGCTTTGAGCTCATGGGTGTTTAAGAGCCCTTCCGGGCAGCTCGTGTATGCTTTTTTATGGGCGTTCAAGAGCCCTTCCGGGAACAGAGGGTTAATAAGGTACGGAGAAAATAATGGTGTTAAAGTGATCAGAAACTACCTAACAGAATCTAACCACATAATAGAACGGAAAGACAGTGTGAAAGACCTTAGGGTGTTAATGTCTGAAAATATGTGTTTCAAAGAACATAACCAGGTCAAAGTTGCGGCTGCGAAACGTTTAACGGGTTGGATTCTGCGTACATTTAAAACACGCGGTGAATTACCTATGATAACGCTCTTCAAATCTCTAGTGCTACCGCGGCTTGAATACTGTAGCGTATTAACATCCCCATACAAAGCAGGTGAAATAAATGACTTAGAGAGTGTACAAAGAAATTTCACTTCGCATATAAGTTCGGTAAAACAGCTACACTATTGGGATCGTTTAAGAGCACTGAACCTGTACTCGCTGGAACGTAGAAGAGAACGTTACCTAATAATATACACGTGGAAAATCGCAGAGGGGTTAGTACCAAACCTACATACTCCGATAGTCATGAAATTCAGTGATAGGAGAGGCTGGGAATGCAATATCCCCCGGATGAATAACAGGGGTGCTATGGGCTCTCTGCGAGAGGGCTGGTTATCACACAGAGGCCCACATCTCTTCAACAAACTCCCACGGTGAGTAAGAGACATGAGGGGCATCTCTTTAGACAACTTCAAGAGAGCCCTCGATGTCGAACTGCAAAAAGTGCCAGACGAGCCCATCTTAGCAAGGGAGCGGGCTGTATCTTCAAACAGTCTGCTGCACCAAATCACAACCCACAACGAGGGGCGACGCGCTCCTCGGTGCTGCTAGGAGAGTGGCGAACACAACCTAAGGTAAGGTAACCTAAGGTAAGGTAACCTAAGGTAAGGTCAGGCTATGGAGAATGTCAGCTCATTTAAGTATTTGGGCAGTGTGTTGAGTATGGATGAAGAAGTGCGGGAGAGGTAGCAACAGGGGAAGAGGATTGTAGGAATGCTAAAAGCAGCAACAAGAAATGGGGTGGTCAGCATGGAAGTAAAGAAGTCCTTGCATGACAGTGTGGTAATCCTGACACTGACTTATGGGAGCGAAGCATGGACGTTGGTGGAGAGACTCAAACGAAGAGTGAGAGGGGTGGAAATGAGTTACTTGAGAAGTGCGTGCGGAGTTACATGGAGGGATAGACCGACGAATGAGGAAGTACGACAGCGGTGTGGTGTGGATGTAGATGTGCTGGAAAGTGTGAAAAGGAACACCTCGAGATGGTTTGGCCATGTGGAACGTATGGGAAGCTAGGGAATGAATAAGAGCGTGTACGAGAGTGAGGTGGAAGGACAGAGAGGGGGAAGGATGGAGTTAAGAAGTATATGCGTGATAGCGGTGCTGGATGGGAGGAGGGTAGTCGACTGACTGGGGACAGAGGTGCATGGGGGTGATTTGTTCGTGGCCACCCCTTCGGGGGTCACTGCGTCCGGCGTGGGCCGCATGGCCTTCTGCAGTTTCCCGCGATCTTATGTTCTTATAGAGAGTACCTCATTTCCCTCTATATACGTTGACAATAATATTTCAGCCGGTCATCTGGAACTTTGCCTTTCTTTACAATTTATTAATGTTTCATATCAGTTACCATTCTTGTTCCTGAATCCTTACAGGCTTATGAAATGCTTGTTACTGTATTGTACTGTACTGTAGTTTAATTATAACATTATATGTCTTGGGACTACAGTATACTGTACTTCTGTACAGTATATGTTCACATAACATGGGAACATTTATAGCGTACTCTTAGTGGTCTTGCCACTGGACTGGTAATCCAATGGTCCCGGGTTCGAATCCCGATGTATCAATGGGAAGATATTATTGGGATGGAATTTGTGCTGTACCTAGTATTAGTACATTACCACAAATCCCACCGAAACGCCAACAAAAATACCCTCATTGTTCCCTGATTAAATAGCACTATGAATATTCCCCATATTCAAAATATGCTACAGGGAGACAATGCCTAGTGAGTTCATTGCTCAATAGGTGATGTTCTGAGAGTGATTTTAATAACAGGAATATGAAAAGTAATCCAGATGTTAAAATTCTAATATTTGTTTTAAATTTCCCCCTAATAACAGGATATTAAGTGTAATCTAGAAGTTTACCTTTTAGTTTATAATTCCCATATTGACTAATTCCTTTAACATGACGATAGTACGTTGTTATGTGTGCGATTAGTTTGCTTGGGAACCAGATTAACTTGCTCATGTAGTGCTGTACACCCTATGTGGTGGATTGTGTTCTTTTATTTCAAAATTTTATTTTATTAAGCATTATTTCCACATAGCGATTTTGATGTTCTTTTGAATTTATATTGTCTTTGTCCCAGTTTTGGTTTGTTTAGTTTGCAAGTTTTATAATTTAATTATAATGTAAAACTTGCAAAATAAACAAACCAAAACTTATTACGAACACAATAAAAAGACAAAACAACTAATCAAAATCGCTATGTGGAATCCACGCTTAAGTAAAATAATAATTTATAAATAAAAGAACACAATCCTCCACATAGGGTGTACATTACTACATGAGCAAGTTAATCTGGTTCCCAAGCAAACTAATCGCACAAATAACAACAATAATTAATGTTGTTGTTTTCAGGTGGGAGGACAAGGCAACTCTGTGTACTCCGGTCCGATGGTTCAGACTATAAGTAACCCTGACGGTACTGTGTCCATCGTCCAAGTTGACCCCAGTAACCCAGTCATCCAACTACCAGATGGCACCACCGCACATGTACAAGGCATCGCTCATGTATGTTAAACGGGACTTTGGTTGGCATACAGTATATAGCCTACCGCTAGCTTTTATTGTTATTATTATTTATGTTATTATTATTATTATTTTTATTTTTTTATATTATTATATTATTTTATATTATTCCACAGCGATTTTGATAAGTTATTTTGACTTTATATTGTCTTTGTCCCAGTTTTGCTTTGTTTAGTTTGCAAGTTTTAAATTTTAATTGATAATATTGTTTTGATAAATCTTTAATACCGGTATGTAAATTCCACATAGAGATTTTGATAAGTTCCTTTGTCTTTATATCCTGTTTAGGTTTGTCTGTTTTGCAAGTTTTACATTTTGATTATTATTATTGTTGAGGTTTAAATTAAAGGCCTAAAGTAGTATCATGGTTAGACCCACTCAAGGAAAGGGCCTAGGGGAAGACCATGGAACTCATGGTTGAGGCAAGTCAGCCAATCATGCGATATGATACTTGATATGGGCCAGGCAGATGCCTGGAGTCTCGCCCGGGAGGATCCCCCGGAGTGGAGTCGGAGGGTGAGTGCGGCTACACTCTGTCATGGCGTATGCCCCATTGATTAATTGATACCTTGTCTCAGCCTGTGTGTACAATCGGGGGTATTAAGTGTTGTCATAGATTCCAGTGGTTATCGCTCAAAAAGTGTTATTGGTATCTTTATAGTTACTGGGAAAAGTGCTTATCCCTCAGTGTCCGAAACTTTCTGAAATATCTGACAACACTTATTAACCTCGACCGTACCCCTTGTTAGTTTTCCAGGGTGCAAATTTCACTGTTCTGGCGCTTGGAATTGATCACTTACTAGTTTCAGGCTATAAAGAAGTTGGAGCTATAGGTATCCATATTTAACAGAATTACCAACTTTCATACGGTTGTAGTGCTTCTGTAAGATGGGTACCGTACATACAATCAAATTAAAATTCATTATACCCTTCTAACCATCAGATACCTACATTATTATTGCATTTGTGTTTAATAGCAATGTTCACAGCTTCAACTTCCTTATACTGTAGCCTGAAACTCGCAAGTGTTCAATTGTCATGAGTTAGATGTACCGTACTGTATGGCATTTTAAGCAGCCTTTCCGGCCAACCCACCTTTATTGTTTCTTTATGACAGTATGTCGTTTCGACAGTTTTTAATTTTAATGAGTTTGTTATATTCATTTTTAGTTCGTTTTCAAGTTTTATATTTTAATATTGGAATTCAGACAATTTTTTTTTGCACTCTAACCTAGAGCAGACCTAGGGCCCCTTATCCCCCAGAAGGGCTTTTATTATTTATTTCTCATGTAATCTGGATTTTTAGGTTAACGTCATATTATTCGTGATTTACTTTTATGTTTGCATGTGTGGTACTTTACTGTATTAGGTAAATTACTGAGTTTTTATTAACACTAATGGAAGACAAAGTATACTGCACATTCAGAGTAGCCTAGATAGTTTAGTAATTGGTATCTCTAGTTTTCTTGTTGGTTTAAATGATGATGTTACGAGCAGAATTATTAAATTTTCTATTGCATTTTTGCTTATTGTTCTGTAGTATCTGCTGTTGAAATCTATTTGTGGTTTTCGTTCTTTACTATTGAATATAAAAAAAGTGTTTGCATTTAAGAGTTAGTTAGTTATGTAGAGCAGATTAACCCCTTCTTTACCGGCGCCGTCCTTGTAACTTGATTATGGCTACTATTAGACGATTGCATTGAGTTTAAAAGGGACCTCAAGCAATAAATAGGCTTCGAACTATCTCACTTAACCCTTTTTACAACCATAGATCCTTCCTAAACTACTCAAAATAGTCTAAATATAGCTAGCATAAAATTAAAAAGACGTCGCCAGTAAAGAAGGGGTTAACCAGACCACTGAGCTCCATACGGAACTCTCATAGATCTGGCCTGCATTTAAGAGTTGAGCATAGATATTATTGAGAGATTATTAGATAATTGATTGAATGCGAATAGTAGTGTAGTATTAGGATGTAAATAAACTTGATGTATTGGTGTTTGCACGGTATATTTATTGTTTAACCCGGGCTGGAGTAATCTGTATCTATTATTGCACTACTATTGGATGTGAAAATCATCAACCTACAGTATATTATAGATATTTATATGTGTTATTATGCATGAAGATCAAAGTGGATCATTTTCTTTGACTGTTAAGTGTTAACCCTCTCAGTTTTCCATGACACATGGTTTAATTTTCTTACTGTTTATAGATAATTTTATTACATTAAAGGTGAACTACAGGAATGAAAACAATAAAACAAGTTTACTACAGGGTCATAACTTGGCATGAATATACTGTAATATGTATATGGGCAATATCGATATAATTTAATTAAACTCCAGAAAAAAATACTAGTTTATAGCGCCGTTGGCATCCTCGGCCGTCAGTTGGGCGAATTCCAGCTGATTCGTGTGACGACAATGTAAACAATGGGATATTTAGCCCCCATCACACACGCTCGTTGACAGGCCTGTTTTTCTTAATTAGTACCTTTCAATTCAATACTCAAGCTCTGCAAATCATCGAACAAGGTCTTGGAAGATGTGGTGCACATCAAGAAATAATCCAATCTCGCCAACAATTAACATACAGGCAGTGTTTTATGAATGTTTATACTGGTCCAGAGTCAGGGAGGTGGCTTGTAAGGCCTATTTCTTAATGATAGTATCGTTTTCTGTTAATTTTATAGATCGCAGTCCCTTGACCAGATAGTGATTAAGCCAAATGTTGAGCTGTAAACATGCATACAATTTATAAGAGTTTCTCACATAAAAAAAGACCACAGATTCACCCATTTCCCATGTAGAGTGTTCCCGCCATTGTTGCCTGTGGTGTCATGGTAAACACTCCAGTGCTCGCCACATAAAATA
This sequence comes from Paralithodes platypus, assembly GCA_032716605.1. NCBI lineage: Eukaryota > Metazoa > Arthropoda > Malacostraca > Decapoda > Lithodidae > Paralithodes > Paralithodes platypus. Next base: position 38,920,982 of record CM064501.1, on the reverse strand, counting down.
ACTTAGAATAAACTATATTTCTATGTTGTTGGGACATATTGATGAAAGTTCTTCAGTATCATACCCCTAAAACCAAGCATATACCAATGGACATTGTAGTTTGAATAGGTTTCATCCCTGGAATTCACCTTTAAAGATATGATCTCTATGAGTTAAAGGGATAATTGAGATAGATTTTACCCCTTTGATTATTAAAGATCCTTTCTAAGCTGTATAAAATTGTGTAGTGTAGGAATAATATATTGAATTATAGATGCCACGTTAATTATAATTGCTTCTAAGGAGCATCTGATATTAAATTAATGGTCCACCCCTACGCGCAGCTTCCCCCACGTTCACAGTCCGGCATTTCTTCACCCAGTTCTGATCATCCATTCTCTCCACATGTCCAAACTAACCAAGTTGGCTCGTGGTCATCACTTCACTGACACTCCTCATGCCCAGACGCCTTCTCAATTCCTCGCTCGATACCTTGTCCCTGAGATTAACCCCACACATCCATCTCACCATTCTCTTCTCATTCCGTTCCATTCTATTGATATCCTCCGCTTTAACCGGCCACGTCTCCGAGGCATAGGTCATCGCGCTCCGAACACATGAGGTATACTGTACACCTTCCTTACTATGCTTAGAATATGTATTGCCCGGTGATTACCACACACTCCTCTTTCCCCTTACAGGGGGACTATTATGCCTGTCTTCCAGTCATCAGGTGCACTTCCTTTCTCCCATGCTAGTTTACACATTTTCCATACCCATTCGATCACTATCTCACCACCATACCTCATTTCCCCACACACTCCATCTATTCCTGATGCTTTCCCCATGTTCACTTTTTTCATGGCTTCACACACTTCTGACCTCCTGATCCCCACCTCCTCCTCCACTACTTCTCTTCGTCTCCCTCCCATACCCCATCCAACTATGTTTGCTGGCGTTTCATTCCTTACGTTCAAAAATTAGTTGAAGTACTCCCTCCATCTCTCGACTCTCTCTTGCTTCTCGGCTAACTCTCGCCCATTCTTATCTTTCATACCCTTACTGCTTTGCCCTCCCTAACTTTCTTGACCTCTTTCCAGAACAGATTCCTATACTCCCTCCATTTTACACTTTACCTTTTCACGCACAGGATGCAATTTGAGCCTATTCTGGGATACTTAAAAGCCTTTGTGACCATCAGGGGTGTTTAGAAACCTTTAGTTTAGTTACTTCAACCTTTGCAGTTGTCTTTGAGTTAGCTGTGGTCAGAAAACCAATTTTGAAGAGGTACCGTAATTATAAGATTGAGAAAACCCTATTTATGAATGCTAATCGGCAACCCCCGCGTCCACAGGATAGCGAGAAGGTTAAATTCCTTCCAAATTCCTCATCTACTCTTCTCTTACTTTCCTTCACTACTCTCTTCACCACACTCTTTTTCTCCAAGTACCTTTCCCTTTTCTGTCTCTCTAGGAATTGAAGGAGTAATTATATCAATCTCTATTACTTCTCTTGAATTTGACAATTATTTTGTAATTATTGATAATAATTATAGTAATAGTAATTTTATTTATTTAAAAGAGCGCTCATTCTTCAAAATGAATAATAGTCTAATGATGGCCATAATATAACTGTCTTGATAGCGTAATGCATAGTGCGCGGAATTTCGATGCGAGTATCCTAGGTTCAAGTCCTCGGAGTGCCACATGTATTTGTTGATTTCATTAATTGTGTTTAGATATGAAGTTGGTTGGTGTTAAAACCATAATAAATAATATAGAAATACGTCATAGTATACTGAGATGGTTAAGCCAGTCTATCATAGTTCTTCCAAAAGCATGGCAAAAATTATATTTCCCTTTGTAGACTTATTGTTTTTGTTAGTTTTGTATTAGCATGTGTGAGGGAGCATGCTTCTCCGCCTGGGTGCCCGTGACTAACTCCCCCGCCACCTTAAAAAGAGTGAGGTTGTTGACACCGACAGATCACGACACAGAACGGAGAATCACTGGACGGTGAGAACGGTGCGACGACCGGCAGTGTGGCCATAGACCTCAACCAAGTGTCCGAGGGAGCCCTGGCGCACGAGGGAACCATCTTACTCACTGGGGAGGATGGATCGCAAAGTGAGTTGTATTACTGTTCTAATATTTTTAGTATAGTACTGAGGATGTATCATAGAGTAAGGTTTTGTAAGCTCTTATATTCTTAGCAAAGTATTGGATCACGGGTATGCATCTGTTTTTAAGATTGATGATATTAAATTCATTAAGCCTATAGTATTGCTTGTCTGTTCATCAAATCTGATGCCAGAGGAAGCGTCCCAAAAGGGATGGCCACGGCAGAAACTGCCTCCAGGCTCCCAGACATGCCCCGACTGTCCCACTCCACAGCGCCATTTCCACTAAGTGGATTATGACCATGAACACTGAAGCAGCAGACCCAGAGCAGTCCCTCACCCCGATGGCAGTTCTGCCACTGTTTTTTTATTTTATTTTCCCCAGTGGGGCCCTAGTTAGTTATGTAGAGCAGATTAACCAGACCACTGAGCTCCATATGGAACTCTCATAGGTCTGGCTGGCTGGAAGCATACCAAGCACAGGAATTTTCTGAAGATAGGAACCAGTGGTCCACTGCTCTAGAAGCTGATATCACCACCAAAGTGGTGGGCGGTGGGGTCGCCGCATCCCTACGCCAGAGAGAGAAAGGCCAACTTGTGCCAGTGGGCTGTGAAAGTAAGACACTAAGACCATGGGGTACACCATTATGGCCCCACTGCCTTCACCACTCTCAAGAAAAAAGCTAGAAATAAGAATTATGATTAAGGTACAGCCAGAAACGGCTATGGGAAGTAGAGGACTCCAACCCTCACTCTGATAGATCCAGCCCACCACATCTTGTCTGTTCGTTTAAAGTAAAGCACACAATATTTGAAAAGTGATGTAATTTGATAGGACGTTTTGATCTATAGACGTTTGGGTCCATGTTCATTGTTGTCTGCAGCTGTTTTGGTCCATGGACAATGTGAGCAGAACCGAGCAGTGAACTTTATGCCATCAGTATTGGCCAAGTGACTATTTTGGTCCATAACCATTTTTGTGCTTCTCTACTATTTTGGTCCCCCTGGTACTACTCTCCTTGTCGTGGTTGGGGGGCTTCGGGGCCGGCGACTGGGGCTTGATGGGGGAGGGATTTGGTTGTTTCCCTCCCTCTCCCCTCGAGCTTTCGTCCTCAGCTTGACTAATTTTGAGTAGTTTTTCTTTCCTCTTTCTATGTTTTTCCCCTTCCATTCTTATTCTGTTCCATTCGGCTGTCCTCGGGCAGCCTATATCTCATGTCTTCCTGGCCTGGCTAGGTAGTTGACTCCTGATCCGTTGTGTCTCTTCGGTTGCTGATGTGGCCGAACTGACTTGATTCCCTTAGGTAATGCATTTTTTGCTTCTCGATGTGATTTTTTCTACCTTCGACCTGATCTCTCATTCATCGCCCTGATCACTTCTTGGTTGGTGTTGCAGTGTAGCAGTTCTTGCCTCATCCTTTGGCCCTGCCCTATAAGAGCTCTGATCCAGCCCTATAAGAGTTGCGTTCTGTAGCTCAGTGGTCTGGTTAAACTACGATTAAAAAAAAAAAAAAAACTGATGTGGAGCTCATGTGGTCCGGCTGAACTGGTGAAATGGCGAGAAATGTCTGCGTGTCTTCACCTTCCTCGATTTGTTCCCCTACTGCCCTTCCCTCTCTATCTTGACTCGTTTAGTTCTATTTCTTGATCGAAACCTTCGGGCCAGCCCTATGAGACTTCTTTTGTGGAGCTCAGTGATCTGGTTAAACTAATATTAAAAAAAAAAAAAAATCTAGTATTTTGGTTTGGCACCCGGAGGTTTTGGTTCTCAGCCGATGTGGGCCAAGTGGTTGAGTGGCTAATTTGAGTCATTGGCAATCACCAAATGCAGTATCTTAAGTTTCATTTAATTCTGTGTGTGTATTTTAGAAATAAATATTTTGTTTTTGAGAAATCCACTTGCATACAGACAGCTGAAATAATCACAGAGCCCGAATAAGGACAACATAACAGAAAACAAAGAATACACAAATACAAAATACAAAAATGAGGTTGTCTCAGACGGTGTATACAGTAATACAGTGTATATTATACCTTCCTTCCACAGTACCAGTTAACGTGTCAGGGTCGTACCCGGTGTCTGGTATGATCACGGTACCGTTGCCAGTATACCAGACAGTGGTGGCCAACATCCAGGGTAGTGATGGACAGCCCCTACAGGTGGTCACACCCATCGTACAGGTCCCCAAGTTGGAGCCAGGTCTGGAGGGTGGGGTGGAGGTCTCCGCTAGTCTCAATGCTTCACTAGACGCATCCACCATCATCTCACAATCTCAGGGACATGTGCAGGTTAGTTGATTTGTTCTTCACCATCATTTATTGCTTACTATCATCTATTACTCACTATTATCTCACCATCTCAGGGACATGTGCAGGTCAGTCACCAAAAATAACCACTCAGAGAAATCAAGAGGATTATAATTATTTTGTATTTATTTATTTATTTATTTGTTTATGTATAAGAATGAGACAGAAGACAATACTTGTTTTGTAGGCATTAAAGGTCAACTTTGGTGGAATAAATGAAAAGACGGCTTGTTACTCATGTCCCTTCAAATATTAACCCTTTCAAGATCCAAGACGCACTTCTTTTCTGTTTTCTGGTAGTTATTAGACGATTTTATTCAGATTAGGAAGGGTATATCTAAGTCAGAGGGTTGATTGGGATAGTCTTTACCCTTATAATACCCACAGATCCTTATTAAGCTGTATAAAATCTTCTAATGACAGCCAAAATAAACTGCTAAAACGCGTCAGAGCTTCAAGGAGTTAAGTGAAAGATAGACAAACTCAAGATACACATGAGTCAAGCTGCCTGGACACAAACCAGAGGAGTAAGTATGCAGGGAGGAATCAACTTCTTAACCCCTTCTATACTGGCGACACCCTTTTCATTATATTCTGCCAACTATTAGGTGATTCTTTTCAATTTAGGAAGGACTTCTAGCAATTAACCCCTCAGACCCGGTAGGGCTCTGAGGCACCCATAACAAACTAGGGCCAGGAACCCGGTAAGGCTCTGAGGCACCGGCAGCTTGAAAGCCTGTAAGCTTGTTTTGAAAGCCGTCCGTCCGACGCATGTAAACAACAGCCGGTTGGACCGACGCCGCGCATCTCCGACCACAAGAAGGAGAGGCGTCGCTTGTTTGTGTGTGGCTGTGTGTTATTATTTAGTATTGCAAAGTGGCTGATATGGCTGACATCGCCACAAAGTTCTCTCCACGGAAATCGTCATCACAACTGAACCAGTTGACTTAGAGAGCTCTCCTCAACGCCATTCTACAGGTACGAAACACATCTACGCTTGGGGATGCGCGGGAATGCGGAAGCAGTCAAAATAACAAAGATACGGTAGCCTAGGCTTAGACGTTTTTCGGCCAAAACCCCCGGGTTTCGGGGATATATTTTAGAATGTGTAGCCGGGAACCAAGGGTTAAAAGACCTCCAACTCTCATTTATCCCATTTAGCTCCCATAGATCGTTCTTAAGCTGCATAAAATCGTCTAAATACTGTATAGCAATAAAAAGACAGCACTGACGTCACCGGTATTGAAGGGGTTAAGTGAAATATTAGGTGCATTTTGTTTATCAGTACAGTAAATGGTTCCAAGCAGCAAAGGGAGTTCCAAGTACTGTATTAACCTTGAAGATATGTCCCTTCTCTTAAGCCGGAATCACACAAGCCCTTTTTCGAGCAATTTTTACGAGCAATTATGGTCTGGAAGCTTACAAAATGACACTTTATCAGAATTCAGCCCCCTAACATAATATACCTTCAGTCTAGTTGCCGATACCAGTGCGAAAAAGTTCCGTAATAATATGAGAAAAAACTTGCTCATGGATAATTGACGGAAAAAGCGCTCGTGTGACAGTGGCTTTAGTATGTGTGCTTTCTGTCTGAAGCTTAAGTGCTTGTAGTAGGCTAAGTCATTTGTAGGAGGTTTTGTGTTGGTTGAAAGTACGTGTACAAAATATAAAGGTACACTCGGATACCATAGTCTCTAGCCCACTCATAAATATTCCTGGACTACACTTATTTCTATGTATGGAAGTATATCTCTGGAAACAAATTTATGAATATAATTTTATATACAGTACATCAACTATAAAACGATATATAATATTCATTAACCCTTCTCTAGCGGGTGCTCTGTGGCCGTTTTGGGCCTTTCTGGGCCGTTCTGACTGCTATATCAACCATCAGTATGAAAGGAACTGTATTGCGCCGAAAACTAGGTGGAAATCGCTACACAATGACGCCACATACAGCTACGTAGCACTCGTGGAGCACTGACAGTGTTACCTCGAAGATGGAAGTTTAGCTGATTTTGCTACCTTGCTCACTTTTAGCGAACTATTGGTTACACTGTCATCCTCACGCGCGGTGGGGGAACTGGAGTTAGTGTGGGCCGGGAGGCCACAGATGTCGGACGTATGGATCATTACTATCCCACCCATTTTCACTCGATTTCCACCCTTTTTTCACCCGTTTTTTGCCAGTTTTTTCAACTCGACTTATGTGGTGAGCCGCTTTTTAAGGGTTAACAAGCAAGTTCTATCCAAAAATAAATCCAAATGGTTATAATTGCATAAAGAAAAACATAGGGTTCCACGAATTCTTATGAGTGAGCTAGAGACTATGGTATCAGAGTGTACTTCAATTATTCAGTGTGAGTATGCTACCTAGATATAATTAAGAGTTGTATTTGGGAATGGGCCTGAGTATATAGAATAGAATAGAGAGAATTTGGGAATGAGGATGTCGGATTTGTTTTTGTGTAAGTGTAAAAGGTTAAGCTTAGGCTATAGTGGTTCTTTGTTGCTAGTGTCCAGGTACCAAGGCCAGTCTTGGGAGAAAGACTTTTGGTGTTAATCTTCCATCACTCTTTCTGTGTGTGATAAGTGTGCTGCTGTATGGTAGTGAGGCGTGGACACTCAAAGACGATCATTATCAAAGACTTAAGCAAGCTGAAATAAAAGTGGTGAGATAGATGTGTAATGCTATAGTGATAGGAGAGACCAATAAGAGAAAAGATAAAAGAATAACTCGGTGGTCTAGGTGCTGGAGTGCTGCACTACTGGCCTGGGTTCGAACCTTGGCTGGGGCATGACACAAAAACATTAATATAGTGTATCAGTGAGCTTATGCACACTGGCAACCTGCTGTGGTTTGGTCGTGTGGAGAGAATGGATGACGATGGCTGAAGGAAGCATGATAGAGGCATGGAAGTTGTCGGAAGGATGACAGTCAGTAGATCAAGGAAGACCTGGGATGAGGTCCTGAGTAAGGAATTCAAGGTTACAATAAGTTGTCTTCTTGTGTTTATCTGTAGAATATTTTATTATTTTATTTTTTATTATACAGTAATTTTGCTTTCCTATTAACGTTGTTCTATGTTTGTTTTAATAAACCATTGCTCCTTAGTACAAAGAGCCTCTCTCTGATCCACATGTTTGACTATCTCGTGTAATATTTACGAGAGCACCTAGGTCGGTAGAGACCGTTTCTATGATTTGGATAGTAGAGGTGCTGTTACGGAGCTTTGCGCTGACCAAGCTGAGTCAGCTGAGTTAACTAATTTAACCACCTCCAAAGTGAAATAGTTGCTTATATAGTTGCGAATACACCAGTCCAACTTCAAGTCATTTCAAGGGCAGCTGGCATATTTAACAACTCATCACCAGGGGCATTGTTTTTGGCTCTGTCACTCTTTCAACTACTGTATGGGGGAGGCACTCGCTACAGGCAATTCTGCCTTTTGTCTCCCTCACTCACATAGAAAAAACAAAAACAAAAAACTTTCAATTAATAATTGGATCCAACATCTCGGCCATGGCGCCCCACCACAGGGCAGGAGTGACAGAAAATGTGATCCGGTGGTAATGAAATACATTACGTACAATGGCACTATATTTAAATTACCTCCGCCAACGAAGCTGGAGGAGGTTATGTTTTTGCCTCCATTTGTATGTCTGTTCATTTGTTTATTTGTTTGTCTGTAAACAAGATACGCCTATCAAAAAGCTATGAACAGACTGTCACGAAAGTTGGAGGCCAGCTAGGATATGCACCAAGGAAGGAGTAATTTAATTGTGGAGGTGATCGGTAGAGCGCATACCTCCGGCACCGTAGACAGCTCACAAAGTTATGAACCGATGTAGTCTACACGAAACTTGGGCAGATAGGATATGCACCAAGGGATAAGCAATTAAATTGAGGAGGCAATCGGTAGAGCGCATGCCTCCGCCAGCTTAGGAGGAGGTACGATACGCGCTTTCCAGAGTGCCCTTAATTGTTACCTCCGCCAACAAAGTTGGACGGAAGTTATGTTTTTGCCTCCGTTTGTCTGATTGTCTGAAAAAAGATATCTCAAAAGTTATGAACCGATGACCACAAAATTTGGTGAGCAAATAGAATATGCTCCAAGTAAGAAGTTATTAAATATTTTGTATTATGTTCTCTCCGCTAGGTCAATAGAGCGCATACCTCTGCCAGCGTAGGCGGCTCTCAAAGTTATGAACTGATTTTCACGAAATTTGGTGTATATTATTGAACCAAATTTAATGATCTTCCACATGTATATACAGTACAGTACTCTAATTTAATGATCTTCCACATGTATATACAGTACAGTACTCTAATTTAATGATCTTCCACATGTATATACAGTACAGTACTCTAATTTAATGATCTTCCACATGTATATACAGTACAGTACTCTAATTTAATGATCTTCCACATGTATATACAGTACAGTACTCTAATTTAATGATCTTCCACATGTATATACAGTACAGTACTCTAATTTATCCTCTTGGCTGTAACGGAGCCTTTTTTCACGCACCTCGGAGTTAACACGGCCTCTCGAACCTATAGTCCAGCTTGGACTTTATATTAACATTATAATTAATATTTTTGTTATGTGAGTGAGGGAGACAAAAGGCACAACTGTCTGTAACGAGTGCCTCTTCCAGAGTTGTAAGAGTGACAGGGCCAAAATCAAGGGACGTTCGAGCCAAAATGCATGGACACACAGAGTTTGAAGCAATTTAAGTCATAGAAAGAGGGAAAGACTGTTCTGGGAGAGAGTTCCAGAGCTCAGCTGTTGTATAGAATTATAATGTAAAACTTTCAAAATAAACAAACCAAAACGGGGATGATACAATATAAAGGTAAAAGAACTTATCAAAATCGCTATGTGGAAACAACGCTTTAATTAAAATGTAAAACTTGCAAACAAAGCAAACCAAAACTGGGACAATGAAATTTTGAAATAATAGAACTAAAAACCACCACATAGGGTGTACATCACTACATGAGCAAGTTAATCTGTTTCCCAAGCAAACTAATTGCACATATAACAACGCACTATCGTCACATTCAAGGAATTAGTCAATTTGGGAAGTTCAAGACGTTATGGTAAATTTGACTAAATTCTGTATGAATAAAGAAACTAAAATTTTTAACGTTTTCCATTTAAAGCATGTTTGCAATTTGACAAGATATTAACAATAGTACAAAATAACGTTTCACTCTTGGGTTGGAGAGTTGCACAAAGTAGGGGTGGAATTGTGTTGCAAGTTGGGTGCTACGTGCTCTACGAAGAGGGGGTGGAATACACAGAGAGCTCTGAGGAACACTGATTATTGTAATAGCGGTAGAATAGTGAGAGAGATGCAACATTGCGGCGAAGAGAGAGAGACTGCAGAGAATTGGTGAGTTAATCAGGCGGAAGGCTTTCTTTTCTACTTTGTCTAGAAGTGCTGTGTGAGAGGATCCTCCCCACACGTGCTTACAATACTCAATAGCTGGACGCACTGCGCCCCTGAACAGAGCAAGAAGCTGCGCAGGGGTAAAGAATCCCCGGAGGCGGCTGAGCATACCCAGCATTTGGGAAGCTGGTGTAGCAAGAGTGGTAATATGATCTTTCCACAAGAGATTGAATTGGTATGTTGATTATATAATTGAAATATATTGTTGAGAATGTTCCAACTTTTAGAGAGTAATTTCTGTTTTATTTGTATAAGTTAATGTTTTTGTTTCTCAAACTTTGAAGGCATTTATTTTAGTCTAATTTATTTATATAACTTCCCAATTTAAAGCTATAATCATTAGAATCTGTATCTACCCAATCTCGTCCCTGTTTGCGTCTTAAGTAATGTTGGACGTGAATGGAGTGGAAGGTTTAATGAAAGTAAGATATTTGGGGGAAGGTTTGGTTAAGATGAGAGTTGGTCATAGGGGTGGGTGATCTATCTACCTATCTATTGCCGAACGCCTTGCTCCCCTTAACCCTTTCACGTTTTTATGATGCAGAGGTTGCCAGATTAGCAATAATAAATAGAGTTCTCTCACTCTTATAATTACCTCTCCAAAATTAGTTTTCTGCCCACAGCTAACTCAAAGACAACTGCAGAGGTTGAAGTAACTAAACTAAAGGTTTCTAAATACCCCTGATGGTAACAAAGGCTTTAAAGTATCCCTAATAGGATCAAATTGCGTAAAAAACGTGAAAGGGTTAATGAAGGTGGCCATACACAGAAGGCCCCTAAGTGGACCTATCCCCTGTAAGAGGGACAACCCATGTCAGTTTACTGAAGGGCTTACAGGATTGACCACTCAATCTAGGACCCGTCCGACCCTGAGGCCTTCTATGGGTGATAAGATTGTTTAATGTACAGTTTGCCACACATATTCCGTTCCTCAAACATCCCGGTGGGATTATGATTTGGCAGCACTGCACCCACCTCCCTAACCCCCTTTCCTTCACTCCACCTCCTATCTTCCACCCCACCTTTCCTCCCTCCCTTCCACTGTTGGTAGGAGGTGGAGTGAGGGAAGAGGGTTGGAGAAGTGGGTACAACTCTTCCAAGTTAAAACTTTGTTGGGATGGTTGAGGAACGGATTATGTGCGGCAAACTGTAATAGAGTGAGTTATGCTAGAAGCTATTAATTGAGAGACCTGAACATTAAGGGAAGAGCCAGAAAGGTTTGTAAAGGGGTAGAGGAGGCTGGAAAGATGAGAGACCATCCACCCATTGCAAGGCTACACTTTCAGCCTCAACATTAAGGAATCAGAGAAGTTTGTCAGGGCTACATTGGAACTGGGGAAAGGAGATTTCAGTAAGCTGAAGTGGAGAACTTCTCGCAAAATCCTTCTGACAAACCAGAAATAGCACTGACAACTATGTTTTTGGTATGTTTGACAATTTTTGTTTGTTTTTGTTCGATACAGGCTACCTTTCGGAAGTGGGAAAGGCAGAATCTTTAGGGAGTGAATTAAAGAAGGGCTATGCACTATTTCTGATTGCTTGTATAGTAGTACTGTATATTGTATCTGTGTAAGTCTGTGTGTGATTTAGTTGAGTAAAACTGTATCTGTGTTAGTCCGTGTGTGATGTAGTTAAGTAAGTGTGTGAGAACAGGTTGAGTATGTTAATGTCTAGGAACCGGGCCCCACTCTTTGTTGCCACTGGAGGACTGAATGTACATTCTCTAAAATGCTGCCAATCTTGACTTTCAGAAAGTTTTTAAAAGAGAAAAGAAGGATGGTATGCCAGCTGCTGACGACTAGTGTTAAGGTGAGGTGGGTCAACAAGGGTGTGTGTGTGTACTCACAACTATCTTTTAAAATTATAGACGAGTGCTATTTTTTTGCATTTTCTGGACAAATTTAACATCCATTTATTTATTAACATAGTCACTAACCCTTCCTGCCTGGGCAGCATTTTAAATGGACGCACCTTGCGAAGGCCAGGAGCCCGGGCGTCCTTTTAAAAAACGTAAGCTTGAAAGCGTTTTAAGCGTGTTTTGAGTCACTAAAGAGATTCAATTGCTAATCGGTACCTCACAGTGTACGTTACTCGTTCACCATTTGTATTGAACAGACATAGGCTACCTGTACTCAACACTGTCAGATCAATCAACTCGAAAATATATCTCTGAGTTAGGTCAATTTGGTAATTGGTATTGTCGGTGGTAATTACTATAGTTCTGCTGTATTCCTAGCCAGTCAATAGGATTGCTAGTACAGGTAGTTGTAATTGCAATGAGAGTACAGTACATTAATGTAATTTAGTAAAATTTACCAGAATGTCCCAGACTTCCCAAATTGACTAATTCCTTGAACGTGGCGATAGTGCGTTGTTATGTGTGCGATTAGTTTGCTTGGGAAACAGATTAACTTGCTCATGTAGTGATGTACACCCTATGTGGTAGATTGTGTTCTTTTATTTCATAATTTTATTTTGCTAAAGCAATTCCACATACTGTAGCGATTTTGATTAGTTCTTTTGCCATTATATTGTCTTTATCCAAGTTTTGGTTTGTTTATTTTGCAAGTTTGACATTATAATATATACTTTTCATTGCAATTTCAACAACTAGCATACCATATTGACTGACTTAAAGAGTTCAGCAATATAATGTTAATTATATACCACCAACAACATTGATGGGATGTGCCTAAGAATATGTGTTTGTGACGAGTGAATGAAGGGTAGCCTGTGTTTTGGTGGTTGGATTCTGCCGCCACACATGGGAGGGAGGGGGAGAGAGAGAGAGAGAGAGAGAGAGTGAGTGAGTGAGAGTGTACAAGAGTACAAGAGTACAAAGGAAATCAAGCAACAACAGGTATAGTGACCCTTCTAGGCTGCTTGTCCTCCAAAACACTGAGGATCAAGTGTCCAAACAGTGGTTTAGAGTGGGTAAGGGAACATTGTAGAGGGAACTACTGCCCTAGAACTAATGTCCGTGTCGTGGAGAGAGAGAGAGTACAAAGGAGTACAAAGGAAATCAAGCAACAACAGGTCTAGTGACCCTTCTAGGCTGCTTGTCCTCCAAAACACTGAGGATCAAGTGTCCAAACAGTGGTTTAGAGTGGGTAAGGGAACATTGGAAAGGGAACTACTGCCCTAGAACTAATGTCCGTGTCGAGAGAGAGAGAGAGAGAGAGAGAGAGAGAGAGCGAGAGCGAGAGAGAGAGAGAGCCTGCGAGAGCCTGCCAGAGCCTGCCTTAGCCTTCCCATAATTTTGGGTTTAAACCACCTCCACTACAATAACCTAGGGAACGACTACTACTACAGTGCTGTACTAACATACGGTATCTTCAGTACCACTTACCTACCTTCAGTCCCGCCGGAGTGTTTGCCTCAGTAGTTATCGGTAATGTCTACATTTGAATCGGTAGTGAAGAGGCTTGGTCAATGCTGTAGAATATGTGTGTGTGTGTTTATTTTTATATTAATAATAACAACTATATGTCAACAGCCTACGTTTGTTTTTAATGGTGTCAATCAATGTATGGTAGATACTCCTAAATGACTAAAATAACCTATGATTAGCTCTATAATAGCCGAACCTATTGCCAACTGTAATGTTACTGTCCAACACTAACCAATATTATATCTCTCACGCCCTTTTAGCCGGTATCACACGAGAGCTTTTTCCCTCAACCTTGGTCTGTCAGTTTATGAGGTCAACATTTACAATATTTCTGTTACCAATATTTACCTATCATCAGTCTAGTTTCTGATACCAGCGCAAAATATTCCAGAAATGTTGCCAGAAATTTTTTGATCATCGAATGTTGACTACTATAAAAGCTCTCGTGTGATACCGGCTTTAATAACAGTACTAATGCTTCACCGGTGTATTTGTGTAGATTGCTCCTAACAATACTAATTGTCTTGGTAACGGGTTATGTCTATAATAAAAAGGACTTTATATTTACTCAGGCCCATTCCCCATTTTTCCAATTTTGTGTTTTTATATTTATTCTCTTAATTTATTTTCATTCTTAATATCAGTCACCCCCAAATGAAATTAATGAAATCATGTGATCCTCCTGGGATTTGAACCCAGGTCACCACATACAAAACTTAAAGATTATAAACACCATATGAGGAGGAGCACTTTATTGACAACGTTTCGCAGACAGCTTCTTCAGGTTACTCAAAGCAAAACGTTATCAATAAAGTGCTCCTCCTCGTATGGTGTATATATTCATTCTGTCAACTTTTATAAGTTATTTCAACAAAACTTAAAGACTACAGTAATACCCATTTTTTGGGCACTTTTGTGTTTCATATCAATTCAACTTACAATATATTTTGATGTACTTATTACTGGTACACTTGTTTGGAAAAAGAAACGAGAAAGTTGCCTTACAATGGGCTCGAGAGGGGGGGGGGGGGAATTGTTTTTAAATTTTCATATACTTTATAGTGTCATGATTGATATTGGGTGACTCCTGGCTGACACGCAGTATATAATAAGTCCCAGTTCCCTTGTGTCATATGTAATTATGGTGTGCAACTGCAACCAATGACATATATTCAATACCTTGTTCATTTAAGTCTAGATGGCCAACCAGCCTTTGTTTTAATTGACTACTTGCGAGTTTCGTTCTATAAGGAAATTGGAGCTGTAGACATCGATATTTAGCAGAATTACCAGCTAAAATACTGTTTTCATACATATTTAAATACATACACCCCAATTCAACATACTCTTTTGCCATCAGAAACCTACCTAATTGTTGCATTTCTATTTACTATCGATGTCTACAGCTCCAACTTCCTTATGCTGTAGCCTGAAACTCGCAAGAGGTCCATTTATATATATATTTTTTTTTTTTCCTTTTTGTGTTTGCAGGATGATGATGACGAGGGTAGTGTGGACATGGTGGACAAAGAGTGACCTAATGGTGGGCTCCAGTGGTCGGAGGTTGAGGAACAACAACACCAACACCACCACCACCAGGAGTCTCAGGAACTGGAGGAGGCGGAGGAGGAGGAGGAGGTCCAGGATTAGGGAATCACCGCGACAAGTGTGGAGCGTCTTTACCTGTCGCTCACGCTCATGCAGGAACAAAACATCACAAGCTTGATTTGGTTGGCAAGATCGTATGTAATTTTTTTATTTTTTTTGCTGTATAATTACAATGGAAATTAGATACTACAATTTAAGCATCGGCAAGGTAATACTTATCTCATAATACTGTATTTAATTAAAATTATTGATAGGCTAAATATTTGGCCATAAAATAGAAAACAAATTGAAAGAGATTGCTATTCAGTCAAATTTTTTTGCCAACCAATACCTTGAAAGTAACAGTTTATGAAAATTCTGTAAGGCCCCTAATCCTTCCACTCCTTTCCCAAACTTCTCTTCTCCCCTTCCTTCCTTTCCACTCATTCTTGTCTTTATATCTCTTCTCCACTTCTCATTTTACCATTTATCTTGTTTACTTGAGATAAGACAGGACAAGGGGATTACAAGGGAAGTCTATCTATCTATCTAATTACTCAGGGGATTTGGCCTGAGTAAATAGATAGATAGATAGACTTCCCTTGTAATCCCCTTGCTCTGTCTCATCTCTCTTTCAGTCCTCATCTGTTTTGTCTCTTTTCTTAATTTTCTTACCTCTTGCGTTTATTCCTCTCCTATCCCTTTGCTGTGTCGGCATACCCCTTCCCTGCCCTTGTCGTATCCCATCTCTTCTCTTCAACCTTTTCTCTCTCCTACTCTCTTCTCTTCCCTCCCTCCCTCTGTCTGTCTGTCTGTCTGTCTGTCTTTCTTTCTTTCTCTCTCTCACTCTCTGTCTCTCTCACACGTTCCGATACTCCCGATCTCTTCCTCAGTCCACCACCACATTTGTCTTTCTCTGCATCTCAGCTTCTCACCAAAGACTTTATAGGGTGTGCGGGTTCTGACGTCTCACTCACGGGACAATGCCCAGTCATAACACACAAACAAGATAAAGGAGATATGGGTTCCTTATTTATCTTGAGCCATAACCAGCATTTTATCCGCATATATTCATTATTCATGATTCAAGTGAATTTTATATAATTTGTTTCTTCTATAAAGTTTATTTTGTATTTAGTATTTTTTTCCCTCGAGTGCATTTTTGTATCATTGTGTGGGCATTGGCCTGTTATCAAGAGGTTCAGAATTATGGCCCCAACTTCAGATTTAAACCATACCAGAAGTGTAGGTGTTGAACGCGGAGTCACTAAGGTTGTGTTCGCCATTCATCTAGTGGCACCGAGGAGCACGCCGCCCCTCGTTCATAGTGTGCAAACCTCCACAGGAAACTCTATTTTTATATAAGGTCAAAGAACAATATTATGTCGCAGGTAATGCTGTACAAGTCTCCCTCGATTTATGTTTGGGTTACGATCTTGAAAACCCAATCTTTAAAGGAAAAATCATATAGCGACTGAAATTAATGGAGTAAATGGGAATGCGTTCTCGGACCAGCCAAAACCCAAATTCAAACTCCTAAAAATCTAAAATAATATCGTAAATCGGGGCATCGGATAGCGAGGGAGACCTGTACCGAGTTGTTTACTGTGTCACGGACACGGAGGAAACCGAGCAGGGAGTTTTGGTATGGTTTGATTTCTGGCATTTGTGCTTTATTATGGTATGTGTTATTATAGGTTTCTTGGATTTAATAGATAATATTTTGCCTTCTTTTCTCTTTCTTTTAACGAGTACAGATTGCAAAAAAGAAAACTAATAGAAAAAAGAAACTGGCTTGTATCCGCTTGGAACCCGAGTCATTGATTTTGTGTATTGTAGGAATTTAAGAGAGCCCAGGAGAGGTATGAAGCTTTACTATTAAGACACTATTGAGCCAAATGTAGATCAAAGAGGCACTTAATAGAGGAAGAGTGTTCAATATTGTGTGTCTGTGCAATGATGAGTGTACCCTATTAGTAGTTAAGTATTTATTTAATCATTCCCTTCCCACCACCACCACATCTCCTCCCTCACTCCATCACCATCACTACATTTTCCCCCATCACTTCACACTCCCTTTCCTCTCACTCCATCACCACCACTCCATCACCACCACCACTACATCTCCCTCCGTCACTCCATCATTACATCCCCCCCCCTTCCCCGTCACACCATTCCCCGTCACACCCTTAGCTCCGGACACCTTCATTAACCCCCATTATAACCCCCCTCTCCCCCTCTCTCACCCCCTATTGCCCCCCCCCAACCCCCACCCTCATGTCAAGTTGATGTAGTTTGGCTTTTGTGTTTCGTCTGAGTGTTTTAGAAGTTGCTCAATGTTGTCTCTCTCTCTCTCAGCAGTAACCGGTAATAGTAATAGGGTAGACTAGCCAATTCGTACACAGGGTTCCATTTAGTACGCGATATTGATTGAAAATACCCACAATACAAATAGCGCAGTTAGATTAGCCCCTTCTGTACTGACGACGTTTTTTCATTTGATTCTAGCTATATTTAGATGATTTTGTGCAGTTTGAGAATGATCTGTGGTAGTAAAAAGGGGCAAGTGAGATAGTTCGAAGCCCTTAAATTGCTGAAGGTCCTTTTGCATCTGAATAAAATTGTCTAATAGTAATCAGATTAAAGTTAAAAAGACGTTGCCGGTACAGAAGGGATTAATAAAGTTTAAGTCACTAGTGTCAAAATTTACCATGATGATAAATTGTATTATCCTATAAAGTACCAGTGACGTCCTTTTCAATATATTTTGGCAGCTCTTAGACGATTTCATTCAGATTAGGAAGGACCTTTAGTAATAATAAGGCTTCAAACTATCTCAAACAAGCCATTTAACTACACAGATCCTTCCCAAGCTTCATAATATCGTCTAAATATAGCTAAAATAAAAGATAACACATGTCGCTGGTACTCAAAGCGTTAACCAAACTCTTCTAATTTACTGTGGGAAGTACTGTACTTTTATGGGTTGCGCGTACTCATTGGAGCACTACGTACGGATTGGCTAGTCTCTCCGGAGTGTGACCAAAGGAATCCTCTTGGTAGAATATATCGCAACTGTAGTATATCTTGGAACCAATGGAGTTTTGTCAATATTACGATTAGTTTTACATTTTATAAGTGGCTGTGTATTATCTTAGCTTGGGTGATTCATTAACCTTCGGAATCCGGGAGGCTTTATATAAGGCAAAACAAAAATTGGCAGGAATCCGGGAAGCCACATATGAAACAAAATGCGCGGCTAAAAATCGCCGCTAAAATCATCATAACTCGCCTAAAACTCGGAAACCACGTGTCGTAGCGATGTCATCTCAACGGCATTCTACAGACAACAAAAAGTTATACAATTTGAAAACAAAATTGACTGCTTTAGGTGGTCTCAATCAGTAGCTACTGAATTATGAAGTTTGACTGTACCAAAATGGCCCCGGACACAGCGATCGGGATCATATGAGGGCCCCCGGATCCCATGGGCTAATGGCGAGTAAAAATCAGGGTGTTAAACAAAAGCCGAATTTGGCTAATCTTGATATAATTGGGAGTTGAGCATCCCATTTCTCCTATAGTTTGATTGTTCTATATCTCTAATTAAATCCTTGTTTGTATCATCCACGGAGGTTGGCCCATTGGCCATGGGAAACCAAACCTAGATCTAAATTCCCTTTGGACTTTTATAGTCGTGCCAAGTTGCTACCCCATTATGTGTGAGTGAAGAACCTAGCTAATGGTTGGATCAAGAAGGTTGTTCTGTATACCGGTACTTATAACTAGATAAGTGTTAGAAGAAATAGAGGCATGCTTAATATATTATACCCTATACAGTATATACAAGTAATTGTTATTTAGACACTAAAATTTCTGAAAAAATGCTATTGATACCGGTAATAGATGGATAGATATAAAAACAAGTTCTATCCAAAAATCAATCCAGATAGTTATTAATTGCATAAAGAAAAACATAAGGGGTCCAGGAATTGTTATGAGTCGGCTAGAGACTGGCATCCCAGTGTACCTTATAAGGGGTCAGCGAGCAGTATGAGATGGGATACATTCTCTTCATAAAATTGAATAGAACAAGAAATTATAATTTTTTCTGGCAAAAAAATTAGGTATCTTCTTCTCCCACTCCTCGGATACCAGGACACCCACTCCTTTTGCTTTTCCAGGCTTGTCCCCCTTGCAAAATGTAGGTATGAGTGTTAAGAAAAACGAAGTACAGTAACTGCTGAAATGCAAGATGCAAGGTTATTCTGGGTACATATTTACATATATAAGTATACTCCAACTACTGTACTGAAAGGCAACCCCGTCTGAGCCGTTACAATGAATGTAATGGAAAAATGACGCTAAACCATTGT
The DNA here is from genome assembly GCA_032716605.1 of Paralithodes platypus. Classification (NCBI taxonomy): domain Eukaryota; kingdom Metazoa; phylum Arthropoda; class Malacostraca; order Decapoda; family Lithodidae; genus Paralithodes; species Paralithodes platypus. The sequence continues at coordinate 38,901,757 of CM064501.1, read as the reverse complement.
ATTGATAAGGTGTGCTTCTTATTAAGTATGCCAGGAAGTACAGAAGGTATTCTTTGACACAGGGAGGCAAGCTGTTATTTTGTGTTGAATTTAGGCTATTCTTTGACTCGACAACTTAACTGAAATGCATACTGAACACAGCAAACAAAACAAAAGATTACAAAGCAGAATTGCAATACATGAAAAATTTCAATTTGAACATTACATATCCTTATCACACAACTCTAACCCTAAGTTATATTATTTTGTGATTAGAATCGGTACAAAGTGTGAGTGGCACGTTATACAGATGACAAGTAAAGCACTATTTCCTGCCATTTGTATCACCACATACTGTAAGATACTGTATGGGGCTTTGTTTTTTATTGTACAGTCGCTCTAATAAGTGATGTCTCGGCACCAAGTATGTTTTGATCAATAATTGGTATCAGCAATAGTTACACATGATTTCTTCTTTTAGAGTGAGATATGCAAACCTGTTCCTACACTTACCCACCCTATACAACATCTGACAGACATTAATATAGCACAGAGCAAGCCATACGTAATGACAGCTCTTCTGAGCTATCAGAAGAGACTGGATGACTCCGTCGTCGACACCTGCCCGGGATGTAACATAGCACCCCATACCATTAAACGCATCATAGAAGACTGCATTTCATGCAACCACTTACGCCAACAACACAATCTACACTCAATGAGAGCTCTGTGGGAAAGCTCGATCGTGGCCATGGCCTTCCTGAGGGACTCAGGGCTGTTCGGCCAGGCAGCTTAGGGAACAACAACAACAACAACAGCTGGGACATGACTTATTAGCACGACCGTACAGTGGTGAGCATATATTAAGTTACATCGGTTTCTAATCTTTGAACCTTTAGAGCCAAGTTTTGAAGCATATAAAGCATTGTGTTATGTCGTTTGCGTTCGATACCGATTTATATGGGTGCATCGTCATTTGTGCTCTTGACTGTACAGTAGTCTTTATTTCCAAGTTATTTGAGTTGATAAAGTAATAATAATGAATTATACTTGTTAACCCTTTCACGTTTTTATGACGCAGAGGTTGCCAGATTAGCAATAATAAATAAGAGTTCTCTCACTCTTATAATTACCTCTCCAAAATTAGTTTTCTGCCCACAGCTAACTCAAAGATAACTGCAGAGGTTGAAGTAACTAAACTAAAGGTTTATAAATACCCCTGATGGTAACAAAGGCTTTAAAGTATCCCTAATAGGCTCAAAATTGCGTCAAGAACGTGAGAGGGTTAATATTTAGCAAATGCGTATCCAACATCACTCACTCTAGCTAATTTTTTTTGTTATTGCAGAAGTGCCATGTAATCACTCTTGTTGATGTTATTATTTAAGCATTTTGTATTATTTACAAACATATTCTTGGATCTGCAAAATAGTACAAATATACTTCTTAACCCTCTGAGGATCGATGACGCACTTCTTTTTTTGTTTTCTAGCTATTATTAGACTATTTTCTTCAGATTAGAAAGGGTATATGGAAGTCAGAGGGTTGACTGGGATTGTCTTTACCCTTTTAATACCCACAGATCACTCCTAAGCCGCATAAAATCGTCTAGTGATAGCCCAAAATAAACTGTTAAAACGCGTCCGAGTTTCAAGGGGTTAAAATCTCGTCTTTGTTTTCCATGAGGCTTAGTGATTTAAATATGTCAAAGTTACTGCACTATATCCTATGGGGTTTTACATTTCAATTGAAGTGAAGACAGAAATCAAAAGGAAATTAAGAAAGGGGTTTCCTACACTTTGTTTGAACAGTCCTACTTTAACCCTTCTGGCCCGGGCTCGCCCTCCTAAGGACGTTGTTGAGACCCGGGCGATATGGCCGAAATACGTCTACGCCTAGGCTACCGTATCTTTGTTATTTTAACTGCTAGAAAATTCCCACGCATGTCTAAACGTACTGTGGTTTCCAATCTGTAGACTGGCGTTAAATAGAGCTCTCCAAGTCAACTGGTTCAGTTGTGATGACGATTTCCGTGGAGCGCATTTTTCCGCGATTTTAGCAATGTGACACACTTTTCAAGACTGAATCTGTCTTTGCAGACCACACAACAACAAAGCTCCGACGTCTGCTTGCTGCCAGAGGTGCGTGCGTCGCCTCCGACAGGCTTTGTTTACATACGTCGGACGCGCGGCTTTCAAAACAAGCTGAATAGGCTTTCAAGCTTACGGATTATATAAGGACACCCGGGTTCCTGCCCATCTGCCGCGGTGTCCTTTTAAAATGACAACCGGGCGGGAAGGGTTAATTAAACTTGCGATAGATTATTTGATTTGTATTTTGAGTTAAATTTAAAGGACCTAGCTAACCTGCCTGATATATCTACCAACAGTTCTCCTTACAATGTAGAAAAAGAAAAAAAAATCTGATGATTGATGGCTCAGTAAGTTACAGTCCTTGTATATAGGGGAATTACATTGTTTTGCTCTTAAAACACACTGAGTATAGTTGTGCAGAGTTTGAGGTGGAAACGAACAAAGGTGAAGTCGCAGGAACTGTTTTCCAATATATATTTTTTTTAAATTTGGGAATTACTCGTCACAAATTTATAGAAAAGCTTTAGAATGACTAAAGGAGAGGCATTTCTCATTAAAGAATAATTTGGTTAAATCTGCGACTAATAGTTTATTAGTTAAGAGTATGTGACAATAAATTAACTCACGAGGGATCACACTTAAACAGAAATAAATCACTAACTTAGTTTTTGTTGATCTTAGATCAACTTAAGTACAGTATAGAACTTAACTAATTAATATAGAGATATTTTAGCACTTAGATAATATGAATTATTCTTTATAATGTAGACTCGAAACAATTTGGCAGTGTTTTAGACATAGATTTAAGCTTATCTAAGAAATATACTAGATGGGATATCACAATAATATATTTGTCAATGGTATAATTTGTATATTGGAAGAAAATGTATGAGGTGTGCAATGTGTGTATAGTCGGCCAAATAATGTATGAGGTGTGCAATGTGTTTACAGTTGGCCAAATAAGTGATGTCTCGGCACCAAGTATAATTTGATCAATAATTGGTGTCAGCAATATCAAAACTTGATTTATTCATTTTGAGTGAGATATATAAACATTTTCCTACACTTACCCACCTTATTCAACATCTGACAGCCGTTAATACAGTACAGAGCGAGTCAAACGTAATGACAGCCGAGACATGACCGCCCTATTCAACATCTGACATCCCTTACCCCTCAACTTTCCCTTCATAATTGCTGAGGGGCACAGGGCCTTGGGTGGGGCTTTGGTTTCCCGGGCGTTTCCGCACCCTCCTCAGCTCCCTGCCTTGGAGTGGCTTCGGTCACCCGGGCTTTGTTAGTGGTAAGCAGGGAGGATTTTGTGGGGGCGCTCGTTTATGGCCTTGGCCTTGCTCGAGACCTTGGGGCTGTTCGGCCAGACAGCCTGGGGAACAGCAACAACAACAACAACATCTGACAGACAGTAATACAGCACAGAGTGAGCCAAACGTAATGACAGCTGAGACATGACTTATTAGCGCTACCATACTAGTGTGGTCGTGGTGTGAGGTGAGTAGTTAGTGGGCCATTGTTTAGTCAGTTAATGTAGAATGAACAATTACGGCTGTGATAATATCTAGTGTAGCATCGCGCCAGTACCAAGCAAGTCTCCCACTACCATATTACAGTTAAAGTCCCCCAGACATTGTACCATGCCACAGCACCAGTAAGAATATGATGCAGTTTTGTAAATGCTGTGCACTCCCTTGATTGATAGGGCTATGGCATGTCCTTGTTACAGGGACTTAACCAGACATTTGCCACAGTTAGTCTCCCAACCACAGGACCATGCCACAGTGAAAGTCCCCCAAACCACACTACCATGCCACAGTCCCCAACCAACTCTCACCACACCGGAGGATCATTGTCGCCCATATTTTTTAGCCGGTATCACATGAGCACTTTTTTCCATCAACTTTTATCGTCAACATTGGTCTGGCAGTATGTATGGTAAACTTTAAGTAATTCTGTCACCAAAATTATTTTATCATCAGTGTAGCCACGCCAGAGTCGGTCACAGTGTTTACATGGTGGGGTAGCTTTGTGGCAGGACTAAATGTTTCCATAGTCCAAATTGTGGCTCATTAACAATGAATGTTACCCCCCCAGACCCGGATCTGGCGCCTTGGGGTCGACCTGGTTAAAGAGATCCAGAGGGTACAGTGCACAGTGTTTCCCCAGACTTGCACTCGCTTCAGTAGCTTTCGATACCATTGTAAAATATCTCATAATTGTTGTCTGAAATATATTGACTATCGAAAATTAACAACTACAGCTGCCGTGTGATACCACTTTTGTTTGACCTGTATTAAATGAGTAAAGGATCTTGGTAGTTTTCCAAGTCTTAAAGGGAGAGGAGAGTATATCTGCTCTTTGAAGCTTTGATAAAGGACTTTGTCTAATTGACCAAGTTTTAATGGAATGGGAAAGTGGACTACTTCTGCACTCTGACGCTCAGAAAATGGATGTTGTCAGTTTTCCAAAATAGAATTATTTTAATGAATTTTGTCAAGTTTTAAAAGGAACTGGCAAATACTTGGGCCCTATGAAGCTCGGTTAAATAATGTCCGTATCGTACTTTTTATAGACATCTAGAACATAGTTGATCTTATAGAGCTTAAGTAAATAAAGAAAAATATAGATAAAAAAAGGAAAAGTGTGTGGTAACTAAAAAAAAAAAATATTTTGATATTTTCCATGTTTGTTGTGTCACGTTTGTGTTTGGCCAAGACCATTGTGGCATTTCTCTTGGTTGAGTTGGGCTGCTATCGATGTTATTATAATGTAAAGCTTGCAAAATAAACAAACCTAAACTTGGACGAACACAGTAAAAAGACATAACAACTTATCAAAATCGCTATGTGGAAACAACACTCAAGCAAAATAATAATTCTTTATAAATAAAAGAACACAATCCACCACATAGGGTGTACATTACTACATGAGCAAGTTAATCTGTTTCCCAAATAAAGATGATGATGGGGAGCAGTGTGTGGCTATTGATGTTAGGTGTCAGAGTACAGTACTGCACAGTATACAGTAGTCAACCCCATTTGGTGTATTTTGGTTTGACGTTTTCCGCAAGGTTATTCATGGTAACAAATGCACGCATTTGGCGCTATAGTCCCGTGGCGTCAGCTCCCATAATGCCATGTGGTCAGCCATCTTCCTTCTACTGAACTGTGCCAGCCATTGTTGTAGTGAATCGAGTGCAGGGCTTTTTCTCGCCATCCTGATGGCCTCAACAGCAAAAAAGTTAGAAAAGAGAGCCCAATAGGCGTACTTTTTGGATGACCAAAGACTCAGTGATAATTCTCCCATTTAAAGCCTACTTCGCATTTGGCGAATTCGGTTTTGGCGGTACATTTGGTAGACTAATTTTTGCGCCAAATGAGGGTAACCACTGTACTACCGTAGGTCGTTTGCCTCCATAGAAAAGTAAGACTATATGCATCATGTCAATAATATCCTTTATTGCAACGCACTCCTTGTCAAAGCGCGAAACCAAGATATACTGTATATAATGCCTGGTATTAAAAGAGCCCACCTTGCTTTTTTTATCTTTCTCTCCCTCTCTCTTTGGCTTGTATCCATTCGGCCGACTGTTTTAAGACGTTCATCCCCATCCAGGTGTCGATTTCTTCCTTGCGAGTGATAGCGAGCCAGCATTGTATGGAGAAATCCGGCTTTGACGGAGACATTTTTCTATCGAATAATGTACAAATTTAGCTTGCTGTCAAAACAAAAATATATGTATGCTGGCTCGCTACCGATCGCCAGGAAAATATTGACACCTGGATGGGGGTAAACATCTTAAAACAGTATGCTGAATGGGGCCGAATGGATACAAGCCAAAGAGAGAGGGAGAGAATGAGAAAAAAAGCGAGGTGGGCTCCCTTGACAGTTTAGTGAGAAAAGAAGTGACTACAGAAACATGTACTTAGTTATTGTTGAGCTTTTGTTGTTGTAAAGGTAGTTTCTAATAACATTTGCATAAAATGCATTTATTCTTAATTCTGAACTGAAAAAGTTTTAAATGTAATGTATGAATTATGATAAACCAGTACTGTATGTTGAAGGTGTTCTGTACAGTCGCGCTAATAAGTAATGTCTCGGCACCAAGTATGTTTTTATCAATAATTGTTATCAGCAATATCTAAGCTTAATTTCTTCATATCGAGTGAGATATACTGTACAAACATGTTCCTACACTTCCCCACCCTATTCAACATCTGACAGACATTAATACAGCACAGAGCAAACCAAACGTAATGACAGCTGGGACATGACTTATTAGCGGTACATCCTTGATCAAGTCCTATACCGTCAAATGGGATAATTGAGAGCGCCTGGGGCAATTGACCACTTGCAAGTTTCAGGCTGTAAGGAAATCGGAGCTGTAAACATCGATATAATATTATTTTTATTAATCTCACCACCACACCCCCAATGAAATTAATTAAAGTATATATGATCCACCCGGATTCGAACCCGGGTTATCACACACATATTTTTGCCACCTTAACCATTACAAACAGAAATGCAATTATCATGTAAGTTTCCGATGGATAAAAAGTATGATGAATTTTGTTGTTGTTGTTGTTCCCCAAGCTGCCTGGCCGAACAGCCCCAAGGCCCCGAGCAAGGCCAAGGCCATAAACGAGCGCCCCCACAGAACCTTCCGTGCCGACCACAGTAAAGCCTGGGTGACCGAAGCCACTCCATGGCGGGGAGCTGAGGAGGGTGCGGAAACGCCCGGGAAACCAAAGCCTCACCCAGGGCCCTGTGCCCCTCAGCAATTATGAAGAGAAAGTTGAGGGGCAAAGGAAAAATGTGACGCTTTAGCTTCCAATCTTGGTAGATTGGGAGGTCAATCCACGGATGAGACGCCGTCACTTGAGATCTAGAAAATATATAAGTAAAAGGAACAGTCAGAGTAAGCTATGGGTATGGCAGAGATCGCTCAGTTCTCACTCTGATAGACCAGCCCATCACCAAGATGAATTTGGTTTTATGTATTTGTATACAGTATGTACTGCGATCCTATTTATGTATTTGTATACAGTATGTACTGCGATCCTATTTATGTATTTGTATACAGTATGTACTGCGATCCTATTTATGTATTTGTATACAGTATGTACTGCGATCCTATTTATGTATTTGTATACAGTATGTACTGCGATCCTATTTATGTATTTGTATACAGTATGTACTGCGATCCTATTTATGTATTTGTATACAGTATGTACTGCGATCCTATTTATGTATTTGTATACAGTATGTACTGCGATCCTATTTTAGCTGGTAATTCTGCTAAATATTGAGGTAAAAAACTTCAACTTTCTTTTAGCCAGAAAATCAGAAGTGGCATTGAAGATAGTTCATTGAACCCTCAATAATAATAATGATTGATTATTTTCATTTGTTCAGCAAATTCATAGTTCAATGATTCAATGGTATGTTTGAATTGATAAGATCCCTATACATTGATTATGAAGGATTATATGGACCATACTCAATTGCCGTCTTGTGAGTTTCGTTCTATAAGGAAGTTGGAGCTGTAGACAACGATATTTAACCAAATGTACAGGTTAAAGACGGTCGTAGTACATATATACATACATAAAACCCAATTCAACATACCATTTATCCATCGGAAACCTACATTATTATTGCGTTTCTGTTTAATATGGATGTTCACGGCTCCAACTTCCTTACAGCCTGAACTTGCAAGTGGCAATTGTCCCCGTCGTGCTCACTTACCCCTCTTGATGGTATATTATGAATGTACAGTACTGCCTGTTTTAGTATTTAGTATGTGATGCATGGAGTACTTATGTAGAGAGTTGAAAGCTTAACCACCAGGGGTCACTGGTAATTATTGTAATAGTCTCTTCTGGCTATTATCCTGGCAATATTTCTAGACCATTATACTCGGTGTCAACGATTCTGAGATAATTTTGTGGAAGTGGCCGACACCGAGTATACCATCCCATCTGGTTTGTCACGGAGGTAGTGTTGGTCAACTTGATGGACATAATGTGAAGCAAAGTTTGTATTATAATGTAAAACTTGCAAAATAAACAAACCAAAACTTGTACGAACACAGTAAAAAGACAAAACAACTAATCAAAATCGCTATGTGGAAACAACGTCACAGATAATAAAGCCACTGATAAAGGACATTATAATGTAAAACTTGCAAAATAAAACAAACCAAAACTTGGACGAACACAGTAAAAAGACAAAACAAATTATGAAAATCGCTATGTGGAAACAACGCCTAAGCAAAATAATAATTCTTTATAAATAAAAGAACACAATCCACCACATAGGGTGTACATTACTACATGAGCAAGTTAATCTGTTTCCCAAGCAAACTAATCGCATTTCAAATATTCTAGTGCTATTTTGAACGGCACTAAGAGAACCCAATCGGAACTTTAGTGAACTGTTGTCAAAGAATGGAGACTATTCCTCTGAGAATTTTATATGAAATTCTGTGGTCTGGTCAATAAAGTCCATAGATCGCTGGCTGATTGTAGACATTAATGTAGTAAAACATTATGGTACAAAACCGACACTTGGGCCATCAACGACCCTCTTGTCAACTTTTACTATTCTGATTCATGTGGTTTTTGTTTTGCCTTTTTGAGATACAGGTCTCCCTCGATATACGATTGGTTTACGTTCCTGAAAACCCCGATCTTAAATAGAAAAATTGTATAGCAAAATCAATGAGGTTAATGAGGATGCGTTCTGGGACCAGCCAAAACCCAAACCCAAACACCTAAAAACTTATAATAATATCGTAAATCGCTGCATCGGATAGTGAGGGAGACCTGTACTGTATAATATGAGTGTAGACTATATTACTTCATCCTTGTCATGTATTCATCGTCGGACATCTCTCTCAGTCTTAGAGCACATTTTTGTATACGTTGTTGCAAGATTGTTGGAACCCCTACTGTACCAGCGACGTCTGCTATATTTTGTTCTAGCTATATTTAGACGATTTTATGCAGCTTAGTTAGGATCTGTGGTAGTTAAAAGGGTTGAGAGAGATATTTCGAAGCCTTATAATTAATAATAGCTAGAGATCCTTCCTTAAACTGAATAAATCGATTAGTAGTAGTCCGAATAAAATTAGAATGACGTGGGCTTGGGTACTCCGGTCCGATCTCAAAATAAAGAACTTGACAACAGAGGCCGCCTGGAAAGCTGCCATTTAGGACGTGAGACTGTAACCACATTCTCTGTGAACAAAACGGTCTTTAAACTTGTATGTATGTATGTACGTCATATGTATGTATGTACGTCGCTGGTACAGAAGGGGTTAAAGTGAGAGGTTGGTCAGTGTGTGCGTATATGTGCGTACATGTGTGTTTTATTGTACATACAGTACTCTGCAGAGCAGTCACTTGATATTGTAAGATATATTTTGGCTACAAGTGTAAACAAACTAATAATATAACTTTTAGAAAATGGAAGGTTTAAAAAGGAAATTAATAAGTCTTATTCTCGGATATGACTTGTCCTCTATAAGACTTGCATCTTGAATGGTGTTAACAGTAATTAAGTGTTAGTTAAAATTTGGGTTTGCATTTACGTATTAGAGACTTATTATCTTCCAGACACACTCCACTCACCTTGACCTTGTGAAAATATGGACTACTCAATCAGCATTTTCATCCATTCATGTGACCATTATCAAGTTGTGTGTACAAATGTAAATGTGTAAGGGGTGTATTAGGATATATTGAGGAAGCAGTGATGCCATATAGCTCTGTGGTACAGTCGGCCTAATAAGTCATGTCTCGGCACCAAGTATATTTTGATCAATAATTGGTATCGGCACTATCTAAGCGTTAATTCATCGTTTCGAGTGAGATATACTAACATGTTCCTACATTTACCCACCCTATTCAACATCTGACAGACATTAATACAGCACAGAGCAACCCAAACGTAATGACAGCTGAGACATGACTTATTAGCGCGACTGTACACGTCAGTTGCCATAATTTAGTTGTAAGTTCTGTAGTGAGTGTAAGCACATTTCTTTGTTATATTTAATTACACTACTGTATATTCCCATTTGTATTACTTAGAGAAAATGTTAAACAAAAACAAATCATGGAAAGCCTCCCTGAAAATTTATAAACTCAATATATAATTTGGAAGTAAAGATAAAGAAAAAAAAATTGAGAACAGTTATTCAAGGAAAGGGGAACAAATGTATGAATACTTTTGATTGACAATAGATAATTAAGAGAATTTAAGAAAACTTATAAAAATTATCAATATACAGTACCTGTCAATTATTTAATAATTTGTATATATACAGAATACATAGATAGTCAAACTTCAAATAGCGCTCACGTTACATTAATATTCACACTTCAAGGGGTGGATCGAGGAAGACCTGAGATCGGACTATATTTGCCGATCTCAAATCCAAAAAACTTGACAAGTGAAGCATCCCTTAACAGGGTTGCCTGGAACGCCGCCATTAAGACAAGAGACTGAAACTGCACGTATGTGTGGAGCACTCAGTCTTAAAATGTTATGTATGTAATAGCGCTCATTACAGAAATATTCAAACATCAAAAATTATTTTACCACGTTGAAATTAAGTGGAAGTTTGTATTATCCTTTGTTATACTGAAGGAGGCTGTAGTGTAGTGACCTGTCTTGTGTGACAGTGTACTGAGTGTAGTAATATTGCAACTACAGACCATATTTGGTGTCACATATGCATAGTTTTGGCAGTTTTAGAAGCCATTATCTGATCTTGGCTTGTGATGCATGGATAAAAACACTGAAGTCAGTCACACAGGTCGATAAATTTACTTTAGTATTAAGTTAGTACATGGAATTAATAACAATCGTTCATAATTAATGTAAAACTTGCAAAATAAACAAACCAAAACTTGCACGAAAACAGTAAAAAGAAAAAAAAAACATAAATTAGATAATTGTAGGTAAAATTAGCTAATTTTGGTGGAAAGTGGGCACCAGAATCGGAAACAGGCTAGAAAATACACCGAGAAACTGGTTGTGTGACCCGCCTTGACCCAGCCTCCTTCCCAAGAACCAGTGTCTCCGTACCCGTCATTGTTTACTTTGTGTCTGTTTGTTCTCCACTTAGTGTGCTTCATGTGACCACTTGCGAGTTTCAGGCTATAAGGAAAGTTGGAGCTGTAGACGTCGATATTTAGCAGGATTACCAGCTAAATTATGGTCTTGGTACATTCATAAATACACAAAACCCAATTCAACACCCCTTTTATCCATCAAAAACCTACATTATTATTGTATTTATATCATACATCAATGTTTATGGCTCCAACTTCCTTATAGCCTGAAACTTGCAAGTAGTCAATTTGTATGAGCTTCCATTTGTGATTACAGTATTATACACTAAGGTCATTTATACTGGATTTCAATTTGTTTACTAATATTCTATAGGGTTTTACCACATACTACAATCTACTAAAGACAGGTCTCCCTCGATTTACGATTGAGTTACCGTACTTTCCTGAAAACCGGATCTTAAATAGAAAAATTGTACTGTATAGCGAACCCTAAAATTATTGGGGTAAATGGGGATGCATTCTCGGATCAGCCAAAACCAAAACACAAACACCTAAAAACCTACAATAATATCATAAATTGGGGCATCGGATAGTGAGGGAGACCTGTACTGTATGACACAAAATCCGACTATTGCTGCATTTTGTAACTGTAAATATTACCTTTCAATACTTATTACAATACACTGTGTCCTGTAATGGTCCCTATGATCAGACACTGGTTGATGTATGGCACAAACTGTGAGTGTCGGTGTGAGTTTATGCCACCGTATTACCCAACAACATTTACACCAACTTAATACAGTACAGTACCTTCTGAGTAAAACTTTCATTTGACACCCAAGATAGCCTACCTTTTATCTTAGTTGCCAAAGACCAGTGCATATAAATTATTCTAAAGTTGGCAATCAATAGTTGTTGGTTAAAGTGGTTGGTATAAATGGTTCTTTCCTGTGGTACGGCCTGGTCCTTGGTGAAGTGTGCTGGCGGGGTTGTAACACTTTCTGTATGGCGACGCTTTGCTTTAGTTTTGTCTGGCTTTCATTAGATTATTATATTCTGTAGGTTTCTTAAGCCATTCTGTCCCGGTGACGTCCTTTTCATTATATTCTGGCAACTATTAGACAATTATATTCAGCCTAGGAAGGATGTCTACCAATTAAATGGCTACAAGCTATCTCAATTAATCCTTTTAGCTACAATATATCCTTCCTAAGCTTCATAAAATTGTTTAAATGTAACTGAAATCAAATAAAAAAAAAATGTAGCCGGTACTGAAAGAGTTAAGGGCTAGATAAGGTACTGTAGTTTGGGCGGATTTGATTGAAAAGGTCCTTGGTAAGCTAAATTAAAGCGTCTAGTGTCGGCCAGAGTAAAGTGAAAGTAGCGCCATGGTATTGATTGTGTTAATGACTCGGACTGTCTAGGTTGGCTGCTTGTCTCAAGGCTTTCACTGTGTCCAAACATTCCCCAAGATTTATATTATTGTTTCTATCACTTTCTTTAATTATAATTATAATGAAGAGGGTTGAATACTGCATGCTGTACATTTGCCTTTTTCTTTGTATTTTTTGTTGTTCAGCTGTAGTGGAGTACTGTAAATTAGATGTTGATAACCTATGCTGTTATTTATATTCTCAAGTTTGTGAAAGCAGTGATGTATGTACAGTTGGTCACATTAGTTTGATCCACGCCACGATTTTACGTATGGAAGGAAACATTGTGTGATTGACTTACAAGAATACTTTGTTATCAAATTGTTAATTGGTCATATTATTTAACTATTGCATAAGGAAATACACTTCTAATTCAATCATACTAATTCTCTTTCCATACATAGAAACATGAGATGTATGTGAATTAATGCGGCCGGCTGTACTTTTATCCCTCACTTACAGTAGGTGTGTTAAAGACCATTGTTATACCCTTCAGTACCTTGGTGGCCCCTTATTATCATATGGCTAACATTAGATGATTTAAAATTTAAAACTTGCAAACTAAACAAACCAAAACTGGGACACTACAAGATAAGAGTAAAAATAACTAAATAAAATAGCAAAACAGTGGTGGAACTGCCATCCGGGTGAGGGACTGCTCTGGGTCTGCTCCTTCAGAGTTCATGGTCATAATCCACTTGGTGGAAATGGCACTGGAGTGGGTCAGTCGGGGTATGTCTGGGAGCCTGGAGGCAGTTTCTGCCATGGCCATCCATTTTGGGGTACTTCCTCTGGAAGCGGGGCGTCAGATTTGATGATGATGATGATGAATAACTTATCAAAATCCCTATGTGGAAATAACGCTTACTAAAATATTTTGTTTTAAATAAAAGAACACAATCACAATCACAATTTTATTAAGCTTAACAAGGGCCTCTGAGAAACAAAATGGTTGCAAAAAAAAAAAAATTGCAGTTAACCATTTTGATATGGTTAGGTTTAACTATTATACTAATAACTATTAAAAGTGGGGATTGGGCCTGAGTATATAGAATAGAAAAGAATAGAATTAAGCTAATACAGTTTTACTCCTACAGTTCCTTCCCAAGCCAAATTAATTTGCTTACAGTTAGCCATAATAATAATTTAATAAAGCCACCACATTGCCGGGGTTAAGATGATTATACAACAAAGGAAATATTGGTGCCAAACAAATAAACAAATCAACCTCACAAACTATTCTCACCTCATCCCATAGTGTGCCATTTAGTGTTTCCAAGACCCCCAATATAGTCAATGTACAGCCGCCCACAGAACTTCTACCCCTCGCTGTCATCTTGGTTCGGGAAGATACATAATTATAATGTAAAACTTGCTAAATAAACAAACCAAAACTTAGATGAACACAGTAAAAAGACAAAAGAACTTATCAATATCACTACATAAGTTGGATCGAATGACAAGTGTAGTTTCTTGTCGTTAATCATTCATCTGATAAGTTTGTGGAAGATTAAATGAGTCCGATTAACCCCTTCTGTACCGCAGCGTCTTTTTAATTCTCTTCTAGCTATATTTAGACGATTTTATGCAGCTTGAGAAGGATCTGTGGTAATAAAAAGGGTTAAGTGAGATAGTTTGTAGCCTTTTAATGGATAGATGTCTTTCCTAAGCTGAATAAAATCGTCTGATAGTTGCCAGAATATAATGCAAAATATGTCCCCGGTACAGAAGGGGTTGAATTACAAGTGTCGTTTGTAATGCTGCTGTTACTTAAATCTGATTAGTCTACTTACTTTGAACAAACTTTGAGTAGTTTTGTTATGTGGTGGTTAGCCCATCTGATTAGTGAACTTATAACAAATTGCATTTGTAATTATATCGTACTAATTTATGCTTCCAGACATAATATGACAAGGTTAGAAATCAGCTATGAAGGACTTTTTCTCTTGCCGACTAATTTCTTTCGTTTTTCTTACATAACGTGACCGAGGACCAGAACTTATGTGTGTGACTGTACAATGATCCCACTACTACTACTACTGTACTACTGTTGTTTTTGCAAGCACAAAGTTTCTAGGTTTACAATAGTATTTTTTGTTTTTGTTACTGCAGCCAAGATGTCGTTTTATCTCTGTTGCCAGTGCCACTTCTACACTTCATGTTTTAAGAATCCTGCACAAACTTTTATTTTTATATTTTGTATTGTATTAGTAAAGGCAAAGTATATGAATGTTTTTGTATTTATCTAGTCAACAAAGCTTCACTTGATTTTTGTTTTCTTAAGTTCCAGTGATCTACCGGTAACGTGAATTATTTTGTAATACATCTGTTGATAGGGTAATAGGTGATAATTTAGGTTTAAAAGTGGTTCTATTATTTATGTTGTAGAAACACTTCTGATTTTATATATGATTCAGTATTATTATTTCTGTATGGTTAAGAGTGTTTTGAAAAATTAAGTTACCCTTTGTGTCTTATCCTTTTCTCCAGTTAAGCCGCTGTCACACGAGTGCTTTTTCCGTCAATTTTCCATGAGCAAGTTTTTTCTCGTATTATTTCGGGACATTTTCGCACTTGTATTGGTAACTAGACTGAAGGTAGATTATGTTAGGCGGCTGAATTCTGATAAAGTGTAATTTTTTAAGCTTCCAGACCATAATTGCCCGTAAAAATTTCTTGAAAAAGGGCTTGTATGACTCCGGCTTTATGATTGTTAATTTTTTGTTGATGGGCTTAGCAAATAGTTATCAGGAAGTTATTGTGTATTGAATCAACTGATAGATATTGTACACTATAATTGTTTAGGCAGAGATAAATGTATAGTTATCTACTCCATTTCAGATCTACATTATTTACAAAAAATATTCCCGTTTGGCTTACATCATGAATTGCAAGCTGGTATTATAATGTAAAACTTACATAATAAATTAACAAAACTTGGACGAACACAGTAAAAAGACAAAACAACTCATCAAAATCGCTATGTGGAAACAACGCGATATGTGATATACAGTATGTGGAATCCAAAAGTTTAATAAATCTTTTCATTGAGGAAGTGTGGAGAAACGAGGAAAATCTGTCTTAATGGATGACTTGGGGTGGAATATCTATCAGTGAATCTTGTGCCAGGTACTAAGCCCATCCCTTGCTGTTACTTTCTTTCTCTACATTAGCTTTGCAACTTGCCTTTTTTTTGGTATGATTTTTTTCATTATTATAAATATTATTATTATTTGTATGCTATATTTTGTGAGTGTAAAGTAGTAATTTATTGTTGGTGTATTGGTGTGTAAGTGAAGTGTGTTGCTGGTGAATTATTAGTGTTGTATTTTGTTATTCCCGGTAGAGAGTTCTGTGTTGATACTTCTCACTGTACTTAAAACATATGGTTATTTTAGCCACAATTGTGTTCCACATGAAAAAAAAGTATATAAATATATTAAAAACTAAATGTAAACATGGCCATAGGCTGAGCTCATTAGTATATATTATATATATGATATGCAACATGTGGTGTCCTCTTTGTATATTTTATGTAATTTATTGTCATCTGTATATAAAAAATGAATATGGACATCTTCTTTAATATTAGCCCAGTAAATTTAACTAGTCTCCTAGTCTTTCGAGTAAACGGTAGGAAACTTATTGATCTAGTCAACCCTATCTAGTCCTAATTTTTGTTTTTTGTAATAATTTGGTTAATTTAAGACGTTCTTCCCCATCGAAGTGTCAATATTTTGGGGGGCAAACAATAGCGAGCCTTTATTTTAGGAGAAACTGGCCTTTGCCAGCTGGACCCAAGCGGTCCATCGTCATCCGTCACAGATGCACCGCAGCTGCAACTGCGGTCATACCCACGGTGCATCTGTGGTATGCCTGTGGCGACTGCAGGAATGCCTCTGGCAGTCTTAATATATCCCGGTAGAACGGCGACCAATTTCGGCACATATCGTTGCATGATGGCGTGCATGACGCAGGGGCACCATTCCTCCCCTCAGGTATGTCGCCGGGGCTCCTGTAGCAATCGTAATTGGCACGCCCACCGTCATTATTTTGGATAATCTGGCAACGGACCAATCAGGGGCCGTGGCTCTGCCCACCAACTCCTCTGTGATTTGGAAAGCGAGGAATCCTCAGAACATAGTCAAAAGATGCTGAAGACTGTTTGATTGTACACCCCCACCCCCCACACACCTCATGTCTTGCTTCCCATCCCACTAAAGACCGTGTAATACTATATAGATCGGCCAACCTCCGAAATTTTGGGGCCACTGGTGTCATTAGCCTCTCTTTTGCACTCAAGTATGTCCATACCCATATTTTGTTAATGTGTATGAAGGAGAAAAAACGGCAAAGCTGCCTGTAACCAATGCCCCCCGCCCCCCCCTCAATTTTTTTTTTTTTTTTTTTTTTTTGGCTACGTTTTGTTTGTGTACGAAGGAGACTAAAGGCAAAGCTGCCTGTAGCAAGTGTCTCTCCCAAAAGCTGAGTGAGAGCCAAAATCAAAATAATAGCCTACAAAGCATAAATATTACATTATCTAGCCCGCTTCCCCTCTCCTGTCTGTCTCTCCACCCTCACAAACACCGCTAGTGTTATTGTCTCTTCAGTAATTGTTCTATTTATAGTATTTAACCCTTCACCAGTATGTCTTCCCCTTCCCCTTCGTGCGTATACAGTTTGAATTGCATGCAGTTTAATTTTTTCCAACATGAATACATTAACGAGAGGGCAGCGAACAACTATTTATAGGCTATTCAGACGTTTCGACATCGTGTACCCCTTTTTTTTTTTTTTTTTTCGGACACAGGATTGTCCAAGTGAACGGCTGCCGCACATGACGCCATTGAAGTCATTCAAGTTTATTGACGCATTTTGGCAGTTGATTCTGGCTATCATGAGACGATTTTATACAATGTAGGAAGGATCTGTGGAAATTATTTGGGTAAAGCCTATCTTGGTAAACCCTCGGACTTCCATTGCCTATAGGCTACCCTTTCTAATCTGAATAAAATCGTCTAATAATAGCCAGAAAACAAACTAAATGCGTAATCGGATCTTGGGAGGGTTAAGTCAAGGCATTCTTGATACTGTATCAAGAAGGCCTTGGTTAAGTGCGACTTATAAGAAGGATACGCGTATTTGATTCTTTGAACCATTAGATAATTTTTATATAACAGGCTATAATGTATTGTCTCTTTTGTGTTCGATACAGATTCGAATGATGCCTCTTAGTATTCACAATTCACATTACAAGGTATGTATACGATTGTAGTATGTAGGCCTACTCGCAATTACATTACGAAAAATTCAACACAATTTTTCATCCCTCACAAATCCACCAAACTCGCATAGATTTGTAATTCTGCTAAACATACATGTCAACAGCTGGGGAGAGAGAAAGAGAGAACCACGTGACTACCTCACAGTTCGCGTGCCCGTGGTCTCGAGAAGGTGTACTTTTGTTTGTGTTCCGCGTTATTTGTCCTCTTATTCGTTATTTGCTTTGTCCGTTGTTCGTAGTAGCTATGAATACCGCCTCTACGTCCGTGAATGTAAGTACCCGTTCTCTTGTTCGTGGTTATTTGGCTTAAGGTCCATCGGTAAGAGTTGTGTTAGCGGTCGTACCATCCGCTTTGTTTACATAGCCGGTCGCATGCTCGCAGTAACGCAGTTAGTTAGTTATGTAGAGCAGATTAACCAGACCACTGAGCTCCATACGGAACGCAGTTACTTTCCCGTCTAATTTGACTGGGTAATTATAGGGAATACAGCTCGTACCCTTATTTTGCATGTTTTTTCCCTCCAGATTTTGAGAAATTAGTGTTTTCATGGTCTTAGTTATAGCCTAATTCCAATGTGGGATAAACGATGGGTTGATGGGGGGGGGGGCTCCCCCCCCCCCCCATGAATTATTGAAATCTTCATTATGTTGCCAGCAGGGGTGGTAAATCGGTAAATTTCTATAATTGCACCTATACGAGCTAAAAAATATATTATTTTATTTAACAGGAAGGTACGACGAGGCAAGTGATGTGGCATAGGTGTCAATATGCGGAAATGGATTATAAGGGCATTCCGCCCCCTCTGACAAAAGTCTATCAATCTAGTGTGACACAGATTTTACATTGTTTCAGAGAGACATTAGCCTAACCTAACAACCTTACCTAACCTAACCTAGTATTATGGGAGGGGGCTGCTGTCCCCACACCCCCGCTGGTTGGGTAAAACAGTAGAAATCCAGTTGGGGTGGAGTGAGTAACCGTAGATTTTCGTAAGGGGGTCAGAGGGGGCGGAATGCCCTTATAATCCATTTCTGCATATTGCCACCTATACCACATCACTTACCTTATCATACCTTCCTGTTAAATACAATAATAATTTGTTTAGCTTGTATAGGTGCAATTGTAGACCAATACCGGTAAATCTACAGTTATACTACCCCCCCACCACCTCCCCCCTTCAAAACACGCCTTTTAACGTGTTTTTGGATGGTTCAGCAGATGCGGAAACTGAAAATACTACACCCCCGCTAAATCCATGAAATCCGAGCCAAGTTTTGTCATTAACCTAACCAAATAAGCTAACCTAACCTAACCTAGTATTATGGGGTTAACATTAGCCTAACCTAACCTAACCTAGTATTATGGTTAGGAGCAAAGCCCCCATCAACCCATTATTGTATTCCACTGCCAGGTGTTGGGTAAATTCGGTAGCCTACTTATTACCGAAACTACCACTATCGGGAAGGATGTAGTTACCGGGTGTACCACTACCGACATGTAACATAAATCATCTATAAATACTTATAATAAAATAAATACTTATAAATCTATAATACTAGGTTAGGTTAGGTTGTTTGGTATTAGTTTATGACCAACCAGTTACGGGCCCCATCGATGATTTATCAGTGTTTTATCACTTTCATGAACGATACTTTGTTGGTGTACATATAATTACCATCGCAAAATCACTATAAGTGAAATACGAGAAACTGTTGGATTGTTCATCCATAACACAGGGAACGTGAGCTGGGTTTTGTCCGTCGCGAACCCATAAACAGGGAACGTGAGCTGGGTTTAGACCGTCGCGCACCCATAAACAGGGAACATGAGCTGGGTTTAGACCGTCGGCGAGTCAGGTTAGTTTTCGGTTAAGTTAGGTTAGGTTAGGCTAATGTTGAAAATACTAAAATGCGACGGTCCTCGGTATTAAACAACACTGTATATCAAATACAAAATAATAAACAACAACAAATTACCTGAAAAACTCGTAAATGGTTGGTGATAAACTTTTACCGGTTGTTTGGTTAGGGTAATGTATTTTTGTATCCAAAGGCAGTCTAAATAGACGGGAACATGATGGTGAGCGTCTGCGTAGTGTAAACAAGACGGGCGGTACACCCGGTAACTACATTCTTGCCATTATTTCTCAATATTTGAAGGCTATTATAGAATAAGGATATTGCAAAGACCATATTAAAATGTGTTTCAACCTCCGGAGATACATTTTATGTGCACTATATAAAGTACTGTAAAAAAAACCTCTCCCTATAACTTTCCCGGTATTATTCTAGATCCGGTTTCACAGCACACTCATCAATTTATATGGCTTCTATAAATTTGTCATATACCATACTTCATTCCTATATCGGTCAGTAGCGGCACAAATGGAATTATAATTATTGTGAAAAACTTAATATTTACCTCCTGTTATCCACAGCCAAAGCTGAATATTGCGGAGTAAATACTGTAGACTGCATCAATTTTTTTTCGGCGACCGTCAATCTTTTATTATTTTAATACCAAACCAGCGGGTGCCGCCCCACCTAATATACTAGGTAGGTCAGGTATGGTTGTTAGGTTAGGCTAATATTACCCCTTATTTTCGTCTTTTACCCGCAATTTTCCTGATCTTCATAGCCCTCCCCACAAGTGGGGGCCGTGTTTTTAGATTGTTGGATAATGGGTAAATACTAATTTCCGCCAGTCCTTAGTATAAAACAACACTATATATTAACCCACCAGACCCGGTTGGGCTCTGAGGCACCCATAACAAACGCAGCCCGCGGACCCCGGAAGGGCTCTGAGGCTCCGGCAGCTTGAAAGCCTGTAAGCTTGTTTTGAAACGCGTCTGTCCGACGCATATAAACACAGCCGGTTGGACCGACGCCGCGCACCTCTGAACACAAGAAGGAGAGGTGTAGTTTGTTCTTGTGTGGCTGTATGTTGACGTTTTAGTAGTGAAAAGTGGCTAATATGGCTGACATCGCCACAAAGTTCTCTCCACGGAAATTGTCATCACAACTGAACCAGTTGTTGTTGTTGATGTTCCCCAAGCTGCCTGGCCGAACAGCCCCACGGCCCCGAGCAAGGCCAAGGCCATAACCGAGCGCCTCCACAGAACCCTCCCTGCCGACCACAATAAAGCCTGGGTGACCGAAGCCACTCCATGGCGGGAAGCTGAGGAGGGTGCAGAAACGCCCGGGAAACCAAAGCCCAACCCAGGGCCCTGTGCCCCTCAGCAATTATGAAGAGAAAGTTGGGGGGCAAAGGAAAAATGTGATGCTTTGGCTTCCAATCTTGGTAGATTGGGAGGTCAATCCACGGAAGAGACGCCGTCACTCGAGATCTAGAAAATATATAAGTAAAAGGAACAGTCAGAGTAAGCTATGGGTATGGCAGAGATCGCTCAGTTCTCTGATAGACCAGCCCATCACCACATGACTAGAACCCAATCCTCTTAGCATCAGCTAGGAAAGGCCCTAGAAAGCCACCTTTGGCGGGGGGATAGCTCCCCTATTTCTACCCCTTTCGGGGTTGGGCACCCGCCCAACTCTACTCAACGCCATTCTACAGGTACAAAACACATCTACGCTTGGGGATGCACGGGAATGCGGAAGCAGTTAAAATAACGAAGATACGGTAGCCTAGGCAAGACGTTTTTCGGCCAAATCCCCCGGGTTTCGGGGATATATTATAGAATGCGTAGCCGGGAACCAAGGGTTAAAGAAAAACAAAAACACAAAACGCTAAATTTGCTGTGAAACCGGATCTAGAATTTTACCACTTTCCCTATTGATGGCAGTGAAACTTATTAAGCCCCTTACTGTTAAAATTGATGCTGATTTCAATAAATCATGTATGGGGGGGGGGGGGGGGGCAAGGCCCCCTCCACTCATATTCTGAAAATTACTTACATCCGAGTGTTTTAAGATCGTTGGATAATGCGAGAAATAACATTTGCCGGGGATTGTAACTAATTTCAACTAGCCTACTGTATAATGATGAAAACTACCTAAAACCAAAAAGAAAAACCATGGAAAAATTAGTGGTAGTTTCGGTTATATTTTCCGTAAATTCTTTTGGGGTATTCTACAGAATAACAACTCGATTACGGGATTTCCTGTCTTATGGAATTATTATTTTTTGCTCTTACCTTACTGATGTGCGGATAAGTGCTACGTTTCTTATTTTGTCAATTTGGTTTTCACTCCCCTATAACTTTTTTCAGAGTTCGTTTTGATAATTATGGGGAATATGCTCGCAGCCTTATTATACATAATTTATTAGGGACAATGCAGGTCTATGGAATCCTTATACTGCACTCATGTATAATCCACTGTGGGAGAATAAGGTACTTATTACCGAAACTACCACTAATTATTTTTCAATATTTGATGGCTATTATAGAATACGGATGTTGCAAAAATCATATTAAAATGTGTTTCAACCTCCGGAGATACATTTTATGTGCACTATATAAAGTACTGTACAAAAAAAAAGTCTCTCCCTATAACTCTCCCTATTGACGGCAGTGAAACTCTTATTAAGCCCCCTTACTAGCAACATCCAGCAACCCCTTCTCTGTATCCTCCTACTTTCTCTATCCTAGTTTCAAAGCCAAAGGCGGATGTTGTGCATATGTGCACAACAAACTCACTTGCTCTCGTGTTCCCGATTTCGACTCCTCTGAATTCTCAACTTTATGGCTCAAACTTTCCTGTCATTCTCTTACTAAATATTTCTGTGCTGTCTATCTTTCCCCTAACTCTACCAACTTTCCCAAATTCTTTGACTATCTAAACTCTACAGTGGAACACATTCTATCCATTTCTCCTTTCTCAGAAATCTCCATCTTAGGAGATTTCAACGTTCACCACCGCCATTGGCTCTCCTCTCACACTACTGATCCACCTGGTGAACAAGCCTACGTCTTTTCTATCCTAAATGACCTAGAGCAGTTAGTTCAGCAACCCACCCGTATCCCGGATCGCATCGGAGATCGGCCCAACATTCTTGACCTGTTTCTAACTTCTAACCCTTCTTCTTATACTGTCGATCTTTTCTCTCCTTTGGGCTCCTCCGACCATAAACTTATCTCTGTCACCTGTCCTATCTCTCCAGTACAGCCACCCGATCCTCCTAGCCGGCGGCGCTTGTGGCACTTTGGCGCTGCCGACTGGGAGGCTCTTCGGCAGTACTTCTTTGATTTCCCATGGAATGATTTCTGCTTCCATGGCCGAGGACCCTCGGAGAGTGCTGAACGCATTACCGAGGTAATCCTATCGGGCATGGAAGCATACATTCCATTCTCTTTCTCTCAGACTAATGCTAAAAAATCTTGGTTTACTCACGCCTGTTCTACTGCTGTCCGCAATAAGGAGGAAGCATTCAAACGGTACCGACGCCTTAAAACTCAAGACTCTCATTCTTCATATGTTTCTGCCCGGAATCAAGCCAAATCTGTTCTTCGACTTGCCAAACACTCTTTCATCAATAATAAATGCACTGAACTATCCAACTCTAGCTCTTCCCAAGCTTTCTGGCATCTAGCCAAAAACCTCTCCAACAATTTCTCTTCCTCGTCTTTCCCTCCCCTTTCCCACTCTGATGGCACAACCATCACTTCTTCCTCTGACAAAGCTAAACTCTTCGCTCAAACTTTTGCTAGAAACTCCACCTTGGATGATTCCGGTGCTATTCCTCCTTCTCCGCCCTCCTCTCTCTTACTTATGCCTAATATCCTAATCTCTTCTAAAGATGTACTTTCTACCCTCTCTGGCTTAACACTAATAAGGCGTACGGTCCGGACGGTGTTCCTCCTGTTGTTCTCAAAACTGTGCTTCCGTGCTGACTCCCTGCCTAGGCAAACTCTTTCGTCTCTGTCTATCCTCTAACGTCTTCCCTTCATGCTGGAAGTTTGCTCACATTCAACCTGTCCCAAAGAAGGGTGACCGCTCTCAACCCTCCAACTATCGTCCAATTGCTCTTATCTCTTGTCTTTCTAAAGTTTTTGAAACTATTCTTGCTTCCAAATTTCTTAAGCATTTCTCTTCTCATAATCTGCTCTCAGATCGCCAGTATGGCTTCCTTAAGGGTCGCTCTACTGGTGATCTTCTTTCATATCTTACTAACTCTTGGTCATCCTCCTTTCGGGACTTCGGTGAGACTTTTTCTATTGCACTAGACATATCGAAAGCCTTCGATAGAGTCTGGCATAAATCTTTAATTTCTAAACTACCCTCCTTCGGTTTCTATCCCTCCATCTGTGCCTTTGTCTCTAATTTCCTTTCCGGCCGTTCCATAGCCGCGGTTGTGGACGGCCATTGTTCACTTCCTCACTCTATAAACTCCGGTGTTCCTCAGGGCTCTGTCCTATCTCCTATTCTCTTTCTAATTTTTATAAATGATCTCCTTAACTGTACCTTAATTCCCATCCATTCATACGCAGACGACTCAACCTTGCACTACTCCATTAGTTTTTCAGAACGCCCCAGCCAGCAATCCCTCAACGACAAACGTAATGAAGCCATAGAACTCTTAAATTCTGATCTAAATACTATTTCCAATTGGGGCAGAGAAAACCTTGTTTAACTTTAATGCTTCCAAAACCCAATTTCTCCATCTATCTACCCGTCAGGATCTCCCAGCGGACTATCCCTTATTCTTCAACAATACAAAAATCAACCCTTCATCTTCTCTCAATATTCTTGGTGTCTCTTTTTCTTCTGCTCTCATTTGGAAGGACCATATTACCAGTCTTGCTAAGGCAGCATCCCAGAAGCTGGGTGTGCTCAACCGCCTTAGGGGGTTCTTTTCCCCTGCACAGCTTCTTGCTCTGTACAGGGGCATAGTGCGCCCTTGTATTGAGTATTGTTCACATGTGTGGGGAGGTTCCTCTCACACTGCTCTCCTAGACAAAGTTGAAAGGAAGGCCTTTCGTATCATTAACTCCCGTCCACTCACCAACTCTCTGCAATCTCTCTCTCTCCGCCGCAATGTTGCATCTCTCTCGCTATTCTATCGCTACTATAATAATCAGTGTTCCTCAGAGCTATCCCAGTGCATACCACCTCCTTTACGTAGGGCACGTGGTACCCGTCTTGCAACTCAATCCCACCCCTACTCTGTGCAACTCTCCAACCCAAGAGTGAAACGTTACTCTCAAACTTTCTTCTACTCAACAGCTGAGCTCTGGAACTCTCTCCCAGAATCAGTCTTTCCCTCTTCCTATGACTTAAATTGCTTCAAACTCCGTGTGTCCAGGCATTTTGGCTCGAACGTCCCTTGATTTTGGCCCTGTCACTCTTTCAACTATGGGGGAGGCACTCGCTATAGGCAGTTATGCCTTTTGCCTCCCTCAATCACATAGAAAAAAAAAAAAAAAAAAAAAACTGTTAAAATACACTGATTCCAATAATTAATGGGGGGGGGGGGGAGGGGATGAGGAAGGGGGAGCAAAGCCCCCATTCAACCCATCCTGTATCCAAAGGCATAACAAATTGTCTATTTACTCTGAAAATTGTATACTTACATCTGAGTGTTTTAAGATCGTTGGATAATGGGAAAAATAAAAATTTCCGGGGATTGTAACTAATTTCAACTACTGTATAATGATGAAAACTACCTAAAACCAAAAAGAAAAACCATGGGAAAATTAGTGGTAGTTTCGGTTATATTTTCCGAGATTAATTTTGATCACATTTATAGAACCCGATAAAAACAGAAAAAACGCCCATTCTAATCAATCTCAGAGCTCTTCCAGACATCCTCACTATTTACAAACGACTTCTTTATGCAGTAAAATCGATAATTACCCCCTGCTGGCAACATAGATGACGTTTTCAATAATTCAGGGGGGGGGGGGGGAAGGGAGGGAATCGTGTATCCCACATAGGAATAATAACTAAGACCATGAAAACACTCATCTCTCAAAATCTGGAGGAAAAAAACACACACACATTTGACTTTATATGTTTATTTTGCATCAACGATACATTGCAAAGGAACGTAAAGGACAAAAACTGAATCTCATACAGGCAGAGAGAGAGAGCAGGGGGAGGGGGGGAAGGGAGAGAGAGAGGGGAGGGGGTAGGTTATGAGAGGAAGGCAGTGGGTTGTTGAGTGGAGTCCGGGGGGGGGGGGGGGGGGGGGGGGGGGGGAGAAGAGTGGGCCAGGGAAGAATGTTATATTTTGATAAGATACGATGTACTGTACTGTACTATTCAGGTAATTCGAGAAACACTGGATTTAGTTGATTAAGGGAGCTCAGACCATGGTATTGTTCAGCATAATTTACTGGTTCGGCACAATGGTTTAAGGAGGGGGTTTAGTTTGCTCTCTAAACCTCTATTAAATTAAAAAAAAAAACACCCATAAGACCCCCCTTCGATATAAATGTGTACATTTTTCGGTAGAAAAATTAGTGATAATAAATAGTACTATGATAAGCCAAAATTAACAAAGCAAGACTAGATTGGTGATAAACATGTGAAACTATAGTTAATTCATTACAGATAGGCCAGAAATTGGAACTACTAACCTCTGTAACTCAAAAAAGTACTAGATCAAAGAGGCTGTAAATTACGACACATATTCCCTTGCTGACTCTTCCCAAATGATGACAGGTACGGTAATGTGTGTGTAGTCTGAGAGTGTGTATGTGTGTAGGCTGAGTGTGTGTGTGTGTGATAGGTGTACAGTAATGTGTGTGTGACAGGTCTACAGTAATATATGTGTGTGTGTTGTGTAGGCTGTGGGTGACATCCCTAGGAAACACGATAATACACCTTCACGACGACTGTATGTAAATGTGTGTGTAGGCTATATATATATATATATATATATATATTATATATATATATATATACATATATATATATATACCGGGTATATATATATATATATGTGTGTGTGTGTTGTGGAGGCTGAGGGTGACATGCCTAGGAAACACGATAATACACCTTCACGACGACTGTATGTATGAGAGAGAGAGAGAGAGAGACAGGGGGGGGGGGGGGGCGAGCGAGCTGGTGATAGAATACGAAGAGGGTAGTTTGAGGGAACGAGGGGAAATAGTGGGGGAAAGTGGCGGCCAGGGAGGAGGGGGGAGGATAGCAAGGGAAAGGAAGGGGGAAGAGACGGAGGGATTGGGGAAGTAGGGAGTAGGATAGTAAGGGAGTGGAAGGGGAGAGAGGGAGGAGTTGGGGAGGTAGGGAGTAGGATAGTAAGGGAAGGGAGGGGGGGACAAGTGGAGGGGGAGAGAGGGAGGGGTTGGGGAGGTAGGGAGTAGGGGAGAGGGGGACGAGTGGAGGGGGTTGAGGAGGATAGCAAGGGGAGGGGAAGAAGAAAAAGAGGAGGGGGAGGAGGAAGGGAAAGAGAGGAAAGCAAGAGTAGGCCTAGTGAAAGTAATACTAACATGTAATCATAATAATAATAATATTTTTACTACTACTACTAGTTGTTATGCCAGTTTTTTTTACTGGGGTTTAATTGGTTTTGATCAAGTGGGCTCTTCCTAACTGGAGAAGTTATATTGTTTTACCACAGACACAGAAAGACAATAGAGGATAATTATCACAAGACGTGTATTCATATTCTGTTTATTTGCACAAGTTTGTTTTATCGCATACGTAAAAACTAGAACAACAATGGTCAAGTACAAAACAATAAGTGCACGAACGAGGCTCCACTACGTCTGACTCGCAAGACTGGATTATTCTATGTAATATCTAAGTAAGTATTAGGGACCGCTTTCTAACTGAAAGATTACACTTGTCCTGGATTTATTTCAGAGATAATAATAGCACTCCTTTCAATCGAGGTTTTACACTTGTGCTTAGAAAGGTTATGTAGTAATTATATATGTGAACTTTTGGTATTTACCTGCGTAGAGTTGTTCTGGCTTTGAAAGCTGAACGTAATTATTTTTCTAGTGTTAAATCACTGTGGTGCTTTTGCATAAGTTAACTTTAATGTATTTGTTATTAATTTTAACATAATTATTATCGGTACTTCCCTGATTTCTTTGGGTTTCACTAGAGCTTCCTTTCTCTAGCGTTTATATACGTGCGTAGTATCCGATGTTTCCAGAATACTTTTTATCATATACGCAGTGGATATATTTTAATTACTTTCACAGGCGTCTGACTACACGTTTCGCCAAAGATCTCTTTAGACTGTCACCAAAATTTGTTAAAAAGAAAAATTCTGCCAAATACCCAGAAGACACAGAATGGGCACTAACAAAAGAAGGAAGAGACACGCTAAAACATCAGTTGCCTCCAAACTACTTAGAAAAGTACAACATTAAAGCATGAATAAAAGTGTTTAAAAAATGACTAGACAAACAAAATAAAGTAATAAACATCCCTCAACAACAGCAAGGTGGACGGCCCACTAACTTTTCTCTTCCACTGTATTTCATCTTTCCTACTTTCTCTCTCCCCCCCCCCCCTACCTTAAAAAAAAAAAAATATATAAAAATTACTTTCACTTTCGATCTTTATATATTTTTCTCTCTGATAATACGCCAAGTATAATTTCTTTTCACAGCTGATCTTCTATAACTTTTACGGTATAATAACTTCACTTTCGATGTGTAGAATAAATAATCCAATGGGTGTAGAATTAGTAATCCAATCTTCGGTAGATCCGTTGGCCGTGGGGTTTGTCCTGACGTGACTGGGTTCCCACAGTTTACCACGAGCTCTCTGGTGTAAGACAAAGGCGTACAAAGGAAATCAAGCAACAACAGATCTAGTGACCCTTCTAGGTTGCTTGTCCTCCAAAACACTGAGGATCAAGTGTCCAAACAGTGGTTTAGAGTGGGTAAGGAAACATTGGAAAGGGAATTACTGCCCTGGAACTAATGTCCGTGGCAGGATTAGGAAGTTAGTAGGGGACAGATGGGTTAGTAACTGAGGGGGGGATAAAATAAAGTTATTCATTTACAAACGCAGTCAGTCGCGGGTTTGATGCGAGATATTTGTCTAGGCGGAGTTTAAATGAATCAACGGTGATGCAGTCTATAACGTTTCGGGGAAGCCCATTCCACAAGTTGACAACTCGATTGAAGAAGAAATTCTTAGATTCGTGTGAGTTAAAAGATTTACCAATAATTTTGCAACCGTTGAATACTATATACTATAGACTGTGGCCTTAGTACAATAGAATCGAGTTGATGCAGAACTTTACAGAACTGGGGTGGCTGGTTATTTTAAGCTTTTGGGTCTGTCAGATAAAACTGCTTGCCCTGTGGGGTAGCGTACTTTATCCACTATAGCACCAGCTGGGGTAAGGGAAAGATATTAGTTGCC
>CM064501.1:38755734-38872451 GCA_032716605.1 Paralithodes platypus | reverse complement strand
TTGCACCGCCATCATCTGCAAGCGCATTCAGTCTTGCGCGTGAAAACGCACTTTGGACGCTCCGATACGCTACTATTTATAGTTCAGTGATCGGACGGCCCAAGGGCTGCTTTCAAGAGCAAGACAAACCGCTAGTAGACGATGCGGACATGTGACATAGAAGACGAAGAAGGTGTTTACGTTTATATCAGCAGAGTCCTTTGACCATTAATCTGACTGTTTTTGAAGTAGGTAATAGGCTACAATGACAATGGTAACTTTTGAAGTGATTTCATGAACATATGAGCCAATATGTGTGCACCATTGTGTCATTTGGGTGGCCTAATGCCTCAATGTTTTCGTCAGGCCATTAATACACAGGTTCATAGGGTAAAGTCCGATAATCCGAAAAATCCACTAATCCGAACGAGGGCCGGTCCGCTGCCCTTCGGATTAACTGAAGTTTACTGTACATGTAACTAACCAGCTAACACAATAACTAGCTAACTACCTGACAAGTGTTCCCATAGTCCTCACCATTAATAATCAAACCTCTGGAAAACATCCTCTCTCACCGACAGACTCGACTCTGAACCAACCATGGCGGTCTAAAGTAATAGTGGTGGTGATGATAATGATGATGGTGGTGGTGATGATGATGATGATGGTGGTGGTGATGATGATGATGATGGTGGTGGTGCTTGTGTTGTTGTTGTTGTTGTTCCCTAAGCTGCCTGGCCGAACAGCCCCAGTCCCTAAGGAAGGGCATGGCCACGGTCGGGCTTTCCCAAAGAGCTCTCAAGGAATGGGATTGTGTTGTTGGCGTATGTGGTTGTGTGAAATGCAGTCTTCTATGTTGTGTTTATCCCTTCTGTACGCGGTGATGTACTTTTAAATGTATTATGGTAAACTATTAGATGATTTATTCAAGTCAGGGACGACGTGTACCAATCAAAGGGCTACAGACTATCTCAATTCATCCTTTTAGCTACCATATATCCTTCCTAAACCACACAAAATCGTCTAAATATAGCTAGAAATATATTGAAAAGATATCGCCGGTACAGAAGGAGTTAATGGTATAGGTGCTGTGTTGGTGCTTGTAGTGATGAGGTGGTGGTTGATGATAGTGATGATGATGATGGGTATTGTAGTGATGACTGGTGATGGTAATGATATTGGTGGTTGTGGTGATGACAGTGATGGCGTTATAGTTGTGATGGTGATGGGGTGATAGTGGTGGTGATTGTATAGGTGGTGTTGGTATAAAATGGTGAAGAGCTGCAGGTTTTTTATCAAGGAGGGAGTTAAGCCGTTATCACACAAGCGCTTTTTCACTCAACATTTATCCTTAACACTGGTCTGGCAGTTTATGAAGTCAACATTTACAATATTTTGGTCACTTAAATTCATCTATCATCTATCAACAGTCTAGTTTCCGATACCAGTGCAAAATATTCCAAAAATGTTGCCAGATAAATGTTGACTAGGCCTATAAAAGCTCTCGTGTGATACCGGCTTGACACAAAGGGATAGACCAAGAGAGATGTGGGATCAAGTACTTCAATCTGATCTCAAATGTAATAATTTGACAAGTGAGTCAGCCCAAAACAAGGCTGCCTAGAAATTATAATGTAAAAATTGCAAAATAAAAAGCGAGACTGAAACTGTACTTTATATGGATCACTCGATCTTTAAAATCATCATCATCAAATCAAACGCCTCGCTTCCAGAGGAAGCACCCCAAAAGGGATGGCCATGGCAGAAACTGCCTCCAGGCTCCCAGACATGCCCCAACTGACCCACTCCACAGTGCCATTTCCACTAAGTGGATTATAACCATGAACACTGAAAGAGCAGACCCAGAGCAGTCCCTCACCCGGATGGCAGTTCCACCACTGTTTTGCTATTTTATTTACCCCAGTGGGGCCCTGGCTGGAAGCATACCAAGCACAGGAATTTTCTGGAAATAGGAACCAGTGGTCCACTGCTCCAGAGGCTGATTGCACCACCAAAGTGGCGGGCGGTGGGGTCGCCACATCCCTACGCCAGAGAAAGGCCAACTTGTGCCAGTGGGCACAGTGGGCACCGTATAAATTTTACTATATTCTATTTTTTATTAATTTCACCACACCACCAAGCACCTCCAATGAAATTAATGAAAGCATATACTGTATGTGATCCACCGAGATTCGAACCTGGGTTGTCATACACAGATTTTTAGACACCTTAACCATTACACCACCAAGACGGTTAAAGGTTTATGCACACCCCTACGACTTATTATCCATTCTCGAATACTGGATATTAATCTAATCATGTTCATATTCCCACCGCACTATAGTAGCCTAATGTCGCACTATGGTAGCCTAATGTTTAACACCTTATTGGCGGGCTAGGCGGTCTATTTGACCGTACCGCACAGCGTTTTTTTTTAACTCTAAATAGGGTTGTTTACGTGATGATTTTCATGTCTAAATAAGACCCAGAGCGTAAAACAAATATCTATCTCTGAAAGGGTGTAAACAGAGCTTTCCAATGACACCCGAACCATCCTTGTACGACCACTGGTTCTCTTGCAACGATCGTGCAACACGAGTGCAAAAACCCTGAAATAAGGTAATTTCCTTACATAATTCCCTGTGTAGCGAGTGAGAAAGGAGGGGGGAAAGTAGAATACAGTTCAGTATGTCCACGGTGGTCGTGGGGAGCGGTCATAGGGTTGCTACGCTCGTCCCACCGCTCAGCTCTCTCTCTCAGCAACATTACGTGCTGAAAATGGCGCTCGACAGATGTCGCGCGCCGCCACTTAGGCCAGATTTATTTCATTCGACATATGTTGCGCGCCGCCAGTTAGGGGTTAAGTATATGTAACCAACTAGCTTAGAAATCTAACAGCATAACACACTGCCTAACAAGCTTACGAAAACTAACTGCCAAACAAAACAAAATTCTCCCTGCCTCACCGAGTTAATCTATGATAACTGTGGTGGAGGTGTAATGGTTTAGATGCTTATGTTCTGGGTGTGCTGTCCAGAGTTTGAATCCCGGGAGGACCATATGCTTTCATTAGTTTATTCAAGTGCATTGGGGTTTGTAATTGATGAATAATGTTAAGAACGGGGTGTTACTTAATTACTATACTGACCATGAATGCTGCGACCTCTAGTAGACCTTCTCCGGACCACCAGACTGGACTCTGAGAGGGAGCGTGTGAGCCTCTTGTTGTGGTTGTTGTTGTTGTTGTGTTGATTGTGGTGAGAACGATGGTCGTCATTAGGGTGATGGGGTGATAGTTTAGGGTTACTACCGCTGGCTCCGGCCTTCAAGGATCCTCCACCGGCACTGCCACGACGTTTGCGGGCAAAAGGGCTGCGTTCAGTGCTCCCTACACAAATAAAAATATAAATATATTAAATTATGATGCAAACAACAAATATTGGTATACAGTATATTAGATTTATTCTAACTTACTACGTAGCCACAGAGAATCCTTTGTGGGGACCCTGCACATTCTAAAAACTGGCCCTGGCCAATGGGCAGACCCTGAGGTATCTTAACCCCTTCAGAGTCTAAGTGTTATATAAGGTAATATAGTACTGTACCATGTGAGGAACTATGGTCGTGGTGAGAGTCTTCCTGAAGGTGTGATAGTGTAGGTGGTGCAGCGGGGGTGTGAGAGTCGGGGGTACTGCTGCTGTGACGGTCTAACTTCACGCTACTCCAGTTGCGGGCAAAACTGCTCCTCACGGACTGCAAAGGGAAATTTAAAAATACTTTTAGTGAGACATTGCAATAAATTACTTACTTTTTGTTTTACTTTATTGATATATATAAACAATGTAATGAATTGTTGAACAATATATCTTGTCACAGTATTACATCAACAAAAACCTAGAACCAAAACTTGCAAAATAAACAAACCATAACTTGAACGAACACAGTAAAAAGACAAAACAACTTATCAAAATAATACATACAATACATACAATGGTTTAACGTAATTTTTCCATTACATGCAATGTAACGGCTCAGAAGGGGTTGCCTATCAGTAGTTTGAGTGTACTGTAGTACAATAAAGTCCAGCCACAGCACTGCCCCACCAAGTCATCACTGTGGCTGATGTTGATATAGTGCTAACCGTGCCTCAGCAAGACTCAACAGAGTCCCCCTGCAGCACTTGTACCTGCAGTATCTGCAACCATACCAGCCTTACAGTGTTACAAAAAAGACAGCACCATAACAAGACTCTACTGTATATTAGGCAATTTGGACTATAGAACAATAAATTCCTGCCCCAACACGCAAACACTGTTGCCAACACGGGTGTGGTGCCAAACAGCACCCAGGTAAGAATCGGTCCCCTGTGGCACCTATCCACACCCCACCAGCCTCGGCAGTGCCATACCAAGACAGTGCTAAGATAAAGACTTTATTGCATAGTTGTTGTTGTTGTTCCCCAAGCTGCCTGGCCGAACAGCCCCAAGGCCCCGAGCAAGGCCAAGGCCATAACCGAGCACCCCCACAGAACCCTCACTGCCTACCACAATAAAGCCTGGGTGACCGAAGCCACTCCATGGCGGGGAGCTGAGGAGGGTGCGGAAATGCCCGGGAAACCAAAGCCCCACCCAGGGCCCTGTGCCCCTCAGCAATTATGAAGAGAAAGTTGAGGGGCAAAGGAAAAATGAGACGCTTTGGCTTCCAATCTTTATTGCATAGTAATGGCTGTTGGCCCACAAGTCTATCGCCATCCCCCTTATTAGGCGCCTAGTACGACACGCAGTAGGATGCGTGAGGCATATTCTTTTTTTCCTCCACCAATAGATGAAGGCCCCCCTGGGGGGAAAATACACTGGATCCAAGTGGACTCAAACACTGGCTTTCTTGTGTGAGTGGTCAGACTCCTACCAACTGAGCTACGAGGTGACAATAAATAATAAAATAATAATATGTGTTAATTAAAATGTAAAACTTGCAAACTAAACAAACCAAACTGTGACAAAGACAATAAAAAGGCAAAATAACTAATCAAAATTGCTATGTGGAAACAACGCTTACTAAAATAAAATAAAATGGCTGATAAAACAGTAGCGGTACATACATCAAGGCCGGACATAATCTTGGTGCCGCGTTTGATGAGCCTACGTTCAGTAACTCGCTCCAGAGGCAGGTTGTTCAACTCCAGACCGTACACGTGGCGCGCCAACACTCGGGTCAGGGTGTCCAGGGTTTTCTGTACACAGGGGGATGTTATTTAGTTAGGAAGGAGGGTAGGTCATATAGTACATAGCTATTTATGGTACAGTATTGCATCAAACAGTATCACTCTATTAGAAATATTGTATGTGTGTTCATTGTTTTCTGTTGTGCTTTGTGTTGTCCCTATTCTTGCTCTGTCTTGAGTCCCCCCCCCCAAAAAAAAAAAAATAGGAAAAATGGGGATTGGGCCTGAGTATATAGATAGATAGATACATGTAGGTACAGTATATCTAAATAATAATGACTATCATGAAGGAAATCTGTTTTTGGCCTGAGGGGTGAATAGTCTGTGGATTAAAGTAACACCCCGTTCTTAACATTAATCATCAATTACAAACCCCAATGCAATTGAATAAACCAATGAAAGCATATGGTCCTCCCGGGATTCCAACTCTGGACACCACACCCAGAACATAAGCATTTAAACCATTACACCACCAACACAGTTAAAGGTTGAATACACGATCACGATTAATATTGACAGCCTGACACATAGGGAAAGGGGTCGGGTGCAAGTTGGACTAGATAATAGTCCATCAGGCGCCTGGCCCGGGGAGGCGGTTTATATGAAGGGTGCGTCTGGAAGTGTGGTGGGCGGGGTTGTGGTGATAGGGCTTCGCTGCATGTCTGCCTGCTGAGATCGGAACCTCTCCTGGTAGTCGGAGGCCGGGGAGTGCTGGAGGGACCTTGGTCTCTCGGTCTTCTCCTGGATGACCTACATATGTGTGAATTTGTAAACCCCCCCCCCCAAAAAAAAAAAAAAATATTGAGCCCCCCCCCCCTCCCCCCCAAGGAAAATTGGTGATTGGGCCTGAGTACTGTATAGATAGATAAATAGACATACACCTATAGTATATTTGCTGTAAGTAGGCGAGAGCTTAACTTCTATCCTCTGTAACTTAAAAAGGGATATAACAAATGGGCTGTAAATTCCCACATATATTCCCTGGCTGACTCTTCCTAAGGGGTAGAAATATTAACTCGATTACTCTAGTAGTTTATGAGTTATGGAGGATAGCAGTTAAGATCGCTGGCCTACTCATAATGAACGGACTATAGTACTTACAGCCCACTCCTTGATAAGTTCATCCCAGTGAGTGAGAGAGGATAGAGTCAGTAGCAGCTGGTCCCACAACTCTCCAGAGATTGACACACTCAGGTTAGCCTTGATCCACGACACAATTAATGTCTGCAACAAAATAATTATAGTGGTAACAACAAAATAATAAAGTAATATTATACATACATACATACATACATAACATTTTAAGACTGAGTGTTCCACACATAAGTGCAGTTTCAGTCTCTTGTCCAAATGGCGGCGTTCCAGGCAACCCTGTTAAGGGCTGCTTCACTTGTCAAGTTCTTGGATTTGAGATCGGCGCGTATAGTCCGATCCCAGGTCTTCCTCGGTCCACCCCTTGGTGCAGCTCCCTCCACAATCACAGACCTGCATTTTGTCACCCAATTTTGTTCATCCATTCTCTCCACATGTCCATACCATCCCAGTCTACTTGTACGCATCACCTCGCTAATACTCTTTATACCTAAACGTCTCCTCAGCTCAACATTTGTTATTCTATCCTGTAGCCTGGCCCCACACATCCATCTC
The DNA here is from genome assembly GCA_032716605.1 of Paralithodes platypus. Classification (NCBI taxonomy): domain Eukaryota; kingdom Metazoa; phylum Arthropoda; class Malacostraca; order Decapoda; family Lithodidae; genus Paralithodes; species Paralithodes platypus. The sequence continues at coordinate 38,865,601 of CM064501.1, read as the reverse complement.
ACCATTCTCATCTCATTACGCTCCATTCTGTTGACATCCTCTACTTTAACGGCCCATGTTTCTGAGGCATACGTCATTGCACTTCTAACACATGAGGCATACACCTTTCCCTTCAGGGGAGAGGCATTCTTTTCATGGTCAGGATTGGCATCAATTCTCTGAACTTCCCCCAGCCACACCTAATTCTAGCAACAGTGGCAGCCTCGGCCCCACCACCGGCAGAGATGGTATCTCCTAGGTAACAAAACTTGTTCACCAGCTCCAAAGACTCATTTCCAAAATTCACCGCCACAGGATCATCACTTAACACAAGCTCGCCTTTGCACACTACGCACTCAAATTTCTCTATTTCTGACTTATCCTTCGGCAGGGGCCCCTTTATTCTACTACAGCGCTTACTCCCATGGTGTACCCAACATCGACAGATGCTACATTGAATTGAGTTAACGCCCACTCCCTTTCCACACACTGCACATGGGTATGCACCGCTCTTTTCCACATTGCCTCGTCTCAAACTACAATGCATAACCTTGGTTTTGTTAATATTGACTCTTAAACCCTTGCTCGCCATTCCCTCTCTCCACTTTCTGAATTTGGCCTCAGCATCCTGCATACTGTCAGCTATTAGGACTAAATCGTCTGCATAAAACAGTTCCAACGGGAGTCCGCCTCTAAAAACTCTAGACAGCGCCTCCAAGACCATAATAAAGAGGAGGGGGCTTAACACTGAACCCTGATGGACTCCAACACGGACTGCGAATTCATCACTCAGTACACCTTTCACCCTCACCGAACTTCGCGAATCCTCATACATCTTCATTATCACACGCACCAGCCACTCTTCCACACCAAGTTTCCTCATAGCCCACTGTACAACATCTCTAGGTACCCTATCAAAGGCCTTCTCCAGGTCCACAAACACAAAGTAAAGATCCCTGCCTTTTAGTAGGTATCTTTCCTGTATCTGCCTGACTATGAAGATAGCATCGGTTGTACCACGTCCTGGCATAAAACCAAACTGCATATCATCAATAGAGATGCTTTGCCTGATCAAACCCTCAAGGACTCTCTCACAGACCTTCATGATTTGGTCAAGCATTTTCAGGCCCCTATAATTTCCTCTATCCAGCGCATCCCCTTTTCCTTTGTATATATTTACTATTACACTTTTGAGCCAATCCTCTGGGATTTTCTCATCTTTAATAATGGTGTTTATCAACTCAGTGACTAAGTTAATATAATAGTTAATTAATATAATAGTGGCTACACAAATTAAAATTAATTTAGCAAGGCAAATGTAATAGTATTGCACATTACTATAGGTAGCGCCAACGAACTTGACAAAAATCTTGATCCCTGACCTCTTCGTAAAAAGGGACTAGAGCAAACTGTCTGTAAATATCCACACCTATTACCCAGTGGACTCTTCCCAAATTAGAGGAATTTCAGCCCGATTGCTTTCATTCATATTGAGTTATAAGAAGTTAAAGAGTCAAGATTATTGTCAAGTTTGTTGGCGTTACCTATAGCATAGTCTTCTCTTGTTGTGACTCAGTGGTCTGGTTAACCCTCTGTTCCCGGAAGGGCTCTTGAACGCCCATAAAAAAGCATACCAGAGCTGCCCGGAAGGGCTCTTTAACGCCCAGTGGTTGAAAGCCTGTGAGCTTGGTGTGCGAGGCGTCGGTCCGACGCATGTAAACAACAGCCGGCTGGACCGACGCCTCGCATCTCCGGCCACAAGAAGGAGAGCGTCGCTTGTTCGTGTGTGCCTGTATGTTGTTGTTAAGTATCGAAAAGTAGTGTAAAGTGGCTGTTGTTGCCGTAAGTTATCTCCAATGAAATCATCATCACAACTGAACCAGTTGACTTAGAGAGCTCTACTTAACGCCATTCTACAGGTAAATAACACAGCTACGCTTGGGGATGCGCGGGAATGCAGAAGCAGTCAGAATAACAAAGATACGGTAGCCTAGCCTAGACATTTTTTGGCCAAAACACCCGGGTTTCGGGGAATATTTATGTAATGCGTAGCCAGGGCTGGAGGGTTAAACTAATGTTTAAAAAAAAAAAAAAAAAAAAAAAAAATATATATATACTGTATTCTGTGTGTGTGTGTGTGTGTGTGTGTACTATCTGATAATACACACACTCACCACATATTTTTATTGTAAAATAGTTTAACCCTCCTGGCCCGGTTGTCATTTTAAAATGACACCACGAACTAAGGGCAGGAGCCCGGGTGTCATTTTAAAATCTGTAAGCTTGAAAGCCTATTCAGCTTGGTCTGAACGTCGTGCGTCCGACGCATGTAAACAAAGCCGATCGTTACGTCACCGCACCTCCGAAAACAAGAAAGAGAAGACTCGTTTGTTATTGTATGTCTGTATGTCGTTGTTTCAGTAGTGAAAAGATCGTCATATTGCTAACATCGCCTGCAAGTGCTCTCCACTGAAATCGTCATCACAACTGAACCAGTTGACATAGAGAGCTCTACTCAACAACAACAACAGATTGGAAACCGCACTACACCGCAAAAATGCGTGGGAAATTTCTAGCAGTTAAACTAAACAAAAATACGGTAGCCTAGGCCTAGACGTTTTTCGGCCAGATCGCCCGGGTAGCCCACACTGTCATTTTGAGAGCCTGCCCGGGCCAGGAGGGTTAAACAGACCAGTAACAAGACTTACATGGCTGGCCACACACACATTGTTTCTAACTCATATATTCTCTTTATAAGCTGTTATTTAGGCGGTGTCACACGAGCGATTATTCCGTCAATTTTTAGGAGCAATTGTAGTCTGGCAGGCTTAAAACTTCAGTTACATTAGAAATCTGCCACCTGAAATAATCTACCGTCAGTCTAGTTCCCGATCACAATGTAAAAAAGCCTTAGAATATCACGAGAAAAAACTTGCTCATTGAAAACTGCCGGAAAAAGCGCTCGTGTGACTCCGGCTTAAGTATTAGTATTACCTGGAAGAGAGCGGAGGCAAACCTTCCCCCGAGTGAGTCCTCCTTGTGTGTGGTGGGGCGGCCACACAAGGTCTGAGACGTTACATGTAGCAACACCACCAACAACTGCTCCCTGGAACAACACAGCATAGAGTTAAGGGGAGATGGTTCACTTTTTGGGTGATTTTTGCATGTATTCATTATTTTTCTAGTTTCTAACTTGCTCATGTAGTAATGTATGAAGTAATGGATGAAGAAGTGCGGGAGAGGGTACAACAGGGGAAGAGGGTTGTAGGAACGTTGAAAGCAGTAATAAGAAATAGGGTGCTCAGTATGGAACTGAAGAAGTCCTTGCATGACAGTGTGGTAATCCCGACACTGACTTACGGAAGCGAAGCATGGACGTTTGAGAAGAGACTCAGACCAAGAGTGAGAGGGGTGGAAATTAGTTACTTGAGAAATGCATGTGGAGTTACATGGAGGGACAGACAGGCGAATGAGGAAGTAAGAAGGAGGTGTGGTGTGGAGGTAGATGTGCTGGAAAGTGTGAAAAGGAACACCTTAATATTGTTCGGCCATATGGAATGTATGGAAAGCAAGAGAATGACTAAGAGGGTGTACGAGAGCGAGGTGGAAGGACAGAGAGGGAGAGATGGAAGGATGGAGTGAGGAAGTATATGGATGAAGGCAGTGCTGGTTGTTGTTGTTGTTGTTGCTGTTCCCCAGGCTGTCTGGCCGAACAGCCCCAAGGTCCTGAGCATGCCAAGGCCATAAACGAGCGGCCCCACAAAACCCTCCCTACTTACCACTAATAAAGCCCGGGTGACCAAAGCCACTCCAAGGCGGGGAGCTGAGGAGGGTGCGGAAACGCCCGGGAAACACAAGCCCCACCCAAGGCCCTGTGCCCCTCAGCAATTATGAAGGGAAAGTTGAGGGGCAAAGGAAAAATGTGACGCTTTGGCTCCCAATCTGCCAACCTCTAGGTTGGCAGTAGGGAGGTCAATCCACGGAAAAGACGCCGTCACTTGAGATCTAGAAAATATATAAGTAAAAGGAACAGTCAGAGTAAGCTATGGGTACGGCAGAGATCGCTCAGCTCTCACTCTGATAGACCAGCCCATCACCACATGACTAGAACCCAATCTTCTCAGCATCAACTAGGAAAGGCGGTGCTGGTTGGGAGGAGGGGCGTCGACTGACTGGGGACAGAGGTGCATGGGGACGGTTCGTTCGTGGCCACCCCTTCGGCGATCACGGCGTCAGGCAATAGATAGATAGCTAGATAGACATTATAATTACTATAAGGTGAAAACAAACAGGCTATAATTGTTATCTGACCAAACTGGGTATGAAGTAAGTACAGTATATAACATTATAACTAACCAAGTTTTCTGTTCCATACGAGTATTCATGACCATATAGCGGTATATGTTGAGGACATGTTTGCAGACCTCCACCTGTTCATCCAGGAGGCGTGGGTAGTCAGGTGATACCTCCAACAGGAACACATTGGCTGCACTTGTGATGAACACCTGCACCACATTCTATAACACAACGAAATATATATACTGTAAACCACATCCATGAATTGAAAGATTATGTTCTATTGTTATACAGAGTCATATACAGACCTACGTTGAGGAACACTTTAAACTAAGTTTTTTAGGAACAACTCCTATACTGTATATCGGTACCGGTAATTCTTTTAAATTAAAGTAATATTGTCGCTGAGATGATAAAAGCCTCAGGGGAGACTAGTGTCAGCTTAGTCACTGAGATGATAAACACTCATTTGTACCATTATTAAAGATGAGAAAATTCCCGAGGATTAGTACAAAAGTGTACGGTAATAGTAAATATATACAAAGGAAAAGGGGATGTGCTAGATAGAGGTAATTATAGGGGCCTGAAAATGCTTGACCAAATCATGAAGGTCTGTGAGAGAGTCTTTGACAGTGTCACCTTTGGGTGACAAAGGCCTATATATATTTTTTTTTTGTATTAAGCTTAGGAGGAACTTCTAGAAATCCAAGGGATAAATCTATCTCAATTAACCTTCTGACTTCCAAAGGGGCTTCCTAATCTGAATATACTGTAATGGCCTAATGACATCTATGCTACAAAGTAATAGAGGTTTGATGGTTACCTGTAGTCCAGCTCTAAAAGTGCCTAATCAGAATATAATGACCTATTGACATCTATGCTACAAAGTATTATAGGTCTGATGGTTACCTGTAGTCCAGCTCTAATGTGTATGTCCCTGTTAACGGCCCCGAGGTAAGACTCATTACGGAGGCGTCGTTGGCTACTGGTGGTGTTGTCCTGTGGTGACGACGCTGCTTCCTCCCGTGGTCCACAGCCTCCCTCCAGGGGCTCCAACATGAAGGCTGGCATCTCGGGACTCTATAAGGAAGTACAGTCAGACTCAGAATAAGTCATGAAAAGGTTTAAGGTAATAGGTCATCGCTAAGTGGAGCTAACAATTAAAATGTAAAACTTGCAAACTAAACAAACCAAAGCATGGATACTGGTAATCCACAAGTCTTAATTGTCTTTGCATTGTTATCACTGTATCATGTGGAGGATCACATACCCACCCCCCTCAACTTAAGGGGACATGGGCCGGTTTTCTGGACCACTTTCTCCCTCATGTTTATCTCCATTAGTTTTCAGATGTTAAGATGTTTGCCCCATTAGTTAGTCAATTTTAAGACCTTTCGCCCCATTTCTTCGTCAATATTTAGACCTTTCGTGCTATTAAAGGTGTAGATTTTTTCCCTGGCGACCGATAGTGAGCCTGTAATGTTGGAAGAACCGGTCATCGGCCGGGACAATTTTCTACCAAAAAATTTACAAATTAATCTAGAAGGGGAATCTAATGGATGTTTTTTTTTAAATTTGATGGAGGTCTAGGGAGGAAACCAGAAAAATAAAGAATACATGCAAAAAACGGCCAAAAAGTGAACCATTCCCCCTTAACCTTGATCTCTTTGAAGAGATGATATACAGTACCCACACATCACAATACATAGAGGTGAGGTTGAGGGGTGGGGGAAGTTATTTACCAGTATTTCATTGTCAATTTGCACATTCAATTGACCACTTGCGAGTTTCATTCTATAAGGAAGTTGGAGCTGTAGACATGGATATTTAGCCGAATAACCAGCTATAATACGGTTTTAGTACATATATAAATACACAAAACCAAATTCAACATACTATTTATTCACCAGAAACCTACATAATTACTGTATTTGTGTTTAATATCGATGTTTACAGGCCGAACTTCCTTATAGACTGAAACTCGCAAGTCGGCAATTACTACATGTCTTTTACCAGTACTGTACTGTACTGTACTGTACTGTACACTAGTTGAGTATATAATAATAAATGGATAAATATTTACAAATGAAGACAGTTTATGACACTCACATTCATCTGTATCCAGTCCTTGTAAGTGAAGATAACGGTCTTCATGACACCAGCGTAGCGGAAGCTGAGGCAGAGGGATTGACGGAACAACTCGTGGATGAAGTTAACATTGTCCCGCGATGAAAACAGGATGTCTCGCACCAAAGCACAGTCCTCACCACAACCAGACTCCTCACTAAACATAGAATATAGATTAATATAGATAGAAATTTAAATATAATACATATTTACATACACAGTATTTGAAGAACTGTGTGATCCATAAAAAAAACGTTTCAGTTCAACAAGCAGCTTGGTGAAAAATACAAGGCCATATTTCCTAACTGTCACCCCAGAGCCCAGACTAGAGGCTATACTAAACAACAGTACAGTATACTGAACTATGGTACCATACTAAATGTTGCTTCCCACCTGGGTTGGGTGGCACCATACTAATTATAATGTAGAACTTGCAAAATAAACAAACTAAAACTGGGACGATACAAGATAAATGCAAAAGCACTGATCAAAATCGCTATGTGAAAACAACACAAATTTCAGGATAATTTGACAATTTGAGTTATAAAATGGAAGGGTCCTTACGGAGAGGTACATAAAAGGGAAAACACTAATATTACACTGTACATACAAAATAAACTCAAGTGTCCCTACTGTAAGTGGACAATCACCCAAGTCAAGGTCTTGGTTTAGTTAGGTTATGGCTGTATCAGCAGAAAACCCTCTAAGGCTAACCCAACCCCCTTATCTCCTTGCTCAAACGACACAATAAATACTAGATTTTTTTATTTTTTTTTACATTAGTTTAACCAGACCACTAAGTCACTATAAGAGACTCTCATAGGGCTGGCCTTAGCTAAACTAACGCTTAAGGTCCAAATACTAGATGTGCCATGAAAAATATTCTATGACCTGAGGTGGGTGTATACTCCGACCGCCAAAGAGGGACTCCCAAGATGTTAAGCACTACACCAGCAAGTACTGTATAAACACCTTTTCTTTACCATAGGTACTCTAATTATAACTTGGTTGCATAAAACAAGTGGAACATTTACATACTTGATATAGAAGGCTGAAGTGATGGAGTCTTGATCACTGGAAGATCCCTCAGGAGCATCACTGTGACCAGACCTTCGACCATCCTCTTCTCTGATGGTCAAAATAACAATAATATACTGCATACATATTATCCATTTCACTTACAGTATATGATGGCAGAACATATAACATAAAATTGCATGATGACAAAAATGTAATCCAGCCTATTGAAGTTGTATATACTCAGGCCCAAGTATTAAAATGTAAACCTTGCAAACTAAACAAACCAAAATTCGAACAAAGACAATATAAAGGCAAAATAACTAATCAAAATCACTATGTGGAAACAACGCTTACTAAAATAAAATTTATGAAATAAAAGAACACAATCAATATACAACTTCAATAGGCTGGATTGAATGTTTGTCATCATGTAATTTTATGTTATGTTGCAGTTACCTATTTAAACCGCTAATTCATTATATGTATGATCTCTCAGTATATATATTCAAGGAAATATAACAGACAGTAACAGTTTAACTTAAGCAGAATAGTTCGTCAATGTTAGCGTGAGGACACCAAAATGACCAACCCTGCAGAGGATAATACGGACTGTGAGGTTCGTTGTGAAGTAGAGACGACAAACTTGCGCACCCACTCCACCACCGCCAACTGACACGTTCCATAAGGGCTCAGGCCAGGACTACTACGCAGCTCCGGCAACTCTGTACGAGAATACATAAACCCAAGGGTCACTCCAAGGACGCAAACATCATTATATCTATCTATCTACAGTATATACTCAGGCCCAATCCCCACTTTTCCTATTTTATTTATAAATTTATTCATTTATTTATTTATTTTTAGGGGGGGGGGGGATTTTCTCAACCTTTTCTCTTAAAAGTAAGGCATTGAGAACTTTTTATACTGATTATTGGAGTTAGTAAACTATACACAAAAGGAGTCTTAGGGCAACAAACTAAAGAAAACATACTACTTACCTAAATTAGGTTTGTATAGAGAGTTGAAGCCATTAAAGCTTGGAAATATGTGCGGCATGTACCACATCCGGAACATTGCGAAGAGGTAGGAGAAGGAGCGAGCATGTTGACTTTTGTCCTGCCACTCCACACGACGCACCTTTACAAGAATATTAAATAACATTACTCATTTAGAAAATACATCAAATAATAAATGAACCTAATAAGTACTGCAACAAAAAGTTTAGTACAGAGAGAACAATAATCCATACAAGATAAAAGAATGGAGGTAGACAAAGAAAGGAAATACAACAAACAAACTAACAACTGTACTGTATATATACTGTATATTCTTTATGCAACAGCTGTATTCCGTCATGGCAAGTTGGTCAGTTTGTTGTGTATAATGTATAGGGTGGTGTATAGGGTGGTGCATAGGGTGGTGCATAGGGTGGTGTATAGGGTGGTGTATAGGGTGGTGCATAGGGTGGTGTATAGGGTGGTGTATAGGGTGGTGTATAGGGTGGTGCATAGGGTGGTGCATAGGGTGGTGCATAGGGTGGTGTATAGGGTGGTGTATAGGGTGGTGCATAGGGTGGTGCATAGGGTGGTGTATAGGGTGGTGCATAGGGTGGTGTATAGGGTGGTGTATAGGGTGGTGTATAGGGTGGTGCATAGGGTGGTGTATAGGGTGGTGCATAGGGTGGTGTATAGGGTGGTGTATAGGGTGGTGCATAGGGTGGTGCATAGGGTGGTGTATAGGGTGGTGTATAGGGTGGTGTATAGGGTGGTGCATAGGGTGGTGTATAGGGTGGTGTATAGGGTGGTGTATAGGGTGGTGTATAGGGTGGTGTATAGGGTGGTGCATAGGGTGGTGTATAGGGTGGTGTATAGGGTGGTGTATAGGGTGGTGCATAGGGTGGTGCATAGGGTGGTGTATAGGGTGGTGCATAGGGTGGTGTATAGGGTGGTGCATAGGGTGGTGTATAGGGTGGTGTATAGGGTGGTGCATAGGGTGGTGTATAGGGTGGTGTATAGGGTGGTGCATAGGGTGGTGTATAGGGTGGTGTATAGGGGGTGCATAGGGTGGTGTAACGGGTGGTGTATAGGGCGGTGCATAGGGTGGTGTATAGGGTAGTGTATAGGGTGGTGCATAGGTGGTGTGCATAGGGTGGTGTATAGGGTGGTGCATAGGGTGGTGCATAGGGTGGTGTATAGGGTGGTGCATAGGGTGGTGCATAGGGTGGTGTATAGGGTGGTGTATAGGGTGGTGCATAGGGTGGTGTATAGGGTGGTGCATAGGGTGGTGTATAGGGTGGTGTATAGGGTGGTGCATAGGGTGTGGTGTAGGGTGGTGTATAGGGTGGTGTATAGGGTGGTGCATAGGGTGGTGTATAGGGTGGTGCATAGGGTGTGTATAGGGGGTGGTAGTGTATAGGGTGGTGTATAGGGTGGTGTATAGGGTGGTGTATAGGGTGGTGCATAGGGGTGGTGTAGGGTGGTGTATAGGGTGGTGTATAGGTGGTGCATAGGGTGGTGCATAGGGTGGTGCATAGGGTGGTGTATAGGGTGGTGCATAGGGTGGTGTATAGGGTGGTGCATAGGGTGGTGTATAGGGTGGTGCATAGGGTGGTGCATAGGGTGGTGCATAGGGTGGTGTATAGGGTGGTGTATAGGGTGGTGTATAGGGTGGTGCATAGGGTGGTGCATAGGGTGGTGCATAGGGTGGTGTATAGGGTGGTGTATAGGGTGGTGCATAGGGTGGTGCATAGGGTGGTGTATAGGGTGGTGTATAGGGTGGTGTATAGGGTGGTGCATAGGGTGGTGTATAGGGTGGTGCATAGGGTGGTGCATAGGGTGGTGTATAGGGTGGTGCATAGGGTGGTGCATAGGGTGGTGTATAGGGTGGTGCATAGGGTGGTGCATAGGGTGGTGTATAGGGTGGTACATAGGGTGGTGTATAGGGTGGTGCATAGGGTGGTGCATAGGGTGGTGCATAGGGTGGTGTATAGGGTGGTGCATAGGGTGGTGTATAGGGTGGTGCATAGGGTGGTGTATAGGGTGGTGCATAGGGTGGTGTATAGGGTGGTGTATAGGGTGGTGTATAGGGTGGTGCATAGGGTGGTGTATAGGGTGGTGTATAGGGTGGTGCATAGGGTGGTGCATAGGGTGGTGCATAGGGTGGTGTATAGGGTGGTGCATAGGGTGGTGTATAGGGTGGTGCATAGGGTGGTGTATAGGGTGGTGCATAGGGTGGTGTATAGGGTGGTGTATAGGGTGGTGTATAGGGTGGTGCATAGGGTGGTGTATAGGGTGGTGTATAGGGTGGTGTATAGGGTGGTGCATAGGGTGGTGCATAGGGTGGTGCATAGGGTGGTGTATAGGGTGGTGTATAGGGTGGTGCATAGGGTGGTGCATAGGGTGGTGTATAGGGTGGTGCATAGGGTGGTGCATAGGGTGGTGCATAGGGTGGTGCATAGGGTGGTGTATAGGGTGGTGTATAGGGTGGTGTATAGGGTGGTGCATAGGGTGGTGCATAGGGTGGTGTATAGGGTGGTGCATAGGGTGGTGTATAGGGTGGTGCATAGGGTGGTGTATAGGGTGGTGTATAGGGTGGTGCATAGGGTGGTGTATAGGGTGGTGCATAGGGTGGTGCATAGGGTGGTGTATAGGGTGGTGTATAGGGTGGTGCATAGGGTGGTGTATAGGGTGGTGTATAGGGTGGTGCATAGGGTGGTGTATAGGGTGGTGTATAGGGTGGTGCATAGGGTGGTGCATAGGGTGGTGTATAGGGTGGTGCATAGGGTGGTGCATAGGGTGGTGTATAGGGTGGTGTATAGGGTGGTGTATAGGGTGGTGCATAGGGTGGTGTATAGGGTGGTGCATAGGGTGGTGCATAGGGTGGTGCATAGGGTGGTGTATAGGGTGGTGTATAGGGTGGTGTATAGGGTGGTGCATAGGGTGGTGTATAGGGTGGTGTATAGGGTGGTGTATAGGGTGGTGCATAGGGTGGTGTATAGGGTGGTGCATAGGGTGGTGCATAGGGTGGTGTATAGGGTGGTGCATAGGGTGGTGTATAGGGTGGTGTATAGGGTGGTGCATAGGGTGGTGTATAGGGTGGTGTATATAGGGTGGTGCATAGGGTGGTGTATAGGGTGGTGTATAGGGTGGTGCATAGGGTGGTGTATAGGGTGGTGTATAGGGTGGTGTATAGGGTGGTGCATAGGGTGGTGTATAGGGTGGTGTATAGGGTGGTGTATAGGGTGGTGCATAGGGTGGTGCATAGGGTGGTGCATAGGGTGGTATAGGGTGGTGCATAGGGTGGTGCATAGGGTGGTGTATAGGGTGGTGTATAGGGTGGTGCATAGGGTGGTGCATAGGGTGGTGTATAGGGTGGTGCATAGGGTGGTGTATAGGGTGGTGTATAGGGTGGTGCATAGGGTGGTGTATAGGGTGGTGCATAGGGTGGTGCATAGGGTGGTGCATAGGGTGGTGTATAGGGTGGTGTATAGGGTGGTGCATAGGGTGGTGTATAGGGTGGTGCATAGGGTGGTGTATAGGGTGGTGCATAGGGTGGTGTATAGGGTGGTGCATAGGGTGGTGCATAGGGTGGTGCATAGGGTGGTGTATAGGGTGGTGCATAGGGTGGTGTATAGGGTGGTGTATAGGGTGGTGCATAGGGTGGTGTATAGGGTGGTGCATAGGGTGGTGTATAGGGTGGTGCATAGGGTGGTGTATAGGGTGGTGTATAGGGTGGTGTATAGGGTGGTGCATAGGGTGGTGCATAGGGTGGTGTATAGGGTGGTGTATAGGGTGGTGTATAGGGTGGTGCATAGGGTGGTGTATAGGGTGGTGCATAGGGTGGTGTATAGGGTGGTGTATAGGGTGGTGCATAGGGTGGTGTATAGGGTGGTGCATAGGGTGGTGCATAGGGTGGTGCATAGGGTGGTGTATAGGGTGGTGCATAGGGTGGTGTATAGGGTGGTGTATAGGGTGGTGTATAGGGTGGTGTATAGGGTGGTGTATAGGGTGGTGTATAGGGTGGTGTATAGGGTGGTGTATAGGGTGGTGTATAGGGTGGTGTATAGGGTGGTGTATAGGGTGGTGTATAGGGTGGTGTATAGGGTGGTGTATAGGGTGGTGTATAGGGTGGTGCATAGGGTGGTGTATAGGGTGGTGTATAGGGTGGTGTATAGGGTGGTGTATAGGGTGGTGTATAGGGTGGTGTATAGGGTGGTGTATAGGGTGGTGTATAGGGTGGTGTATAGGGTGGTGTATAGGGTGGTGTATAGGGTGGTGTATAGGGTGGTGCATAGGGTGGTGCATAGGGTGGTGTATAGGGTGGTGTATAGGGTGGTGTATAGGGTGGTGTATAGGGTGGTGTATAGGGTGGTGTATAGGGTGGTGTATAGGGTGGTGTATAGGGTGGTGTATAGGGTGGTGTATAGGGTGGTGTAGGCTTGTGCATAGGGTGGTGCATAGGGTGGTGCATAGGGTGGTGTATAGGGTGGTGTATAGGGTGGTGTATAGGGTGGTGTATAGGGTGGTGTATAGGGTGGTGTATAGGGTGGTGTATAGGGTGGTGTATAGGGTGGTGTATAGGGTGGTGCATAGGGTGGTGTATAGGGTGGTGTATAGGGTGGTGTATAGGGTGGTGTATAGGGTGGTGTATAGGGTGGTGTATAGGGTGGTGTATAGGGTGGTGTATAGGGTGGTGTATAGGGTGGTGTATAGGGTGGTGTATAGGGTGGTGTATAGGGTGGTGTATAGGGTGGTGTATAGGGTGGTGTATAGGGTGGTGCATAGGGTGGTGTATAGGGTGGTGTATAGGGTGGTGTATAGGGTGGTGTATAGGGTGGTGTATAGGGTGGTGTATAGGGTGGTGTATAGGGTGGTGTATAGGGTGGTGTATAGGGTGGTGTATAGGGTGGTGTATAGGGTGGTGTATAGGGTGGTGTATAGGGTGGTGTATAGGGTGGTGTATAGGGTGGTGTATAGGGTGGTGTATAGGGTGGTGTATAGGGTGGTGTATAGGGTGGTGCATAGGGTGGTGTATAGGGTGGTGTATAGGGTGGTGTATAGGGTGGTGTATAGGGTGGTGTATAGGGTGGTGTATAGGGTGGTGTATAGGGTGGTGTATAGGGTGGTGTATAGGGTGGTGCATAGGGTGGTGTATAGGGTGGTGTATAGGGTGGTGTATAGGGTGGTGTATAGGGTGGTGTATAGGGTGGTGTATAGGGTGGTGTATAGGTGGTGTATAGGGTGGTGTATAGGGTGGTGTATAGGGTGGTGCATAGGGTGGTGTATAGGGTGGTGTATAGGGTGGTGTATAGGGTGGTGTATAGGGTGGTGTATAGGGTGGTGTATAGGGTGGTGCTAGGGTGGTGCATAGGGTGGTGCATAGGGTGGTGCATAGGGTGGTGTATAGGGTGGTGTATAGGGTGGTGTATAGGGTGGTGTATAGGGTGGTGTATAGGGTGGTGTATAGGGTGGTGTATAGGGTGGTGTATAGGGTGGTGTATAGGGTGGTGTATAGGGTGGTGTATAGGGTGGTGTATAGGGTGGTGTATAGGGTGGTGCATAGGGTGGTGCATAGGGTGGTGCATAGGGTGGTGCATAGGGTGGTGTATAGGGTGGTGTATAGGGTGGTGTATAGGGTGGTGTATAGGGTGGTGTATAGGGTGGTGTATAGGGTGGTGTATAGGGTGGTGTATAGGGTGGTGTATAGGGTGGTGTATAGGGTGGTGTATAGGGTGGTGTATAGGGTGGTGTATAGGGTGGTGTATAGGGTGGTGTATAGGGTGGTGTATAGGGTGGTGTATAGGGTGGTGTATAGGGTGGTGTATAGGGTGGTGTATAGGGTGGTGATAGGGTGGTGTATAGGGTGGTGTATAGGGTGGTGTATAGGGTGGTGTATAGGGTGGTGTATAGGGTGGTGTATAGGGTGGTGTATAGGGTGGTGTATAGGGTGGTGTATAGGGTGGTGTATAGGGTGGTGTATAGGGTGGTGTATAGGGTGGTGTATAGGGTGGTGTATAGGGTGGTGTATAGGGTGGTGTATAGGGTGGTGTATAGGGTGGTGTATAGGGTGGTGTATAGGGTGGTGTATAGGGTGGTGTATAGGGTGGTGTATAGGGTGGTGTATAGGGTGGTGTATAGGGTGGTGTATAGGGTGGTGTATAGGGTGGTGCATAGGGTGGTGTATAGGGTGGTGTATAGGGTGGTGTATAGGGTGGTGTATAGGGTGGTGTATAGGGTGGTGTATAGGGTGGTGTATAGGGTGGTGTATAGGGTGGTGTATAGGGTGGTGCATAGGGTGGTGTATAGGGTGGTGTATAGGGTGGTGTATAGGGTGGTGTATAGGGTGGTGTATAGGGTGGTGTATAGGGTGGTGTATAGGGTGGTGTATAGGGTGGTGTATAGGGTGGTGTATAGGGTGGTGTATAGGGTGGTGTATAGGGTGGTGTATAGGGTGGTGCATAGGGTGGTGTATAGGGTGGTGTATAGGGTGGTGTATAGGGTGGTGTATAGGGTGGTGTATAGGGTGGTGTATAGGGTGGTGTATAGGGTGGTGTATAGGGTGGTGTATAGGGTGGTGTATAGGGTGGTGTATAGGGTGGTGTATAGGGTGGTGGGTGGTGCATAGGGTGGTGCATAGGGTGGTGTATAGGGTGGTGTATAGGGTGGTGTATAGGGTGGTGTATAGGGTGGTGTATAGGGTGGTGTATAGGGTGGTGTATAGGGTGGTGTATAGGGTGGTGTAAAGGATAATAATATATAGTGTAGTTCACAGTTGTCAAGCTGAAAATGCATAACATCTTTATGCACTCTATAATACAGCTTTATAAGGGCTTTTGCCAAGTAGGCTATTGAATTTGCTTTGTATTATGTATGTATGTATGTATATACTAAGGCACATACCGCATAGCTGATGGTGGCTGACTCGAGACAGAGCCCAAACAGGGACAACAAAACACAAAATAAAAAATTCACACATATCTAGGTCGCCCAGAAGACCCAGAGACCAAGGATCACTAAGGGCCTCCAGCAATCCCCCGATTCCAGACCTTCCGGAGAGGTTCCGGTCTCAGCAGGCAGAGACACAGCGGAGCCATACCACAATGCACGCCCACCTCACATCCAGACATGACCCATCATATACACCGGCCAATATATTTTTTTAAATAATAATAATCTACTGTACAGTACTCGACAAACCTCCTCCAGTTGATCCCATTATATGTTGATTTTATACATAAATAAATATTGTACTTAACCCGTTCATTACCGGTATCGTACTATTAAATTTATTATGGCTACTATTAGACGATTTTAGTCAGTTTAGAAAGGGGCTCTAACAATTATCAGGCTTCAAAATATCTCACTTGACCCTTCTTAAACTGCACAAAATTTTCTAAATATGACTAGAAGCGGTTAAAGACTGAGCAATCTAACAGAAGCACGGTGTCAGTCTAATAAGCAGATTAGGAAAACAAAAAAAGGCCTGGGGCTATAGGTCAACTACCCTGATGTGAGGCTGAAAGTGTGACTGGCAAACTCTCCTGATATACTTTCCAGTCAAGATATATTCATTAACCAAAACATTGGCCACAGAATATAGATACAGGTAATTGTCATATAATAATACTGGATGATAACAATACTAAAGAAGTAATAAGATAGCAGACCTGTGTAACCATATAGTCCAGCAGTGAGCGTAGGAGGTATGATGAAAGGTCATCGGGTGGTGTCTTCTCTGTAGTGGAAGGTGGCACTACGGGCGATGGTTCCAGACAGGTGACACCCCCGTACCCCAGGTCGGGTGGCACCGCTGCCGGGGGTGGCGTGGGGAACCCTGGCACCAGTGATGCAAACATTCGGTCCATCTCGGGGGTCTTGGACTCCCCCACGATGGTGTACCAGATGACAAACAACCTAAGAGTAACACTCAATTTACCTCTTCAAACATACATTTATATAGTGATTAAAATCTATATTTTTATTATTTTCAC
The DNA here is from genome assembly GCA_032716605.1 of Paralithodes platypus. Taxonomy (NCBI): domain Eukaryota; kingdom Metazoa; phylum Arthropoda; class Malacostraca; order Decapoda; family Lithodidae; genus Paralithodes; species Paralithodes platypus. The sequence goes on along the minus strand of CM064501.1, from coordinate 38,849,190 downwards.
CACAACACCAAACACCTCCAACGAAATTAATGAAAGCATAGGCTATATGTGATCCACCGGGATTCGAACCTGGGTTATCACACACAGATTTTAAATACTCTAACCATTACACCACCAGGACGGTTAATAAAATATTTTTATGTCCAGTAATATTTTGCAATGAGCAGCTATAATGTCTTAATTATTCACTAAAACAGTATGGAAATCCCATGGGCTGGTCTATCAGAGTGAGAACTGAGCGATCTCTGCCATACCCATAGCTTACTCTGACTATTCCTTTTACTTATATATTTTCTAGATCTCAAGTGACGGCGTCTCTTCCGTGGATTGACCTCCCAATCTACCAAGATTGGAAGCCAAAGCGTCACATTTTTCCTTTGCCCCTCAACATTCCCTTCATAATTGCTGAGGGGCACAGGGCCCTGGGTGGGGCTTTGGTTTCCCGGGCGTTTCCGCACCCTCCTCAGCTCCCCGCCATGGAGTGGCTTCAGTCACCCAGGCTTTATTGTGGTTGGCAGGGAGGGTTCTGTGGGGGCGCTCGGTTATGGCCTTGGCCTTGCTCGGGGCCTTGGTGCTGTTCGGCCAGGCAGCTTGGGGAACAACAATAACAACTCCATCCCTCCACCTCACTCTTAGAATTTAAGGTCTTCTATCTATCTAAATACAGTACTATGGCAGATAGGCCTACCCCATTTTATTTTATTATATTTCTTTTACTACCGGTATATGTTTTTATTTATTATAAATATTTTTGTTTAGCTAGGGGTGGCTGACCCGAGACATAGCCTGAAAAAAAAAAAAAAAAAAAAGGGAAAAAAAATCAATCAATCAATAAAAAGAACTGAACACGACCTTACCGCATTATATCACATGAGCAAAAAGTGTCTCTCTAGAATTGAAGGCTAGTGTTTGTGTGTGAGGTGCATGTGTGTATGACATCAAACTATGTGACCACAAGTTGGAGTGGGTGGTGGTGGATGGAATTTATTTCAAATGAAGCCATTACTTTTAGCTCCTCGGTGGTCTAGTGGTTAAGGTGTTGGAGTGCTGCATTACTGGCCTGGGTTCGAACCCTGGCTGGGTCATGTGGCTGGCTGGGTCATATATGTCACAAAAATATTAAATTAATACTCTAAAAAGAGTTGACTATGACCTTACCGCATGGCATCGCGTCGGAGGCGAACGATGTTGCCAGGGTGGAGTATTTTCTTGAAGATGTGTGTGAGAGCGTTGCACTGCCATCGCTTCTCAAATCTCTCCGGCAACAGGCACAACAGGCGATCAAGAACATACAGGGAGCATTCTAGGTCCTCCTTATGACCTTTTTGTACTGCAAAGGTTCCTGAAATAAACAAAAATTACAGTCATCAACACTATATTAATCTTTGAACCTTTAAAGCCAAGTTCAAATGCATTTAGGCTTAATAATGCATTGTGTAGTCTTGCTTGGATTCAATATTTGGAACTGATTCAAATGGGTGTGTAACTATTTGTGCTCACTAAACCAAAATATGAACATTGTAATAATATTTCACAGCATTAACTCGACAAGTGCAATAGAAAGTTAGTATTACCGGATGTATGCCAAACCTATGAGAGTTCCGTATGGAGCTCAGTGGTCTGGTTAATCTGCTCTACATAACTAACTAACTAACTAGTATTACCGGTATATGATGCTTATATCTTCTTCAAGTATAATTGGCTACTTTAATAACAGTGCTTATATTGCATAACAAAGTAACATACCTTTTTGTTTAAGATTTCCTTCGAAGGTAATAAATGCCTCATAAAAAATATGAAAAACTGGACTGTAGTTTGCCTCCAGGAAAACCTTTAGTTCCCCTAAATCAGTGTTATCTGTAAAATAAAATTCAAATTTTAAAACTATACACAAACAGAATAAATATACAGCTAACTGTATAGTATGTATGTATGTATATACACAGGCACATACCCCATAGCTGGGAGTGGCCGACTCGCGACAGCTACAGTACTGTACATAAAATATTATCGTACTAAAGATAATTAGAAAAACAGGTATCACCAAAAAATTTAATGACACCGATGATCAACCATTGTTTTCTTCTACTTGAACATCTTCTTCAAATTACTTAGCAGGAAGAAGTTCAAGCTATCTAATAAAAATGTAATGTATGCATACAAAACTAGTGGGTACGGTACTCGGCATATGGTTGTTGTTGTTGTTGTTGATGCTTTTAGTTTATAATAGCCCACTGGGCCGAGGTCCTCTTAAAGCTAGTGTCTCGGCATATGGTGTTAACCATTGAGCTCTTCACCCTTTTGTGTACAAGGATGTGATTTGTGCCCTTTCTAGAATACTTAAAAGCCTTTGTGACCATCAGGGGTGTTTAGAACCCATTAGTTTACTGTAGTTACCGGTACTTCAACCTTTGCAATCGTCTTTGAGCGAGCTGAGGGCAGAAATAAAATTTGGAAAGGTAATTATGAGATTAATAGAATGCTATTTCTGAATACCAAACGGCAACCCCTGGTGCATGAAAGGGTTAACAATATCTGGAGAGGAACCAATCTTATTTAGGCCTTTGGCAAGATACTAAGGAAATTGAGTGCTGTTACCTATCTTATTAGTCAAATTAACATGAAAAATAGTGTTCTGTCACTGTAATTTATTCAATAATAGTATTACTCATTAATCTTCCTATAATATACGGTACTGGTAGAAATACTGTACATCCAATTGAATTAACATACTGTAGTGAAAATACAGGATATCTATCTCACATCAATCTTGGCAATCCTTTTGAGTTAGTGAAACTGATTAAGGCTTCAAAATACAGTATAGGTTAAGGGCCCTGAAGTACTACGGTACATCACATTCTATAATAATACCATAGAGTTAACAACAGGCTAAATAAATGTTCATATTTCCCCCCTGCTAGACTACCAGTGATCATGTGATGTTATAGCCTAATCCTTAACCGTACTGTACCGTAGGATACAGTTGTTATTGTTGTTGTTGTTCCCCAAGCTGCCTGGCCGAACAGCTCCAAGGCCCCGAGCAAGGCCAAGGCCATAACCGAGCGCCCCCAGCAGTCCCAAGCAATGTGGCCAAAATGGCAGGAGAGACCACCTTTCCACCTCCAGAGATGAAGCAATACTGGCCCTCCCACCCTTCAGTGGGTCTCAAATAAGCTGAGAAGTGTTGCCATAACGGGAGCAGTGCTTAAACGGTTGTGGTAACTGGTACAGCCTTGTACAGGCAGTTACAAGGAAAGTACATTACTGACGAATATATCCGTCGCTGGGTCTGGGGAGTTACTTATCTACTGACTACTATAGTCGTCTCTGAGATTGGAGGGGTTAACCCTCTCCGACATATGACGCGATTTTGAGCCTATTAGGGATACTTTAAAACCTTTGTTAGCATCAGGGGTATTTAGAAACCTTTAGTTTAGTTACTTCAACCTCTGCAGTTGTCTTTGAGTTAGCTGTGGGCAGAAAACTAATTTTGGAGAGGTAATTATAAGAGTGAGAGAACTCTATTTCTTATTGCTAATCTGGCAACCTCTGTGTCATATGAGTCTGAAGGGGTTAACATAGCGGTACTGTATAACAGGGTTTAACCCTTAACTGGCGGGGCCCGCCTTAAGTCGGGCTCCAATTTGCAGCAAGTTAGGAGCATTATTAAGGCTTTTAAAGGGTTAAAATTGAGTGCAAATGGCCGGGAGCGCAGCAGGCCACACGCCCGACACCCAGGGCTTACCGCCGCCCACTGACTCACGCTCCCTCTGTTCTCGAGAGGACGGCAGTGTTGCCAGTAGTGAGCGTAGCGGGAACAAATATGCCGATATACGTCACATATACGCTAAACTCCCATGTTAGTGGTACCACTGCGTGAGAACGACGAGTGCTACGTAGCTCGTTCTGGTCTCATTTTGAAGCTTTTAGTGCCTAGTTTTTTGCTGAATACATTTCTTTTCATGCAGATACTTGATAGATCATTCAGGAGGGCCTGAACATGCCCAAAATAGCCCAAAACCCCCCGCTAGACAAGGGTTAAAGGGTCGTACAGCACCCACTGGAAGATAGAACACTAGTTGTCATATTGAAGGTACAGTACCAGGTACTGGTATGTCTGATTGAAAGTGTGGCTAATTATTTATGTTTAATTTTGCCTAGTATAATAATTGACTAATTAACCACTTGCGAGTTATGACTGATATGTCTGACATTGAAGGTATGGCTGATATGTCTGACATTGCAGGCACGGCTAATATGTCTGACATTGAAGGTATGGCTGATATGTCTGACATTGAAGGCATGGCTAATATGTCTGACATTGAAAGCATGGCTAATATGTCTGACATTGAAGGTATGGCTGATATGTCTGACATTGAAGGTATGGCTAATATGTCTGACACTGAAGGTATGGCTGATATGTCTGACATTGAAGGTATGACTGATGTCTGACATTGAAGGTATGGCTGATATGTCTGACATTGGAGGTATGGCTGATATGTCTGACATTTAAGGTATGGCTGATATGTCTGACATTGAAGGTATGGCTGATAGCCTATGTCTGACATTGAAGATTTGAAGGTATGGCTGATATGTCTGATATTGAAGGTATGTCTGGCATTGAAGGTATGGCTGATTGGCTGATATGTCTGACATTTTTTAGCAGAGTTTGATATACTGGGATATAGTTTGTTTAAATATGACCGAACAAGTAGGAGGGGCGGCGGTATAGCAGTGTTTGTCAGTTCATTAAAAAGCTGTATTAAATGTATTAGACTAAATAATGAAAATGAAAGTGTTTGGGTAGAGGTTAACGAAGGTAGTGAGACCTTAGTTATTGGAGTTATGTATAGACCGCCAAATATGAGTAGAAATGACGGAACATCATTATGGGAGGAAATTAAAATAGCATCAACGTGTGCATTATGGGGGATTTTAATTTCCCTAATATAGATTGGCAGCAACAAATAGGCGACTCTGATTCAAAGGAGTTTATTGAGGTAGTACAAGATAGTTTGTTATCTCAATTCATAGATACGCCGACTAGAGGTGATAATATTCTCGATTTAGTTTTCAGTAACAATGAACATAATTATGATAAATAGTGTAGAAATCGGGGACCACCTAGGAAATAGTGATCACAATTCTGTGTATTTTAATATACAGTACAATGGAAAGGTAATACCAGAGAGAATACAACATTAATACCTGACTTCAGAAAAGCCAATTATGGTGGGTTAAGAAGAGCCCTAGTAGCGGACCCTATGGTCAAAAAATTAAGTCGATCCAGGTGTCCAAATGAGTGTATCCCTTCTCAGGCACCTGTCATCTTAAGTCAGGAAGAGACGTCAAACTTGGTAGATATATACGATAATATTATCAAGTCAGTATTCAATGCGCAAAATAAATATATCCCCAAAAGAAAATTTAGATCAACACAGAACCAACCCAAATGGATGAATAATAGACTATTAGATCTTCTAGGAAAAAGAGAGGAATATATAGAAAAATTAAGAAAGGCAAAATTCACCTACTTGCTTACTATCAGAATCTATCACGACAGGTAAAAAAGGATAGCATATTAGGAAAGAAAAAATAAATTATGAAATTAAGGTTGCCAATGACTCAAAAAATAATCCTAAAGCTTTTTACCAACTATATAAATCCAAGGTTAGAGATGTAATTGTAAACTTTGATAGGAGAAATGACAGAAAATTATTTAGAAATGTGCAGTACATTAAATAGTCAATTTCTTTCCGTTTTCACTAATGAAAATTTGGCAGTTTCCAGAAGTCCGTAAGGTATATAGCGATAGTATAGAAAATAGGTTAAGTACGGTTACTATAAGTAGAAATGATGTGCTTAAAGAAATTGACAGACTGAAACCTCATAAATCACCTGGTCCTGATGAGGTATATGCTAGAGTATTAAAAGAATGCAGAGATGAGTTAAGTTACCCATTAACATTTCTATTTAACAAGTCATTAGAAACAGGTATAGTTCCAGAAGCTTGGAAGCTTGCAAATGTAGTTCCGATCTTCAAAAAAGGTGATAAATCAATAGCATCCAATTACCGCCCCATTAGTCTCACTTCAATCATAGGAAAGCTACTAGAGTCAATTATTGCTAGGAAAATGCGAAACCACTTAGAAACATTTGACTTAATCAATTCTTCTCAGCATGGATTCACTCAGGGACGGTCTTGCCTTACAAATTTGCTTAGTTTATCTCAGAGGTATATGAAGCAGTAGATAATGACAAGTCATATGATATTATATATTTAGATTTCAGTAAAGCTTTCGACAGAGTCCCTCATGAGAGATTGATGAGAAAGGTTGAGGCACATGGAATAGGTGGGGCGTTGTTAGGATGGATTAGGTCATGGCTAATTGGTAGGAAGCAGAGAGTCAGCATAAATGGTACCAAGTCAGAATGGGGAGCAGTCAAAAGTGGTGTCCCCCAGGGATCTGTATTAGGTCCTCTGTTGTTTATTATATACATAAATGACCTTGATTTAGGTATAACTAGTTACTAGTAGGATAAGTAAATTTGCAGACGATACCAAAATGGGGAGAAAAATTGATTCAGATAGAGATATAGAGTGTCTGCAAAGGGATCTAGATACCTTACCTTAGGTAAATACTGATTTCCGACATTCAATTAAACATCCTACAAGTTCTAACCAGTCCCCTGAACAGTTTTTAATAGGTTACTTGAGGATATTTTAACAGGACCATAGGTAAATTTTTACCAAACGAACTTAACAAAGTCCTGCCAATCTGTCACGTCAATAACATACGATACTGAACCAAAACTTAAAGCTTAAATTATTGGTAAATTTCTATAATTGCACCTATACGAGCTAAAAAAAATATTATTGTATTTAACAGGAAGGTACAACGAGGTAAGTGATGTGGTATAGGTGGCAATATGCGGAAATGGATTATAAGGGCATTCCGCCCCCCTCTGACAAAAGTCTATCAATCTAGATGTGACACGGATTTACAATGTTTCAGAGAGACATTAGCCAAACCTAACAACCTTACCTAACCTAACCTAGTATTATCGGTGGGGGCTGCTGCCCCCACACCCCCGCTGGTTGGGTAAAACGGTAGAAATCCAGTTGGGGTGGAGTGAATAACCGTAGATTTTCGTAAGGGGGTAAGAGGGGGGCAGAATGCCTTTATAATCCATTTCCGCATATTGCCACCTATACCACATCACTTACCTCGCCGTACCTTCCTGTTAAATACAATAATAATTTGTTAAGCTTGTATAGGTGCAATTATAGAATAATACCAAATTATTTTATATAGGCTAGGCTAGGCTAGGCCTAGCCTCTAAGCCTAGCCTAGGCCTCAATTAGCCTAAAGTGGGTATTTTTCGGGAAATTCGGGTAGCATTCAAGGAGACTACACCAGGACTCTCCTTCTTCTTCTTCTTACCTAAGACCGGGTATAAGCTATCCTAGTGTTTACTAGCCTATACCCCTTTGAAAGGACATTAGCCTAACCTAACAACCTTACCTAACCAATCCTAGTATTATGGGTGGGGGCTGCCGGCCCCACACCCCCGCTATTAGACATCTTTGACAGATTTTTGGTGTATTTTTCTGTGAAAAGGGTATTTTTTCAATTTGTCAATAGGCCTAACAAAAATCCTCCATGCGGACTAGGCTAGGCCTAGGCCTAGGCCTATATGGAAAAAAATATGGCAAATCTGTTGGTGCCTAGGCTTATTTTCCCTAATAAATTGTTTCTAATAAGGCGGATGTAGCCTAGCCTAGTGTCCTTGAATATTATAATTTTTCGTACATACTCTCACAGCTCGCTTAGCCTGCTATATTTCAGCTAACTAGCCTAATAGAATAGGCCTAGCACTACATGAAATGAAAGGAAATTAAGAAAAATAAGTGCTAGTGAAAGTTGCAATCATTAGAGGTGAGTACAGCTATGATTATCCCACACTACCCCTACAATACTACCTACACAACATATACTACACTAAACACCATCTGAAATATAAAATAGAGTTAGTAAAGTATTGCAATACGTGTTCTGACCCAGCACAGTCCGCAGATGCTTGAGACGGGTGGGCGTATCTCGCTTTATATCCAGACATTTGCTCAGGCTTTTCTTCACGTCCGATACTGTGGCGTTCTTCTTGAACATTTTTCACTGTTCATAGTCAGTGTTGGTGGTGATGTAGGCCGCCAGGAGCACCACTAAGACTATATGACCCAAAATACGACGATAATCACAGCCCCACAACAAAGCTCAACAAACACCTCGCACACACTAACATTTGTGCGATACACTTATAATTTTTTTTTTACCGTTTGCATTCCTTAATAAGCATATATTCAAGAGTACATGAAGCATATTATATTTTTTAGATTCAATATTACGTATTTGTGTCTATTTTACACAAATATTTCGTAAAGTTCCATTGCCAATGAATCGGTCAAATGCGCCTTTTTCTAGTATTTAACGGGATCACAAATCCCTTAACTCTATTCATTATTAAATATAGATTTGTTTTACTAATTGTTCATATATAAACATATTATATAATTAATCAAATTTGACATAGTGTTATATTTTAACTTATTAACAATTATAATGTTATGGCAATGCTATAATTATTATAGCCTGTTTACGCGGTAGTAAGACACGTTTATATTATAATGTATACAATATTATATTTTTTTTAGGATTTAAGTGCCATATTAAATTTGGTGTAAATGGAAATTTATGAGTTGCAAGGACAGACTCTCAGCTGATTTCGACGCTTGCAGTTTGGCTTCAAAAGTGTGTTTTGTTTTTTGTTTTTTCCCTTTATATTGTGTTTTGTTGGCTGTCATAATAGTTTACTTATTTATATGTACTGACCTTTCTTTACTGACCACTTTTTTTAATTTTGAACTATATTAAACTTAGCCTAACATTAGGCTTGGCTATTACATACAAATTATAGGCTAGGCCTAGGCTAGAAACAACATTTTGAGTCCTGTACTTTAGATAGGTTCATGTTAGACTAGGCTAGGCCTATATCCAAAAGTAAGTAGCCTAAATAGGCTAGATAAGTAAATTATAAATAATTAAGATATTAAATAACGAGACGAGGAATAGCCTAGTAGTCCTAACCTAGCTTAAATTTAGGATAGGCTAATATTGAAGTAGACTTTCTCGGCAATATTCACCCGCGCGTCTACGACCGGCACGCGTCTTCCCTAATTTGACCGGGGTTTTTTTCCAAAATGATCCCACAGCCAGCTGTTATTTGACCCTTGCTGGCATTAGGCTATGATAATGGCAATAAATCCTGGGGGTCGAAGCCCCCCTCGCAGCCATAAACAGTCAAATTAGAAGCGAAAATGTAATGGTCGTGACTGAGAGCGTGGGAATCGTGGCGATAGGCCCAATGATAAAAATTTAATATTGGTAATGGTCAATATTTCCTTTCCAAAATGTACTGTAGCCTACTAGGAACTTAGGAAGTTAGACTAGGCTAAGTGTAATAGTAGCCTAGGCTATACTCACAGATGTTGTTCTGGAAGAGGCCTAGGCCTGTGGCTGCAGCTCAGTAGCCTGGTCACTATTTGGACCTTGGCTTCGCCTGTGTGTGTGGTGGTTATTTGTGCTCTATAATTTTTGAACTTTTGATCCTGGCCCCTTCTTCTTCTTCTTCTTCTTTTTGTGGAGTTGCTGTCCCCTCTCAAAGCCAGCTCACCTATGCACCGGTGACTTCTCCAGAAACAGCTAGAGCTAGATTTAAGAATTAGTTTAGAAATTATGTAGTCGTAGAAAGGATAGTTAAAGACCAAGAATTGAAGTATATAGCTTAAGCAGAACTCTCCTCTCCCTATTTTACCCCCTCCTCCACCCCCCAATATCTTGTTCTCTCCTTATCTTAATTTATCTTTTCCCCTCTCTACTATTTAATCTCATTTTTCTTCCTCCCCCGCTCTGGTCCCCTTCTCCCCCTCACCCTATTCTATCCTATTCCGTTTTCTCTTCTGCCACACCTGCTCCAGGAATCTTTTCACTACCTTCATTCTTTTCCCCATTTCCCCATCTACCCCCTCTTCTGTCTCGAGACCTAACACAAATTTTACACCCTCATCCTCCTCCTCTTTCTGCTCTTCCCATTCCCTCTCCCCTACCACCCGTTTCAACTCATTTTCCAACCCCTCTCTCTCCTCTGCATACCCCTGGCACTCTGTCACTATATGTTCTATTGTCTCCTCCACTCTCCTCCCTCCCACCTCACACTGTAGACACTCTTTCACCCCCCCATTCCACCTCCATGTTCTCCTATTTGTCTCTAATGCTCCTGCCCTAGCCTTAAACAGTAGTTCAGCTCCCCAACTTCCGTCATAGAACTCCTCTTTTCTCGGTCTCCCCTTGCTTCTATATCTTATCAGTGTACTTTTCTTCTCCATATTTCTCTTCCATTCCTGTCTTCCTACTTCCTTCACTCTCGTTCCTATCTCTTTCTCTAGTCTCCTTCCCTGACCTAGTCCTGTATTACTCCCTACATCTCTCCACTCCTCTCCCACCCTTCTTTGTTTCACTCCTATTTTTTTCAGTTTTCTCTTACACTCTTTTGCCCATCTACTCTTCCCCCCCCCCCCATTCATTTACTCTCCTTGGCCACCTATGATCCTCCATCTCCTCCACCCTACTCTTGTACCTCAACTTCGCCTTCGCCACTCTCTCCTCAAATGTACTCCATCCCATTTCCCTCTCACTGCTTCATTTGCTGTCCACCTTCTTGCTCCTAACCCCATTCTTCCTATTTTATTTTGTCCCGTCTCCAGTCTATTTATTTCTCCCCCTGTACTCCCTCTCACATCCATCCCGTACATTATTCTCGGCACTTCAAAGTCCTTCCACACCTCTCTTACTATTTTATATTTATTTACTCTGGTTTTTGTCACATTCCACAGTTTCCCACTACACTGCTCCACCTTCATGATTTTCTCATTCATTGTCCTTTGTCGCCCTTCCCTCCCTATCCATACCCCTAAATACTTCACTTCCTCCCTTGTTTCTATTCTTTCCCCTCCTAACCTCATTTCTACTGCCTCTGGTCCATTTACTACTATCATACTGCTTTTCTCTACACTGAACTTCATTTCTAGGTCTCTGCCAAATCTTTCCGCCTCCTGTAACATTTCCCCCATATCTTCCTCTGTCTCTGCTGTCAACACAACATCATCAGCAAACGTCAGAATTGCTAGCCTATACTGCCCTATTTTCACTCCTTGACCCTTACTCTTAATTCTCCTCACCAACTCCTCCATGCACATTGCAAAAATTAATGGTGACAGGTTACATCCCTGCCTTAACCCTTTCCTTCTCCTGATTCCTTTCACTGCAATATTTTTCCACACAATCTCTGTCTCCGCCCCTTCATACATATTCATTATCATGTTCCTTATCTTCCTACTCACTCCTAGTTTCTCCATCACTGCTTCTGCAACTTCCCTACTAATCTTATCATATGCCTTCTCCACATCCAAACACACTATAAACACACATTTCCCTTGCTTTGCCTTTTTCTCTATAATCTCATCTAATATAAATATATTGTCTGTTCCTCTTCTCCCCTTCCTAAACCCATTTTGCTCTTCACTAAGTAGGATCCTTTCTTCTACATACTCTCCTACCCTCTCCTTTAGTATCCCATAAAATATCTTATTTATTATGTTTATTACCGTTATTGGTCTATAACTCCCCATTTCGTGCACATTTTTTGCTCCTCCTTTGTAAATCAATGTGACCCTTTCTTCTTTCCATCTTGCTGGTATTTCTTCCTCCTCCCATATTTTATCAAATAGCTTCTTCAACATCCTAACTATCATCTCCCCTCCTTCAATATACATCTCTGCTGTTATCCCATCCAGTCCTGCCGCTTTGTTTCTCTTCAGCTTCTTCACACTCCTCCTAATCTCCTCCTCACTCACCATCTCATTCATATTTTCATCTATTTCTTCCTCATTTAGTTCAATATTCCATTGCCCTACTCTTATTTGGTCATTTACCCCTCCCACTTCCTCCCAGTATCTTTTTATTTCCTCTCCAATTTTATTTACATCCCTAACTTTTTCCCCACCTACATTCAGCTCCACTACTACCTTTTCCCTCCTTTTTTCTCTTTTTAGCCATCTATACCACTCAGCTTTTCCTTTGTCCCCCTTCTCTTTTATCCTGTCAATTTCTTTCTGTTCATGCTTCTCTATTGCTCCTCTTATTAAGTTTTTTGTGTTTTTCCTTTCCCTCTCGTATTCTTCCCTTGCTATTCGAATTTCCTCCTCACTTATATTTTCCCCTCTCTTTTTCCCCTTCTCCAACTCTTTCCTAATCCTATTCCTCTCTTTCCTCTTCTTCCTCGCCTCCTTAATGTCTGTATTCCACCATCCTTTCATTCCTCTACCTTTCCTCCCTATTTTCTCCTTCTCTAACACTCTCTCTGCTACCTTATTTATTTCCCTCTCTATCCTCTTATCAATTTGCATTGCACTCCCTCCCCCTACTTCATCTAAATCCATATTCCCTATTTCCTCCCTAAACCTCCCCCACTCCGCCTCTCCAGACTTTATCTAAGCCAGATTCAAACTTTTTTTACTGTGTCAGCATTAACTACCCACGCTGGGGAATGGATGTAGTTTCCGGGCGTACGGTCGTCATGTCTACATAGGGCGATCGTCGCGGTTAACTTCGCGTCTATTTTGACACCGATTTTTTTCGGTTATTTGCCCCCTGCTGGCAATATATATGATGATAACAATAGGCCCTATGTCATGGGCGGGGTGAGGGGGGGCAAAGCCCCCATCAACATATTGTATCCAAAGGCAATCAAAATAGATGGGAACATGATGGTAAGCGTCCGCCTCCGCGTAGTGTAAACAAGGCTGGTGGTATGCCCAAATTCTACATTCTAACCCCCCCCCCCCCCCCGGAAACAACAAGTCTGGAAATAGATAGAGATAAAGTAGCCTATGAACATTATTAAAAAAAGAAGAAGCTGAAACTACTTTGTATGTACAGTACACCCTCCAACCAAGATAACTGTAACATAACTAGTTTTGTTTATGGTGTAATACCATTATAGCATAACTACTTATAACAGTACCCGGTATACTGTAATGACAAACACTTTAACATTAAGAGAAGGCTTTTCTGGACCCCCTTCTCTCATGTTTAGCACCATTAGTAACCATTAGTATTAAAATGTTAAGACGTTCGCCCCATTAGTTCGGTGATATTAAGATATTTTGTGCCATTCATGTGTCTGTTTTTTCATGGCGGGCGAAAGCGAGCCTGTAATTGAGGAGGAAACGACCTTCACCCGAGACATTTTTCTACCAAAAAATGTAGAAATTTATCTCGAAGGGGGGTCTTGGGGGTAATCTTTTAAGCTTGAAGGAGGTCTTTGGAGGGAACTAAAGAAAATATATAAATGATTAAACAAATTAACAAATAATTACAAATCTCCCCTTAACCCTTTGGCTGCGGCTATGTTTGGGCTATTTAGGGCATATTCAGGCACTCTTGAATGATAAATCAAGCATCTGCATTAAATGAAGTGTATTCTGCCGAAAACTAGGCGAAAATAGCTTCAAAATGACACCAGAACGGACCCTGTACGTGGTCTGGTTCACCCGCAGTGCTGCCAGTGAAACGTGGGAACCCCGCTATTATGTAACACTCACTCGCTTGGCTACACTGGTGAGAGAGACAGAGAGAGACCCGCGCGAGACACAGCCTAGCTCAGTGAGCCACTCGGTGCTCTGAGGGTCGGAGGTGGGCCCCTCACGCTCCCGCCCACTGACACTCGATTCTTACATTTTTTACAGGCTTTTAAAGCCTGGAAATTGCTGTAACTTGCCAAAACATTCCAGAACGTCACTCACAGCGAAAGGGTTAAACTATAATTTTGCTACTTGAATCCTGGTTTGAAATTTCTCTCTCACGCTCTCTCTCTCCTTTTGTTTTTTTTATTTTTATTATCTCCCTTTTTTATCCATCAATTCCTCTTTTATCTTTATTTCGTCTTCTATCTCTATCTCCTCTTCTATCTTCATTATCTCATCCTATATCCCTTTTTTTATCATCTTTATCTCCCATTTTATCTTCTGTCCTCTTCTATCTTCTTGATCTCCTTATATCTTCTTTATTTTCTAGTTAATAATTTGTTTTATCTCTTGCCAGTCTTTTTATTTGATTTTCCTCTTCAATCAGTTACTTTGCCTGCACTTTTTGTTGCTTTCCTTATATTATCTTTGACTCGTGTTTTTCATGTCAAATTTGTGTATATGTATGTGTGTGTATATACCAGGGGTGTGGAGTCGGATTGAAAAAATTCCGACTCCGACTCCAGGAAATTTTAAGGATGCGACTCCGACTCCACCCCCTCTCCCCAATATCAAATCAATATTCCCAATTTCCCACAAATTGCTTGCTTGAAATGTCCTACAATAGCTCCCACAAATTCTAATTTCTCCCACAAATTTGTGGGAAGTTCCCGCGAAGTGACAACACTGGCCTAGCAGCACACCTAAGTACTTTACACAAGAATTGATCACGTAAAAGTGTCGGAGTTGGAGATATTTTTACCGACTCCGACTTCGACTCCAGCCAAAAGTAGCCGACTCCTCGACTCCTGACTCCGACTCCGGGTGGACTGCGTCTACTTAGACCTTTCCAAAGCATTCGATAAGGTACCACATAAGAGATTGTTATCTAAGCTTGAGACGATAGGATGTGTCAGGGGGAGTTTGCTGAAATGGATGGAGAGCTATTTAACAGATAGAGAAATGAGGACCAACATTAGAGGAACTTACTCATCGTGGCAGAAAGTTGAGAGTGGTGTGCCACAGGGATCTGTGTTGGCACCTCTTATGTTCCTTATGTACGTGAATGACCTGCCGATAGACATAAACTCCTACATGTCAATGTTTGCAGATGACGTAAAAAATTATGAGACAAATAACAAATATAAGTAGTTGTGAGGAGCTGCAAGGGGATTTAGATAAAATATACGAATGGAGCACCAAGTGTAAAATGAAATTTAATATAAGTAAATGTCATGTGTTAAATATGGGAAGAAGTGTGAATAGACCAAATTGGGAGTACAGGATGGGAGATAATATAATTAGCAAGGCCGAAAAAGAAAGGGATTTAGGGTTGATTATACAAGATAACTTGTCGCCAGAGAAACATATTAACAAGCTCTTTAGCGGAATGTATGCAATGGCCGGGGTTGAAAGTTGCTCTGAACTACTTGGATGAGAACATGTTAGCGAAGATTATAAAAAGTATGATTAGACCAAGATTGGAGTATGCAGCAGTGGTGTGGTCCCCGCATCTTAAGAAGCATATTCACAAGTTAGAAAGAATCCAGAGAGCAGTTACTATATTGGTTCCAAGTCTAAAAGAACTGCCATATGAAAGGAGGCTAGACAAATTAAATTTACCGAGTCTAAAAGGGAGGAGAGAGAGGAGAGGCATGATAATGATGTACAAATGCACCCGAGGGCTGGAAAGGCTGGATAGGGAGGATATATTAATCATGGATACAGGAATAACTAGAGGTCACAGCTACAAAGTAAAAAGAGCAAGAACGATATCAGGAAGTTTAGCTTCCCCTATAGATGTATTGACAAATGGAATGGGCTGGAGGAGGAGGTGGTAGGGGCAGGGAACATCCATATTTTCAAGAAAAAATTGGATGAAAGTAGACTGAGAGACGGGACAACACGAGCTTAGCTCAACTCCTGTAAACTACAATTAGGTAAATACACCCCTGGTATATACTGCGGCCCAATCCCCACTTTTCCTTTTTTTCAAATTTTATACCGTATGATATATTGTAGATGGAGTCTGTTGATGGAGGTACCAACAACCTTGGAGATCTGTGGTACAATGACAAGAAGTTTGCCAAGTTCTGGCAGCACTACAACATTATGATGCGTGCTGCCCACCAGGATGCCTTAGTCAGAGCCAACCAGGCCGCAACACGCACTAAGGCAACACTTTACAAATTGGTGAGACCCCACACCACATACTGTTTATCTATACCACTAGTAATATCTAGTATTACTTAATAATTTATTTCCAAAGGATTTCAACGTTTGGTGTAAACTTCATAACAATTTGGTGTACTGTACAGTATAATACAGTACAGTACAGTACTGAACAGTTTTATGACAGGATGGTTTTCATGTTAGAATTCTAATGTCAGTTTACAAAGGGAATGAACGTTTTATGTTCTACTTTTAGTTTCTCTTTGTTTAACTTTGCCTCTGTATCTTGTGTTTGTAGACCTGGAGAAGGCCTTTGATAGGGTACCGGTACCCAGAGATGTTGTGCATTGGGCTTTGAGAAGATGTGGCATAGACTGGCTGGTGCATGTGATAATGAAGATGAACAAGGGCTCACGAACTGCAGTGAGGGTGAAAAGTGTACTGAGTGAGGAGTTTACAGTTAGTGTTGGAGTCCACCAGGGCTCTGTTTCAAGCCCCCTCCTCTTTGTTATGATTCTGGAGGCACTATCTGAAGACTTTAGAACTGGATTTGGATGTGAAAATGTCGTAAAAATGTGGTGTATACCCATGAGCAGTACAGTACAGTATGTAGAAAAGGGGTGGACGCGAACTTGATTCAGTGTACCATCTGTTGTTGCTGGGTATACCATGGAAAGAAGCACTGTACTAGAATAAAAGGACCTCTGCCAAGGAAGAAGTCCGAAGTTGAGAAATTTTATTGTAAACAATAGCATGCAAAGGTGAGCTGGTGTTGAATGACCAGCTCAAGAGAGTGTGAAGTTTGGCATTGAATCGCTGGAGCTGGTGGACAAGTTTTGCTACTTGGTAGATACCATCTCTGCAGGTAGTGGGGCCGAGGCCGCTACTATCCCAGAATTAGATGTGGCTTGGGAAAAGTTCAGAGAACTTCTGCCAATTCTATCCATAAGACTTCCTCTTCCCTTGAAGGTAAAGGTGTACGCTTCATGAATTACAAGCGCAATTAATGTGGCCTGTCAAAGCGGATAATATCAACAGAATGGAACGTAACAAGATGAGAATGGTGAGATGGATGTGTGGGGACAAACTACAAGGTGGGATATCTAGTGAAGAGCTGAGGAGATGGTTAGAGTTCTGAGTTGGTGAATGTGGAGGGAGCTGTGCACCAAGGGGTAGACTTAGAAAGATGTGAGATCAGAATCTACTGTATGCTCTTTTGTTGAATTTAAAAATCTGATAAGTAAGGCAGCTCTGAACAGGGCTGCCTGGAACGCTGCCATTAGGACATGAGACGGGAACCGCACTTCGTGTGGAGCACTTTTTCTTTATATTTATATATCTATGTGTATGTATTATATTTGTGAACAAATTACAATATTAATATCTGTATGTACTTTGGTCCACAGCCGTTACCTCCTAGTAGAGGTGATCCCTGGCCCCAACAGCGAGCCAGATGTTCCAAACCGTCATCAAGAAGTGGCAGCCGGCGATGGAGACAACAGAGACAGAAGAACAAGAAGAAACGCCGCTCATCTTCCAAGCGACGTCATATTTCAAGTGATGCTGAAACACTGCACTCACAGATGAGTCAAGGAATGCACATACAGGATGATAGGTGAGGATTATGGAGCCTTAAAATGCTACTTTGTATATATATCTATCTATCTATTGCCAGACATCATGATCCTCTAAGGGATGGCCACGAATGAATCGCCTCCATACAATTCTGTCCATTGTCAGCCGGCACCCCTCCTCCCACCCAACACCAATTTCACTCGTATATCTCTTTAACGCCATCCCTCCACCTCACTCTCAGTCCGCCTTGCCCTCTCTTCCCTTCCACCTCACTCATACACTTTTTGTAAACTCTAATACGCTCTACATGATTTATGAAATCTATTATTTCATATTTTTTCACCAACCAACTTTACTTCTAAACTCAATTAATGAAATTAACAAATACATGTGGCACTTCAAGGACTCGAACCTAGGATACTCACACCGAAATTCCGCGCATTTATGCATTACGCTATCAAGACAGATCATCTGTCACACCTGCATACTTCAATTCACGTTATTTAATAATGGGTTAGGAGGCTATGTATTTGAATAAAATGGGTCATCTATGCCAAGAAATATAGAGCAGGACAGGTGGAGGGAGAGATGTGGATTGTTAGATATAGATACAGTACGTAGATAGATATAGATAGGTAGATTGATAGATTATAATGCCTTACCTCCCTCTGGTTGTTATGGTACCGTATATCCTAAATAATGGCATACAGAATTTAGTAAAATTTACCAGAACATCCCGGACTTCCCAAATTGACCAATTCCTTGAATGTGACGATAGTGAACAGTGACGATAGTGAACAGTGTGTTAGAGATGATAATGGGAAGATTGTGTATGCAGAAAATGAAATCAGAGAAGCATGGAAGGTACACTATGAACGATTGCTAAATGTAGAGTTTGAATGGGATAAGGAACAGCTTAGTATCGAAAAACCAATATCTGGGCCCCCTCCTTTGATAGCACCAGCTGTAGTGAGCGACGCAATCAATAAAATGAAGGACGGTAAAGCTCCAGGTTGCTCCGACATTGTCGCTGAGATGATAAAAGCCTCAGGGGAGATTGGTGTAAACTTAGTCACTGAGTTGATAAACACCATTATTAAAGATGAGAAAATCCCAGAGGATTGGCTCAAAAGTGTAATAGTAAATATATACAAAGGAAAAGGGGATGCGCTAGATAGAGGAAATTATAGGGGCCTGAAAATGCTTGACCAAATCATGAAGGTCTGTGAGAGAGTCCTTGAGGGTTTGATCAGGCAAAGCATCTCTATTGATGATATGCAGTTTGGTTTTATGCCAGGACGTGGTACAACCGATGCTATCTTCATAGTCAGGCAGATACAGGAAAGATACCTACTAAAAGGCAGGGATCTTTACTTTGTGTTTGTGGACCTGGAGAAGGCCTTTGATAGGGTACCTAGAGATGTTGTACAGTGGGCTATGAGGAAACTTGGTGTGGAAGAGTGGCTGGTGCGTGTGATAATGAAGATGTATGAGGATTCGCGAAGTTCGGTGAGGGTGAAGGGTGTACTGAGTGATGAATTCGCAGTCCGTGTTGGAGTCCATCAGGGTTCAGTGTTAAGCCCCCTCCTCTTTATTATGGTCTTGGAGGCGCTGTCTAGAGTTTTTAGAGGCGGACTCCCATTGGAACTGTTTTATGCAGACGATTTAGTCCTAATAGCTGACAGTATGCAGGATGCTGAGGCCAAATTCAGAGAGTGGAGAGAGGGCATGGCGAGCAAGGGTTTAAGAGTCAATATTAACAAAACCAAGGTTATGCATTGTAGTTTGAGACGAGGCAATGTGGAAAAGAGCGGTGCATACCCATGTGCAGTGTGTGGAAAGGGAGTGGGCGTTAACTCAATTCAATGTAGCATCTGTCGATGTTGGGTACACCATGGGAGTAAGCGCTATAGTAGAATAAAGGGGCCCCTGCCGAAGGATAAGTCAGAAATAGAGAAATTTGAGTGCGTAGTGTGCAAAGGCGAGCTTGTGTTAAGTGATGATCCTGTGGCTGTGAATTTTGGAAATGAGTCTTTGGAGCTGGTGAACAAGTTTTGTTACCTAGGAGATACCATCTCTGCCGGTGGTGGGGCCGAGGCTGCCACTGTTGCTAGAATTAGGTGTGGCTGGGGGAAGTTCAGAGAATTGATGCCAATCCTGACCATGAAAAGAATGCCTCTCCCCCTGAAGGGAAAGGTGTATGCCTCATGTGTTAGAAGTTCAATGACGTATGCCTCAGAAACATGGGCCGTTAAAGTAGAGGATGTCAATAGAATGGAGCGTAATGAGATGAGAATGGTGAGATGGATGTGTGGGGCCAGGCTACAGGATAGAATAACAAATGTTGAGCTGAGGAGACGTTTAGGTATAAAGAGTATTAGCGAGGTGATGCGTACAAGTAGACTGGGATGGTATGGACATGTGGAGAGAATGGATGAACAAAATTGGGTGAAAAAATGCAGGTCTGTGATTGTGGAGGGAGCTGCACCAAGGGGTGGACCGAGGAAGACCTGGGATCGGACTATACGCGCCGATCTCAAATCCAAGAACTTGACAAGTGAAGCAGCCCTTAACAGGGTTGCCTGGAATGCCGCCATTAGGACAAGAGACTGAAACTGCACTTATGTGTGGAACACTCAGTCTTGAAATTTTGTGTAGTGCATTATGTGTGCGATTAGTTTGCTTGGAAAACAGATTAACTTGCTCATGTAGTAATGTACACCCTATGTGGTTGATTGTGTTCTTTTATTTATAAATGATTATTTTGCTTAAGCGTTGTTTCCACATAGCGATTTTGATTAGTTGTTTTGTCTTTTTACTGTATTTGTCCAAGTTTTGGTTTGTTTATTTTGCAAGTTTTACAATTTAATCATGATTATAGTTGGCCACCCCTTCGGGGATCACGGCGTCAGGCAATAGATAGATAGATGGATGATTATAGTTCCTTGCTATAGTTACTGTATGTGCCTGAGTAAATACAGTACATACCGGTATACTGTACATACAATACTAAAAAAACAAAATAAGTCTTAACCTGATATTATAACTTATGATAGTCTAGTTTTCATGAATATCAAGTTATGAACAAGTTACGATGCTGTGGGTAAGAAATAGGCTGTTAATTAATTGTTTTTATATGCCTCTCTCCTCGCTGCAACTTATGACATCTTTGAGTATCCAGGCCATGGTACTGGTATATATTATAAGTGTCTTGGTGGTATATTGGTTAAAGCGTAAGTTCAGTACCGGTATGTTGTGTCCTGGTTCCGAATCCCCGAAGGATTATATGCTTTCATTAATTTCATTAGGATTTACTGGTGTTAACCCCTTCAGCATCATGACGCCTCTGTACCTTTGATTCTGGCTAATACTACACGATTTTATGGAGTTTGAGAAGGACCTATGTTATTCAGAGGGTTTATTGGGATAGTATTTACCCCTTTAAGTCCTAGAGGTTTATTTTAAGCTAAAGAAAATTGTCTAATGGTAACCAGAATAGGACGAAAATTACGTCATGGTGCTAAAGGGGTTAAGAACGATATTAGTTAATGAAATTTTTATCCGCAGTGATGAGGACATGGATGTATCAGATGATATGTTGAATTTCCTGGAGCAAAGTAAGAAGCACCGAGAGGAGTACAAGGTCCAGAAGGGTCAATGTGATGGACCAGAGGGACCATTTTCAGCATCACAACAAACTGTTGCACTGGACGCACCTCCAAAGGTCAGTACACATTTTAGTCTTTCCACGTTGCACCTTCTAACAACTTTAATTTGTGATAATCATTTTAGAATACCCCCATCAAAATATGTGGGTATAATATTAATTACTCCTTCCATTCGTCTATACATTAGGCTACCATAGCACAGTTGGAATGTATGTACTGTACATGCTCAGATTAACCCGAGAGCGGTGCGCTATTGATAGTTTAAACCCTCCCGCCAAGCGAGGATATTTGGCTTCATTCCCACCTAAAATAGTAATTTTACCATAAATATCGTTATTACTTATTCATATGCTCCAATTTTACGTTTATTATGAAGATATTAACATGTAACGGCAATAAAACAAGTGGGAATAGTATTTGGGGAGTGAAAAAGACTAATTATTGCCGACCCTCCAGTCATGAGGTGAGAGGCAAACGTGACGTATACCCTCCACACTCTAAGAACTGAAGGCAGACTGAGCCCTCAGTCTTGCTTTATTTCTCTTCCCACGCTCCCTATACTGTATGCACAGTAGACGACCTTGGAACCGGATTGGAGATATTGGCGCGATAAATAAACCGACAAACAAGGGAATAAGAAGAAATATTGGTGATAATTGAAGGGGGAGGGAGGAGGAGGTTTTGCCATATGTGGAAGAGGTATGGAGGGGAATTATCTCACTTAATCACATATTCCTTTGTTTTGAGTGTGCTACTGGGATCTGTTAAGTTTTTTTTGTAGGCCTTGGATCAATTAAGTCATGCCGCCTTTCACCACCAAAACCTCTTAACCCTTTCGCTGCAGGTGACGTTCTGGAACGTCCTGGCAATTTGCAGCATTTTTCAGGCTTTGAAAGCCTGTACAAACCGTAATCAGTGGGCGGGAGCGTGAGGGGCCCACCTCCGATCCTCAGAGCAGCCAGCGGCCCACTGAGGTAGACTGTGTCTCGCGCGGGGTCTCTCACTGCCTCTCACAACAGTGTTGCCAAGCGAGCGAGTGCTAACAAATAGCGGGTTTCCCGCGTTTCTATGGCACCGCTGCAGGTGAACCAGGCCACCTACGAGGCCCATTCTGGTCTCATTTTGAAGCTATTTTCGCCTAGTTTTTGGCAGAATACAGTTCATTTAATGCAGATGCTGGATTTATCATTCAGTAGTGCCTGAATATGCCCTAAATAGCCCAAAACACCCTGCAGAGAAAGGGTTAAGAGTCTCGGTGCCGTACCCCGGTTAATATGCAGGATTAGAAACTGCATAATAAATCGTAGGCTTGTACATAATTCTTTAACTGTCTTGATAGCGTAATGCATAAATGCGCGGAATTTCGGTGTGAGTATCCTAGGTTAGAGTCCTTGGAGTGCCACATGTATTT
Source organism: Paralithodes platypus (assembly GCA_032716605.1). Taxonomy (NCBI): domain Eukaryota; kingdom Metazoa; phylum Arthropoda; class Malacostraca; order Decapoda; family Lithodidae; genus Paralithodes; species Paralithodes platypus. The sequence continues at coordinate 38,826,503 of CM064501.1, read as the reverse complement.
GTTGATTTAATTAATTGAGTTTAGAAGTTGTTGTTGTTCCCCAAGCTGCCTGGCCGAACAGCCCCAAGGCACCGAGCAAGGCCAAGGCCATAACCGAGCGCCCCCACAGAACCCTCCCTGCCGACCACAATAAAGCCTGGGAGCTGAGGAGGGTGCGGCAATGCCCGGGAAACCAAAGCCCCACCCAGGGCCCTGTGCCCCTCAGCAATTATGAAGAGAAAGTTGAGGGGCAAAGGAAAAATGTGACGCTTTGGCTTCCAATCTTGGTAGACTGGGAGGTCAAGCCACGGAAGAGACGCTGTCACTTGAGATCTAAAAAATATATAAGTAAAAGGAACAGTCAGAGTAAGGTATGGGTATGGCAGAGATCGCTCAGTTCTCACTCTCTCTGATAGACCAGCCCATCACCACATGACTAGAAGTAAAGTTAGTTGGTGAAAAAATATGAATACCGTGAAATGCCCTAGCTTCAGACGGGGGCTATACTTCGGACACTTCTGGATAACAGTATAAGGTACAGTTATGGAAAAATGACTCTGCATTATGGAAGAACACCGCAGACATACTTGTTTTTCCATAACATCATGTATTTATTCCATAACTGTGGTTCATTGTATAGTTTTTCTAGAGTGTCCGAAGTTACGTCATGTTACCGGTACTGTATATAGTTTAGTAAACCAATGTAGCCTGTCCGTTAAAAGTCTTATTTTGTGACTTGATATTATTATTATTAAAATAGGGATTCGCACCAAGCCTAAAAAGACTATGTGGCACCAAAAAAAACTGTGTGGAAAAAAAAACACCGGAGTTGTTGTGGGGCTGGGCGCAATACGGATTAGAAGACTAGGAAACACTAATTAAAGAAGCTGAAGGAGACGGGTATGGAGGAGAAACCGCATAAGATGTGGGAGGGAGAAATTGGGGGGACTCTCCAAGCATATCGGCTAAGACAAGGGGGCGATTAAGGGAGGATATGAAGGGGAATGCCTGCCGTCGGGCATTGGAGAAACGCGGACAGTCGATCAGGAGATGCTGGACAGATACTGGAATATGGCAGCAAGGACAGAGCGTGGGGACATCACAGGACATCAAATGACCATGCGTGAGCCTGGTGTGGCCGAGCCGAAGACGGGCTAGAGCGGTCTCCCATCGACGGTTGCGATGAGAGGAAGACTTCCAAGGTAGGACGGAAGGTTTGACAGAACACAGTTTGACATCAGACACCCTCATGGAGGTCCATTCGTCCTGCCAGCGCTGATGTAGTAATTGAGTAACACGCGGGAAGTAATCAGATGCAGGAATACGCCGTGGCACGAGTCGGTGAGAGGTAATAGCAGAGCGGGCGAAAAAATCAACCTGCTCATTGCCAGGCACTCCAACAGAAAGACAGGGACTTCAATTTAGTAGCGATGCGGAACAACCATTCCTGAATCTCCAGCACTAAGGGGTTAACAGCGGGAAGAGACTGAATACTCTGAAGAGCACTAAGGGAGTCACTAAAAATTAGAAAGGTATGCAGGTGCGAACAAAGTATAGTACGTAGGGCAAATAAAATAGCAAATAACTCGGCCGTAAAGACACTAGCACATGATTGGATGTGACATTGGAAGGTCCGGTCCGGGAACACAACCGCAAACCCTGTACCGGCGGAGGTCTTGGAACCATCAGTGTACACTGGAACGGCTGAAGAGTGGTGTAGCATATGTTCCGCAAACTGAGCATAAAGCAACTGTGGGATTGAAGAGGCCTTAGAGGGGGGGAGGGAAGCTGTACAAACGGTAGGGCGAGGGAGTAGCCATGGGGGGGAACTCTGACTGTCGGAGGGGTAGCACCGATGGAATGGGAAAAGAGAAGGAGGCTAGTAAAGCAGAGACCCGACCGGGGAACGAAGTAGCAGACACTGATGGGGCTAAGCCGGAAGCCGTGGGAGGAAAACCAGCCGAACTGTGTTGCAGAAGGCGAAGATGACATCGAAGGGTCAGTTTATCCCACCTGGATGATAGCGGAGGGACACCTGATTCAGCATAAAGGCTAATAACCGGAGTAGAGCGAAAAGTCCCTAGCGACAAGCGCAGACCGTGATGGTGAAGGGAGTCTAGGCGCTTACGGTTTGTACGTGCAGCGGAGGCTTGTGACTTGATAGTCTGGTTAAACTACTATTAATAAAGAAAAAAAAGTAAACCAGTGTAAAGTTTTTAATATAACTTTACACTGATTTTGCAAGTTTTACAATTTAATTAACACCGATAATCATGTACATAAACTTTAACCCTCCAGCCCCGGCTATGTATTATATATATATTCCTCGAAACCCGGGTGTTTTGGCCGAAAAACGTCTAGGCTAGGCTACCGTATATTCGTTAATCAGACTGCTTCCCGCATTCCCGCGCATCCCCAAGCGTAGCTGTGTAATTTACCTGTAGAATGGCATTAAGTAGAGCTCTCTAAGTCAACTGGTTGAGCTGTGATGATGATTTCATTGGAGATAACTTTATGGCCAAAACAGCCACTTTACACCACTTTTCGATACTTAACAACAACATACAGGCACACACGAACAAGCGACGCTCTCCTTCTTGTGGCCGGAGATGCGGGGCGACGGTCCAGCCGGCTGTTGTTTACATGCGTCGGACCGACGCCTCGCACACGAAGCTCACAGGCTTTCAACCACTGGGCGTTCAAGATACCATCCGGGTACCTGTTATATGCTTTTTTATGGGCGTTCAAGAGCCCTTCCGTGGTGAGAGGGTTAAAGACTGAATGCTCCATAAGAATTAGTTTCAATCTTACAAGCAGCTATAGGTCAACCACCCTGACGTGATCCTGGAAACTGTGATCAGTCAACTGACCTGATAAACTTGGAAAGGTTTACAGGTCTCAGCTGAAGAGTGCTCATAATGTAATGTTCTTTATCCCCATAGATTCTTAAAGTGGACAATCATCCAAGTCAAGTTCTGGGATCAGCCAGGCTATGGTTGATAAGTAAAAGGAGCATTAGGCCATCTTACAATCAACTCCATAATTATATGCTCAATACTTTCCACAAACGTTCCCTAGCAACTCTGTCGTAGTCCATGAAGGCAACATAAAAGTCTCCTTCGCTTCTCCAGGTATTTCTCCAAAATAACCTAACTATTAACTACTGTACAGGTATTATTATAAGAACATTACTGTCTTGTGTGGTAACGATTGAAGTCGCTCCCAAACTTGACTAATTCCTTTAACGTGACGATAGTACGTTGTTATATGTGCGATTAGTTTGCTTGGGGAAACAGATTAACTTGCTCATGTAGTAATGTACACCCTATGTGGTGGATTGTGTTCTTTTATTTAATAATTTTCATTTTAGTAAGCATTGTTTCCACATAGCGATTTTGATAATTTAATTTGACTTTATATTGTCCTTGTCCTAATTTTGGTTTGTTTAGTTTGCAAGTTTTACATTTTAATTTACCTAATCCTTTTGGGGTTGTCAGGAACACCCGGACGTGACTCGCAGCAGAGGGATGAAGATGTTGTACGGTGATGCTGCCCCAAGGATACATGCCATGGAGACTGCTCTACAGTTAACCTTTGACCGCACCTCCACCCTTCACCACCCACCTTACTGGCCGGCAACACCATTTAACATTATGTATAACACTGATACTTAAAAGAATACCACAGCAGTGACCCCTCATCCTCACACAATTAACCCTTTCAAGCAGATGACGATGTTTTATCTTAGATGCAACCAGATTATTTAATTACAGTATAATGAAGTTTGATCTGTAAAAATCAGAAGGGTAAAGGTCACCACAATTAAGCCGCTAACTTGAACAGGTCCTTCATAATGAAAACTAATTATCTATATGTTGCTGGAATGAAATATTAGTGTCAACAGATTGAAAGGGTTAAACCACTACAGTACATGAATTGGAAAATACTGTCTTGTACTATGAGCGACTATCTTTGGTACAATATTGAGTAACCATAAAAAATATTGGCCCAATATTGTGGGAAAAACAGTCTACATATGACTAAAACCATACTCATGTCTCTCTCCCCCCCCTCCTTTTTTCTACTTCCTCTCTTCCCCCTCAAATACCTTCAATCCCCCCTATGTAAAAGAGAACATCGAGATAGTCAGTGTCGTGAGAGCCTACGAGGTGTGCCACTCTGCCGCCCTTTACGCTCCCATCATAATAAACTAGTTTTACACTGGATAGTTACTCTTTATACCTATTTTCTTCAATCTTACAAGAATACTATGCACATATGGTGCAATAATAGTGTTAGATTTAACAGTCCTTCCAAATTGAAGCTAAATCTTTCACACTGGTGGCACTGTAATAAACAGGCCTATCTCATTTTTTGGGTTAATGCCCTTGTAACAAGGGCATGCCCTGGCCCTGTCAATCAAGGGATTGCATGGCATAAACAAAACTGCTATCCTCTAAAATACTGAATTTCCAAATATGTTATTTATTTTTTTATTTTTTTTATCACATGTATCAGGAGTGATGTAGCTGTCTTTTTACTGTGTTAGTATAAGTTTTGGTTAGTTTATTTTGCAAGTTTTACATTATAATAGCTGCAGATCTTATGCTGAGAAGCCACGGTTCAGTTACAATTGAATTGTCAGATCTAAGTTTATATCTTAAAACCTTCACAGCTAAAATATTTAGGCATTACAAATATTCTCAAGTGCAGATTTGTAATGCAGTGACAAATAAATATTATTATTATTACCCTTCCAAAATGCTGACATAATAGTGCTTTGGTACTATTAGTTGTGCTATATAATGCATCATTAATGACAAGATTGTCTACATTACTGATTGGTTAGTTTTTGGGAGTAACTACAACTCTACTTCATTCATATTAAATTGGCAGTTTATTTCCTCTCGGAATTTCTCCTCTTTGGTTCCATTTATGTTAATCTATTGGACATAAAATTTAATTATTCAGTATCAAGGACCGCTCCACACACTACTGCCAATCAATCATGTTCCGTCATTATCATTCATATGGGGAGAGGATTGTCTGCCAATTTAATATGAATGGAGTTACTGTATACTATTATTCATGCAACTTTGTACAGTAATCCAAGTGTTAATGAATTATGCAAGTTCATGAATATAAATTTATTCAGATGATACTCCAGGATAAAACAATAATAGAGCATAATGATAGAAACTTTGAAGAAATGTCCAAAAATAGGAGATAGGTCAATCGAAGAATATGGTTCATTAAACGGTCTTGTCATTGTGATTGTGATGTTTTATTATTTCTAATTAATATAAATGAGACTAGGAAGAAATGAAAGCAAGCAGTACATTAAGGTGTGACATTTATCATGACACGTTGCACACTCGGGTACAAAGTCACCCCGACTGACCTGGGCTGTTACAAACTAGTGTGAAAAATACACTTGCTAGGCTTCAATACAACAACAACAACAACAGGCTGTCCCATCATCCTGCCAGGTGATAGAGAGAGGTAGGGGCCCTGTGCTAGGCTACCCTTACTTTCAATTAAGGTAGGGGCCCTGTGCTAGGCTACCATTACCTTCAGATAAGGTAGGGGCCCTGAGTTAGGCTAACCCTCATAGGGGCCCTGTGCTAGGCTACCCTTACCTTCAATTAAGGTAGGAGCCCTGAGCTAGACTAATCCTCATCTTCAATATACTCAAGCGGTAGGGGCCCTTAACTGGGTTACCTTTACCTCCAGTATAATGTGGTAAGGGCTCCAAATTTGGTTACCCTGAAGTTCAGTATGCTCATGAGGTAGGGGCCCCAAACTTTGTTACCCATAACTTCAATAAAGGTGGAGGCCCCGAGGTACGTACCCTTACCTTCAATAAAGATAGAGGCCCTAACCTTTACTAAAAGTAGGGATCCCAAACTTGGTTACCCTTAACTTCAATAGAGCTAGGCTACCTTATTTTCAATTTAGGCAAGTGCCCTGAGCAAGGGTACCCTTATCTTTACTGCAGGCAGGGGCCCTGGGGGGAGGCAGACCGTTTTTCTGGACCAACTTCTCTCTAATGTTAAGCCCCCACTAGTTTTGAAATTATAAGACGTTCGGCCCATTAGTTTGACGATTTTAATACCTTTCGCCCCATTTCGTTGTCAATTTTAAGACCTTTTGTTCCATTTAGGTGTCGATTAATTTCCTGGCGAGCGATAGCGAGCCTGCAATTAAAGAGAAAGCGGCCTTCGGCTGTGACATTTTTCTACCGTAAAATGTACAAATTTATCTTGAAGGGGGGTCTCCAGGGTGTTTTTCTAAGCTTGGAGGTCTAGGAAGGAAACTAAAAAAATATATGAATAAATTAATTGATGGTCCAAACAAACGGTCAGTCTCCCCTTAAGCTAGGTTACCCTTACCTTTACTGCAGGTAGGGTCCTTGTGCTAGGCCCCTCCCTTACCTTTACTGCAGGTAGGGTCCTTGTGCTAGGCCCCTCCTTACCTTCACTACACTCTCAAACAATTTGGTACAGACACAGCAACAAACAAGGTAATATTTTGTAATCAATCAAATCAAAAAGTTCTCAGCCTTGTCCCTATACAGTACCTGTAACATATATAAATTTTTTCAGTGCACAAGGAAGTCTTTACAAGCAAGTGTGTTTTTTAAATTATTTTTGGAAATGTTGACACATGTAAGAAACTCTCTGTATACAGTATATATATTCTCTGATGGTGTCAAAACATCTACAATGTCCTTATAAATTACTGGTGAAAGTTTACAAACATATGTTAACAGTTCACAAGTAATGACAATAAATGAAGAGATTGAATGTACATCAACCACTAGTGAGGGTCGCAAAAGAAAGGCAGAAATGGAGATTATCGACTTAAGACACAAGAGCATACCACACCAACTTATATACAAGGGATCATTATCAGTTTTGTACAAACAGTTCTTCCATACTACAGTAATATACAGAACAGAAAAAAGGATGGACAAACAAATCTCTCGCTACCTAAGTTTCACAAAGGTAGCTATTATCTCAAGCCAGAATACATTCAAAGGAGAGCTCAAGCAATATAATAAATTTATAAAAAATTATAACTACCTTGGTAAAACCCGAATACAAAGGGTGGTATTCTCGTGAAGTACTCTTCTTACCTTAACAAACAAGTTACACAACTGTAATAGGATAATACTACATTCATTGAAATACACTGTAATAGAAACTGCGTAAAGCCAAATCTTAACATAAAATGTCTAAATGGATCCTTTTTCATTTTTTTACATTTCTATATAGTTCTGTAAAATATTTTAAAATAATAAATATTGTGAAGAGTAAAACAAAGTAGAGTATCATTACTGCACGTAAATAAACATGAGTCACGAGAATATAACCCAAAGACACTTGCCCAGTTATACTTGAGTGTAAGATCATGACACGTCACACCTTAGGAGGGGCTGCACATTTCAGAGTAATGTATTTATAATAGCTACATATTAAATGTCAAGTTGCCGGTGAGACAAGTTCCTTCCATACTTGCTCACAGGTCAAGAACATTCTCTTCCCACCAGCCACAGCAGAGATAATATTCAATAATAATCATCTCAACTAATTTTCATCACTTTAGTCTTTTACTTCTCTCGGTAATCTGTCACCTTTCCCTTCTTCCTCTTCTATATTAACGCTTGGAGACTACACTTTCAAACGCTGCTACTGTCTACACTCACTTTATTGACACCTAAAATAAACACTACACAACCCTGTAGAAACTTGAATCCTTCTAAAAATTCCACAGCATAATCAGATACCCAAGTTACATTTAAATAATTACATTGTTAACTAACTGTAGCCCCAGCTCCCATTTATCCTTATTATGAAACAACTGGAAGGAAAACTAACTTAAAACAGAATCACTAAACTTTATGGCTGAAAAATATATTCCAGAAGATCGTATGCATAATGTTTGAACTAAATCACAATTCTGTCAAAGGTACAAAATCCATCAACATGATCTATGATAAAGCTACACAAGTGATATCTTTACATGAAACAGGTTACACTATTGGAAAAGATCAAACTCAAAAATATGTAAAAATGTACAGTTCATTCTGCATTCTTTAATCGAAGCTTACTGTAAGTCTCCAGATAATATCCTTAACCTTCAAAAACATTAAATTTCTTAATTTTTTCCATCTAATAAACCAGTAGGCAGTTGATAAATAGTGTTTTAGTTATTATTATCCATCTAATATAAATTTCAGTTTATTTTTTAACTGCAATATCTGATAATTTATAAATATAAAGTCGAGTACTGTGCCCGGGTAAAGAAAGTTATTTCCCCAAGCTGACTGAAACCATTAATGCCTTACCTATTGCTAACTTGTATATTGAAAAGAGCACATGAAATGTTGACAATGTGGTACAATAACTAATCACAGGCAAAGGTGATACACTGTAGGTACTGTACAATGCAAATGCAGTCTCTGGAAATTAAACTTTACTTAGGACACTTTTTATAAAATTATTGATTCTTAAAACTAAAGATGATACAGATTTAAATAAATGTATTGCCACTTTTGCATCGTATAAGGTAAATTATTTGAAGCAAGCTGCTTTTCTATTTGTTATCATAATATAATACATTTTTATTTGAGGCTACACAACCCTAAGAAGTGGCGATGGAAAACTCTGGATTACTTTGCATAGTAACCTCTCAAACTAATTTTAGTATAAAAATGCAACAGCTCAAGAGGGCCAGATAAATTTATTGTATTTAGTAAAGGCAGATTTAATTTTGTGTTTATTTCCTGATGTTACAGAAGTCCATAATGTTATGTATGTAACCCCCTTGTTGAACGACCAATCTCATTAAGCCTTTTAATACGATGACACCTTTCCCACCTTTAATTCTGGCTAGCATTTGACAACTTCAACTTAATTTAGGAAAGCCTGAGGGATTCAGGTGGTTTTCACCCTCTCTGAATCCTAGAGGTCCTTCCTATGTTAAGTAAGATCGTCTAGTGTAAGCCTGAATGAAAATGAAAATGGCAGCATCGTAGAGAATGGCTCAAGACGGGTGGTGATATAAAAGATCCAGTTAGTGCCTGGTGTTGGAGTGAGGCGGAGACAGTTGTGTGAGCCATTCAGAGGATAAACTTGCCGAGAATGAAACCAACGAGAGCGATGACAACAGCTGCCACCACATGCATCATGGAGTTGGCCTGGTTGGGGTCATGGGGAGGCATCACGCTAGACACCACCGTCTGCTTCTTCTCTCCTGTGCTTGTGTGGGTGCGTTGCCTCAATGAGTCCTCCTGGGTAACATAACAATGATAACTCATATTAACGCATCATCTACTCACATTACAACTTTCTGTACTCTAACACACAAAATAGGCCTTAAGTTTTCAAAGCTATCCCAAACTGAATCAAATTTTCTAATAAAGTTTTTACCTAATATTTACATGTTGGAGGTTTGTTTATCACTTGAAGGGTTCATATTGGGCCAGGATGTTTGCACTGACAACAAACATATTTTAGTGGGAATACAACACAAGAAAAAAAAATATATCATTCCTGGGAATATTTTGCTGGGGACCCCAAATGGGCCTGGGTCTCTGGGTATTTCTCCTGGACGACCTAAATATGAGTGATTTTGTGTTTTGTTTAGTTTTTCTGATGTGTTGTGATGTCCCTGATCGGACTCTGTCTCGAGTCAGCCACCCCTATAAAAAAAAAGGAAAACTTTGGTAAGTGCCAGAGTATATACATACAGTCCTTTTTAATTTTCTTCGCTTTCATTTTATCTTATACACCGAATCTTGTGTACAGTACTCCCTTTTCCCAAAGTTTCGTCAGCTTGTGTGTAGTGCATTCAGTGAAATTTGATAGCGTAATGCATAAGTGCACGGAATTTCTATGCGAGTATCCTAGGTCCGAGTCCTTGGAGTGCCACATGTATTTGTTGATTTCATCAATTGGGTTTAGAGGTGAAGTTGGTTGGTGGAAAAAACCTAATAATAAATGTACTGTTGTAATGACTGTGGCTGTGAGTGTTGTCTGTAACCAGTGTAATCAGGTGAACAGGTGCAAGCATTCACACTTTATGCGACACTGGTCTGTTGCACCTCTAATGTCTGCCACTGCCGAGAGGGGTTGGAGGCCCTGTTTTGGTTTGTTTATTTTGCAAGTTTTACATTATAATAAGCAATCATTCAGTAAGGCATCGATCCCGGGCCTTCTGCGTTCATATTTAGAACGCTACCCCTGCTCCATGCAAGCTCCAAATGGTTATTCTGCAAGTTTGTGGAAAGGCAAGGCATTCCAACCCCACACTTCAGGAAATAAGAAAGAAAAACTATTAATTAGATTCATAAGTGATGTAGGGTGTATAGTGCATGTACTTTTATGGTTTACAAATGACAGGTGCACAGAAGCAATCCATTCATGACCATCCCCTCGGGGATCAAGGTGTCGGACCATAGAAAAGACATTGTATGTATAAAAGCAAGAGAGATATATCTTAAAGAGTAACCAAGAATTGCTCTGTGAAGCTCAAGACACAAAAAGAATGATCTGCAAAGGAAGCCAAGTGGTGAAAACTAAGTCCAGCAATCCATAACCCCTCCTGCCCGGTTGTTATTTTAACATGACACCGCGGCAGATGGGCAGGAGCCCGGGTGTTATTTTAAAATCCGTAAGCTTGAAAGCCTATTAAGCGTGGTTTGAAAGCCGTGCCTAGAACCGTATGTAAACAAGCCGGTCAGGGCGACGCGCACCTTCCAAAACAAGGAGAAGTCCGACTTTTGTTGTTATTGTTTTGGAGAACAAGAACAAGTCTTTGTTATGGTCTGATATTGCTAACATCGCATCGAATCTCTCTCTACGGAAATCGTCATCACAACTGAACCAGTTGACCTAGAGAGCTCTACTCAACACCAGTTTACAGATACAAAATGGGACTACGTTTTGAAATGTGTGTGAATTCTCCAGCAGTTAAAATAAAGATAAGGCTAGCCTATTAACATGTTTTTCGGCCATATCCTCCGGGCTCTCAGTGCTGTCATTTAGAAGGCGAGCCCGGGGAGGAAGGGTTAAACTCCACCTACAACCTCCTTGCAATGAGAAGGAATAAATTAAAAATTAATATAAGATCACATTGTTTTGTCATTATATTACTTCCAAATACATTAAAATTTTAAACTTGCAAACTAAACAAACCAAAACTGGGACAAAGACAATATAAAGGCAAAATAACTAAACAAAATCGCTATTTGAAAACCATATAGTACAAATTTAACTTTGCACAGTAAATAATCTTTAGTAAAAGAAGGGACTGTTTTGTTTAGGATTGGTTGTGAATAGTCTCTAATAGTCAGCTAGACAAGTTCTTCAGCCGCATATGTAGTTTGTTGATACTTGCCATAATAAGACAACCAACAACAGGTGGAAAGCCCCTTGAGGCGCAGAATACAATTCACGTGGTTTGTAGCATATTATAAACCTTGAAATACCCAAGATGCATCTTAAAACATGCAAAGGACAAATAGAATACAGTACCTTCAGCTGGAGATTGTCCATACGTAGACCACTGACTTCCTCTCGAAGCCGTTTAATTTCATCACTTGCCTTCCTCATTTCAGCATCACTGCTGTTTGCCTGAAATAATTAGAATATAAAAATATAAGGTATTAACACTTAACCCTAGTCTAGTGGGTCCTCTGTGGCCGTTTTGGGCCTTTTCAGGCCATTCTGACTGCTATATCAACCATCAGTATGAAAGGAACTGTATTGCGCCAAAAACTAGGTGGAAATCGCTACACAATGACACCATATACAGCTACGTAGCACTCGTGGAGCACTGACAGTGTTACCTCGAAGATGGAAGTTTAGCTGATTTTGCTACCTTGCTCACTTTTAGAGAACTATTGGTTACACTGTCATCCTCCCGCGCGGTGGGGGAACTGGAGTTAGTGTGGGCCGGGAGGCCACAGATGTCGGACGTATGGATCATTACTATCCCACCCATTTTCACTCGATTTCCACCCTTTTTTCACCCGTTTTTTGCCAGTTTTTTCAACTCGACTTATGTGGTGAGCCGCTTTTTAAGGGTTAAAGAGCAGGGCCCGACTTAAGTCCGTATCTAAAAAGCAGCAAGTTAGGAGCATTATTAAGGCTTTTAAAGGGTTAAAATCGAGTGCAAATGGCCGGGAGCGCAGCAGGCCACACGGCCGACACCCAGGGCTTACCGCCGCCCACTGACTCACGCTCCCTCTGTTCTCGAGAGGCCGGCAGTGTAGCCAGTAGTGAGCGTAGCTGGAAAAAATATGCCGCTATACGCTAAACTCCCATGTTGGTGGTACCACTGCATCAAAACGATTAGTGCTACGTAGCTCGTTCTGGTCTCATTTTGAAGCGCCTAGTTTTTTGCTGAATACATTTCTTTTCATGCAGATACTTGATTGATCATTCAGGAGGGCCTGAATATGCCCAAAATAGCCCAAAACCTCCCGCTAGACGAGGGTTAAATAATAATCTCTTATGTAAATCTATCTTTTATTAATTTAATTTCAACACCAAACACCTCCAATGAAATTAATGAAAGCATATATGTGATTCACCGGGATTCCAACCCAAGTTATCACACACAGATTTTTAAACACTAACCATTACACCAAGACAGTTAAAGGTTTATGCACAAGCCTACAACTTATTATCCATTCCAGAATACTGGATATATTAATCTAATCATGTACATATTCCCAACCGCGCTATGGTAGCCTAATGTTTAAGTGAGAGGAAAGAATATTCATGGGGCACAGATCATATAGACCGGCCTCGCTACCAAATATCCTTGAACCTACCATGTTTCCCACAGGCACCTACACTAAAGGTTGGCCATAAGATAAATACTTTTAGGATTACCTTCATCACTACTGTTGAAATTAGAGTTGTAATCTGGACTTTTGTTTCTCAAAAGTGAGTTCTTCCAGAGGTATTCACTAGCACTTGGAAAGAGGTATTACCCATATGGTGATGATATGTACTGTGATCTGACACTTCTCACACCATCACTTCACTTCACTAAAACATTCTTGGTGGACTTTCCTAAGCCATTCTTTGGATGAGACTATTACTTTAATGTGATAGTATTAACTTATTCTACGTCACTACATTTATTATGTTTTTAAGTTGAACGGTAAGTCATTTTCAATAGGGACACCCACAGCAATAGGTGCAGAAGTACTGTAACTACAGTGTAAGTTTGTTAAACTTATAGTAGAGAAAAAGAGTGTAACAAGTATAAACATGAACAAAAAGAGTGTGACAAGTATAAACATGAACAAAAAGAGTGTGACAAGTAAGGATGAACTGTATGCCCAGGATGGAGTACATCTCTCTCGACTAGGAGTTTCGACCTTAGCCAGCTCACTCGACAAGTTTGTTGCGGGGTTTTGTTAATAAACCATAGGTGTGTAAGTAAAATAGAATCCCAGCCACATCAAATTGATAGTAATAACGAACATTCTGATAGCGTAGATGTTCCGTCTAGGTCCAGTAGTTCAACAGGTAAAAATAAATTAGTTAAAAACAATAGAAAAATAGTTGCAAATACAAGTAATAGTTTGTGTTTATTATACAAATTGCAGGAGTTTATGTAACAAAATGAACGAACTTAGAGCACTGGTTAGCAAAGAAAATATAGACATAATAGCGCTAACTGAAACATGGATTAATACAGAAACCAGGCATTTTTTAGCAGAGTTTGATATACCGGGATATAGTTTGTTTAAATATGACCGAACAAGTAAGAGGGGTGGCGGTATAGCAGTGTTTGTCAGGAGTTCATTAAAAAGCTGTACTAAATCAGGTATTAGAGTAAATAATGAAAATGAAAGTGTTTGGGTAGAAGTTAACGAAGGTAGTGAGACTTTAGTTATTGGAGTTATGTATAGACCGCCAAATATGAGTAGAAATGACGGAACATCATTATGGGAGGAAATTAAAATAGCATCAAGGCTTAGCAACGTGTGCATTATGGGGGATTTTAATTTCCCTAATATAGATTGGCAGCAACAAATAGGCGACTCTGATTCAAAGGAGTTTATTGAGGTAGTACAAGATAGTTTTTTATCTCAATTCATAGATACGCCAACTAGAGGTGATAATATTCTCGATTTAGTTTTCAGTAACAATGAACATATGATAAATAGTGTAGAAATCGGGGACCACCTAGGAAATAGTGATCACAATTCTGTGTATTTTAATATACAATGGAAAGGTAATACCAGAGAGAATACAACATTAATACCTGACTTCAGAAAAGCCAATTATGGTGGGTTAAGAGAAGCCCTGTTAGCGGACCCTATGGTCAAAAAATTAAGTCGATCCAGGTGTCCAAATGAGTGTATCCTTTCTCAGGCACCTGTCATCTTAAGTCAGGAGGAGACGTCAAACTTGGTAGATACATACGATAATTTTATCAAGTCAGTATTCAATGCGCAAAATAAATATATCCCCAAAAGAAAATTTAGATCAACACAGAACCAACCCAAATGGATGAATAATAGACTATTAGATCTTCTAGGACAAAAGAGAGGAATATATAGAAAAATTAGAAAAGGCGAAATTCACCTACTTGCTTACTATCAGAATCTATCAAGACAGGTAAAAAAGGATAGCATATTAGGAAAGAAAAAAGAAATTATGAAATTAAGGTTGCCAATGACTCAAAAAATAATCCTAAAGCTTTTTACCAACTATATAAATCCAAGGTTAGAGATGTAATTGGTCCCCTTAAAACTTCTATAGGAAAATTGACAGAAAGTGATTTAGAAATGTGCAGTACATTAAATAGTCAATTTCTTTCCGTTTTCACTAATGAAAATTTGGCACAGTTTCCAGAAGTCCGTAAGGTATACAGCGATAGTATAGAAAATAGGTTAAGTACGGTTACTATAAGTAGAAATGATGTGGTTAAGGAAATTGACAGACTGAAACCTCATAAATCGCCTGGTCCTGATGAGGTATATGCTAGAGTATTAAAAGAATGCAGAGATGAGTTAAGTTATCCATTAACATTTCTATTTAACAAGTCATTAGAAACAGGTATAGTTCCAGAAGCTTGGAAGCTTGCAAATGTAGTTCCGATCTTCAAAAAAGGTGATAAATCAATAGCATCCAATTACCGTCCCATTAGTCTCACTTCAATCATAGGAAAACTACTAGAGTCAATTATTGCTAGGAAAATGAGAAACCACTTAGAAACATTTAACTTAATCAATTCTTCTCAGCATGGATTCACTCAGGGACGGTCTTGCCTTACTAATTTGCTTAGTTTTTTCTCAGAGGTATATGAAGCAGTAGATAATGACAAGTCATATGATATTATATATTTAGATTTCAGTAAAGCTTTCGACAGAGTCCCTCATGAGAGATTGATGAGAAAGGTTGAGGCACATGGAATAGGTGGGGCGTTGTTAGGATGGATTAGGTCATGGCTAATTGGTAGGAAGCAGAGAGTCAGCATAAATGGTACCAAGTCAGAATGGGGAGCAGTCAAAAGTGGTGTCCCCCAGGGATCGGTATTAGGTCCCCTGTTGTTTCTTATATACATAAATGACCTAGATTTAGGTATAACTAGTAGGATAAGTAAATTCGCAGACGATACTAAAATAGGGAGATCAATTGATTCAGATAGCGATATAGAGTGCCTCCAAAGGGATCTAGATACCTTACATGAATGGTCAGTAAATTGGCAGATGAAGTTTAACATTGACAAATGCAAGGTATTAAAGATAGGGAAGATGCAAACAAATGTTAAATATAAACTAGCTAATTTAGAATTAGAAAATTCAGACTGCGAGAAAGATCTAGGTGTGTTTGTTAGCAATGATTTGAAGCCTAGAAAACAGTGTATAAGCGTTCGTAATAAGGCAAACAGGATTCTCGGGTTCATCTCTAGGAGTGTGAGTAACAGAACTGCTGATGTTATCTTAAAACTTTACTTGTCATTAGTGAGACCCCACATGGATTATGCTGTCCAATTTTGGTGTCCTTATTACAGAATGGACATAGATTCATTGGAGAGAGTACAGCGTAGAATGACAAAAATGATCCATAATATTAGAAATCTTTCGTATGAAGAAAGGTTGAAGAAATTAGGTTTACATTCGTTAGAGAGACGCAGAGTTAGAGGGGATATGATAGAGGTGTTCAAGTGGGTTAGTGGGATTAACAAAGGGGACATGGCAAATGTACTAAAGCTCAGTGATAGCGAAAGAACTCGTACCAATGGTTTCAAATTAGATAAATTTCGTTTCAGAAAAGATATAGGCAAGTATTGGTTTGGTAACAGAGTTGTAGATGGGTGGAATGGACTACCAAGTGCTATAGTGGGATCTAAAACTGTAGGGAGCTTTAAGATAAAATTAGATAAGCATATGGACGAGAAGGGTTGGGTGTGAAGGGGGATCAGCCGGGTTGGGCCAATCAGCGCTCTGCAGACCTCCATAATCCTGCGTTAATCTCTAACCGTTTTGGTAAGATGATCCTCAGGGTATTAGAGTGTGAAGCCTATAATTGGGCTTTGTAATTGAATTGGGGTTGTGTGGGACAGGGATCTGCCTTGCTTAGGCCAATCGGCTTTCTGCAGACTCCCATTTTCTTATGTTCTTATGTTCTTATAAACATGAACAAAAAGAGTGTGACAAGTATAAACATGAACAAAAGAGTGTGACAAGTATAAACATGAACAAAAAGAGTGTGACAAGTATAAACATGAACAAAAGAGTGTGACAAGTATAAACATGAACAAAAAGAGTGTGACAAGTATAAACATGAACAAAAAGAGTGTGACAAGTATAAACATGAACAAAAAGAGTGTGACAAGTATAAACATGACAAAAGAGTGTGACAAGTATAAACATGAACAAAAAGAGTGTGACAAGTATAAACATGAACAAAAAGAGTGTGACAAGTATAAACATGAACAAAAGAGTGTGACAAGTATAAACATGAACAAAAAGAGTGTGACAAGTATAAACATGAACAAAAGAGTGTGACAAGTATAAACATGAACAAAAAGAGTGTGACAAGTATAAACATGAACAAAAAGAGTGTGACAAGTATAAACATGAACAAAAAGAGTGTGACAAGTATAAACATGAACAAAAGAGTGTGACAAGTATAAACATGAACAAAAGAGTGTGACAAGTATAAACATGAACAAAAGAGTGTGACAAGTATAAACATGAACAAAAGAGTGTGACAAGTATAAACATGAACAAAATGGAACAGGAGAAAAACCCACACTGGCAGACATTTTAAACGCTTTTGGTGACAACTATCACCCTCTTCAGTGGAAAGTTGGAGAGGAAAATTTCCTTTCTAACTTTCGAAGTTTGCCAAAAATCTTGATCATTTGTAGGAAATCTTAACCCCTTCTGTACCGAGATGTCTTTTTAGTTTTATTCTAGCTATATTTAGACGATTTTGTGCAGTTTAAGAGGGTTCTATGGAAGTAAAAATGGTTAAGGGAGATAGTTCGAAGCTTCCTAATTGCTGGTTGCCCTTTTAAACTGAATGAAATCGTCTAATAGTAGCCAGAATAAAATTAAAAGGACGTCGCCGGTACAGACAGGGTTAAGGATATTAATTAAAATGTAAAACTTGCAAACTAAACAAACCAAAATTGGGACAAGGACAATATAAAGTCAAATTAAATTATCAAAATCGCTATGTGGAAACAACGCTTACTAAAATGAAAATTATTAAATAAAAGAACACAATCCACCACATAGGGTGTACATTACTAATATTTTTATGATGAAATATATCAAGCACACTAGCCGAGGTAGCCAAACCCAGTGCGGCGGTAAAGAGTAGTTTCAAGAGGACATCATAAACATAATGCACAGATCATATTATTATTATAACCCAGTAGCACTAATGTGATGAAATATTTTTTGACAAATTTTGTAATTTTATACTATGTTTGCTAAAGAACCATCCCTGGGAACCCCCTGACTACCCATGCCAAGCCTCATGTTCATAGTATAAAAACTTTGATGGGCAACCAAATACTGCGCCACCCTGTGTAATGTTGATAGTTTACCTTGGGTGATGGTTTTGACGTCTCCAAGTGTGGCTGTGGTGACGGGGAAGCATCAATGTTGTTCTGAGGAGCTTGGGCCGTAGAATCCATGGGTAGTTCAAATACACACCGTAGCTTAGAGTCCATCAACTGGCTCATATCAGCCTCTTTGAACTGTAACAAGTTAAAAACACAGATCAGTAAATATAATGAACCTATATAGTACCTACAAGATACAACAATATAATGAACCTATATAGTACCTACAAGATACAACAATATAATGAACCTATATAGTACCTACAAGATACAACAATATAATGAACCTATATAGTACCTACAAGATACAACAATATAATGAACCTATATAGTACCTACAAGATACAACAATATAATGAACCTATATAGTACCTACAAGATACAACAATATAATGAACCTATATAGTACCTACAAGATACAACAATATAATGAACCTATATAGTACCTACAAGATACAACAATATAATGAACCTATATAGTACCTACAAGATACAACAATTAAAATGTAAAACTTGCAAACCAAACAAACCAAAACCGAGACAAAGACAATATAAAGTCAAATTAACTAATCAAAATCGCTATGTGGAAACAACGATTACTAAAATAAAATTTATGAAATAAAAGAACACAATCCACCACATAGGGTGTAGCCTACATTACTACATGAGCATTTCTGGCTGTTATTAGATGACTTTATTCAGCTTAAGGGGATAGGCCGGTTTTCTGGACCACTTTCTCCCTCATGATTAGCCCCATGAGTTTTCAGATTTTAAGATGTTTGCCCCATTAGTTAGTCGATTTTAAGACCTTTCGCCCAATTTCTTAGTCAATATTTAGATCTTTCGTGCTATTTAGATGTCGATTTCTTCCCTGGCGAACGATAGTGAGCCTGTAATGTTGGAAGAACCGGCCTTCAGCCGGAACATTTTTCTACCGAAAATTTTACAAATTAATCTAGAAGGGGGATCTAATGGATGTTTTTTAAATTTGATAGAGGTCTAGGGAGGAAACTAGAAAAAGAATGAATACTGTACTGTACATGCAAAAAGAATGAATACTGTACTGTACATGCAAAAATCACCCAAAAAGTGAACCATCTCCCTTCAAAGGTTACACAGGACTATCACAAATGCATGCAATGGTATCACTAGATTTCAAGATTTCTGATTATTTTGGATAAAAATAAATAAATATAATGGTAATAAGGTATGACAGTCTTTTCAGTGACTATTACAAATAAACAATAATATTGTTATAATCACCAATAGCCCCCAAATAATATTAATGAAAGCATGTAAATTGAGATACTCCCAGGATTCGAAACCCGGGCACCACATACAGTATTATAAGCCTTTACTTTATCAAAAGTTAAATTGTAAAAACAAAATTAAAAATAAATAAAAATCTGATATTAACTGTCTTGATAGCATAATGCATAGTGCGCAGAATTTCAATGCGAGTATCCTGGGTTCGAGTCCTCGGAGTGCCACATATATATATGTTGATTTCATTAATTGAGTTTATATGTGAAGTTAGTTGGTGTAAAAAACATAATAATTTAAAGGTGTAGTGTTTATATGCAGTATATATAGGAAACCAAAGTGTGACTACTGTTACCAAGGGTCGATAATTCCAGACTGACACATTTCCCAACATTCCAACACTCTACCACCACCCCCATCCCTCAGACACACCATCATGATACAGCTCTTTACTAACATATAAACTAATCCTATCATAGTCGCCCCGAAGCAGGCATTACATTTAAGATCCTATTGATTAACCCCTTCTTTACTGACTACATCATTTAACTTTATTTTGGCTACTATTAGACAATTTTATTTAGGTTTGGAAGGATGTCTACCAATCAGAAACTACAGACTATCTAAATTAATCCTTTTAGCTACCAAATATCCTTCCTAAGCTACATAAAATCATCTAAATGTAACTGAAATTATATACAAAAGACGTCACCGGAACAGAAGGGGTTAAGTTGACTGACACTTACAGTAAAGTTTCTTACAGTAGATCCTCTGGAAAAAGGCAAACTAGGCCTGTGTATCCAGCTCAATGCCAGTACTTGCACTGCTGCGGTCGTTCACGGTGTTGGCGGCGGCGGTACCAGACGCAAAATTTTTACTATTCTGTATTTTTGCTTTATAATCAAACTTCAAATCTTGTCTTCCCCATGCTTTATCAAGATTACTTTCAAACTTCCTTATTGACACATCAGTTTGTAGGGAATAAAATTATTATATTTAAAAAATTCTAGCCTTAGGTGACAGAATTTAGTCTAGAAACTTGCAAGATATTGAGGAAAAAAAAATGAAAGAATAAATATGTACGGTAGTAATGGTATAGTATACAAGCAGGTACCGTACTGTAAATATGTACGGTAGTAATGGTATAGTATACAAGTAGGTACCGTACTGTAAATATGTACGGTAGTAATGGTATAGTATACAAGCAGGTACCGTACTGTAAATATGTACGGTAGTAATGGTATTGTATACAAGCAGGTACCGTACTGTAAATATATTTATTATGTTCTCTCCACCAACCAACTTTACTCCTAAACTCGATTAATGAAATTAACAAACACATGTGGCAGTCCGGGGATTCGAACCCAGGACGCTCACACCGAAAATCAACACACTTATGCATTGCGCCACGAAGACAGTATTTATATACTGGTACTGCTATATATACAGTATGAACCGTATATACTCACGCACATACCCCATAGCTGGGGGTGGCAGTAGTTACATCAAAATAATACTACCAAATGTAATTTTACCATCAACTGGATTAAAAATCTGACTATAGACTGATACAATTTGCCGATAAAATTGAAAAGCCCCTGGGCCACTTTCAGACTTATCACAAATCAGTACGATCAAAGGGGTACAAAAAGGAATACAGGAAAATAATAAATTGGGGGGGGGGGGAATGGAGTTAATTTAATCACTGGCAAATACATTAACAATTGTAATATACTGTACAACTAAATTCACAAGTTTAATAATAATGACAATTAAGAAGGGACTGTATTAGGATTATATATTCTTAGTTTCTCAATTGTCAGCATGGTAGTATTTTCACTGTGGCCCCTGGACTGAGAGTTAAGGTAGACATACCAAAGTGTCGAGGTTGACGTCTCCCTCCCCAGCGTAGAGACTCTGAACCATGAACTTGTGCTTGTTTTTTTCATGTGGGTCATAGTCGAAGGGTTGGAGCATGACGGCCACACTGACGGCCTGGTGAGGCTCCACCAGGCCAGAGTTGGGTCGCACACAGTACCGCCGGGGGGCAGTAGTTTTCACCTAGTGGGGAGGAACAGGTAAGGTTACTATAATATTACACAGCATAATTGAAAACATAACATATCCCCAAAGTTACAACAATGTCATACCTTATAATTTCCATCAACAACATAACCACTCACTGTTTTCACCTAGTGGAAGCAAAGAGTCATGAATAGAATATCATGCCAAAACATGACTCATTCCTCATCATTTTCACCTACACTGTTTATCTTAACTTGCAGAGGACAGCCAATTTCAGGAAACTTACCAGTAATTGCAAATTATGAAATAACTACCGTGAAATGCCCTAGCTTCAGACGGGGGCTATACCGGACATTTCTGGATAAATGTATGTAAGCTACAGTTATGGAAAAATGACTGCATTATAGAAGAACACCGCAGACATACTGTACTTGTTTTTCCATAATGTCATGTATTTATCCCATAACTGTGGTTCATTGTATATTTTTTCTAGCGTGTCTGAAGTTATCTCCCCGTCCGAAGTTACGTCATGTTACCGGTACATCTCTGATTAATGGGCGCAGAACTGTGGAAAGAAGCGGCGACTATCCATGCTCAGTATGTGGGAAGGGGGTGGGAAGTAACTTAATTCAATGTTGCGTCTGTAGTAACTGGGTACATAAGAGATGTAGTGGGGCTTGAGGAACTTTGACAAGAATCATAGACTTTGAATGTGCAGTGTGCAAGGGAGAACTTGTGTTGAACTTGAATGACCCGCCTGATAGTGTTAATTTCAACTGTGTAACGCTGGAGTGTGAATAAATTCTGCTATTTGGGCGATAAGGTTTCTGCCAGATGTGGCGCTAAAGATGGCTCCATTGCTAGAGTCAGAAGTGGCTGGGGGAAGCTTAGAGAGCTGTTGCCACTCCTGACCATGAGAGGACTCCCACTTCACCTTAAAGGGAAGGTGTATACCATGTGTGTTAGGAGTGCGATGACCTATGCCTCAGAGATGTGGCCGGTTAAAGTAGAGAATATCAATAGAATGGAACGGAATGAGAAAAGAATGGCAAGATGGATATGTGGGGTTAACCTCAGGGATGGGTTAACCTCAGGGATGGGGTATCGAGCGAGGAATTAAGAAGGCATCTGGGCATTAGGAGTGTCAGTGAAGTATGCGCACGAGCCGACTTGGTTGGTTTGGACACAGAGAGAATGGATGATCAAAACTGGGTGAAGAAATGACTGACTGTGAACCTGGGGGGAGCTGCGCATACGGGTATACCTAGAATGACGTGGAATCAGGTACTCAGGTTCGATCTCAAAATAAAGAACTTGACAACAGAGGCAGCCCTAAAGGCTGTGAGATGGATGTGAGACTGTACCCACATTCTCTGTGGACAAAACACTCTTTAAACTTGTATGCATGTATGTACAGTATATCTCTGATTAATATTAAGGATAATTTATTGACAATAAGTACCGTACCGTTATATAACACCACATGTTAAAATAAAGTCATAGCTTGATACATAAAATAGGTACATCAGCTGTTCAGGAAAAATTACCACCCCCAGGTCACTGGCTCCGGACTATTCCAGATGCAGTGCTCCACACCTTCATCCAAGAGTTAATTCAAAGGATAGGATCCAGTGGCCTCAGAGCATCCTACCAGAACCACCATGTTCAGACCCCTGTACATTTAGGCGGGGAGTGTCGGTCTAGAAGACGAATGCTCTATATAATTCATAGAGCATACAGGTAGTGTCTTCTAGACTGACACTTCCCTGACACCAAAGGTATCCAGAGGATATATTATATCTTCTGGGTAGCTTCAGTCAGGATCGCCCCAGGGAACCAGAACCAAGTTTGGGGTGCAACATTCAAAACCAGCAGGTCACCATTAGGCATATTGGACTGTAGTACAAAGTCCTGTCACAACATTGCCCTAACATGTCATTACTAACAACTTTCTCTTCATAATTGCTAAGGGGCACAGGGCCCTAGGTGGGGCTTTGGTTTCCCGGGCGTTTCCGCACCCTTCTCAGCTCCCCGCTATGGAGTGGCTTCGGTCACCCAGGCTTTATTGTGGTAGGCGGGGAGGGTTCTGTGGGGGCCCTCGGTTATGGCCTTGGCCTTGCTTGGGTCCTTGGGGCTGTTCGGCCAGGCAGCTTGGGGAACAATAACAACAACTAACAGTGTCTCAGTAGTCCCCTTATGGGTGTTACAGCACCTATCCACGCCACACCAGCTTTAAAAGTGACGTGTCAATAAACAAATAGACTCTTTGGCAATGAGTCGCTGGAGAGGGTAGACAATTAATTGAGAGATACCATCTCCACCAGTGATGGGGCCGAGGCCGCTACCATCTATCTATCTATATATTGCCTGACGCCGTGACCCTCGAAGGGGTGGCCACGAACGAACCGCCCCCATGCACCTCTGCCCCTAGTCAGTCGACGCCCCTCCTCCTAACCAGCACCGCCTTCATTCATATACTTCCTCACTCCATCCTTCCACCTCGATCTCGTACACCCTCTTAGTCATTCTCTCGCTTCCCATACGTTCCATATGGCCGAACCATCACAAGTTGTTCCTTTTCACACTTTCCAGCACATCTACCTCCACACCACACCTCCTTACTTCCTCATTCGTCTGCCTATCCCTCCATGTAACTCCGCACGCACTTCTCAAGTAACTCATTTCCACCGCTCTCACTCTTGGTCTGAGTCTCTTCCTGAACGTCCATGCTTCGCTTCCGTAAGTTAGTGTCGGGATTACCACACTGTCATTCAAGGACTTCTTCACTTACTGACCACTCTATTTCTTGTTACTGCTTTCAACGTTCCTACAACCCTCTTCCCCTGTTGCACCCTCTCCCGCACTGCGTTTGTAAATGAATAACTTTATTTTATCCTCCCCTCAGTTACTAACCCATATGTCCCCTACTAACTTCCTAGTCCTGCCACGTTAGTGGCAGGGCAGTAGTTCCCTTTCCAATGTTCCCTTACCCACTCTAAACCACTGTTTGGACACTTGATCCTCAGTGTTTTGGAGGACAAGCAGCCTAGAAGGGTCACTAGATCTGTTGTTGCTTGATTTCCTTTGTACTCCTTCATCCATAGTCCTATCTTTACTCAACACACTGCCCAGATACTTAAAAGAGCTGACGATCTCCATAGCCTTACCGTTCAACTTCACCCCTTTCGAAGACCATAACCTTGCTCTTCCCCGCATTTACCTTCAAATTCCGTTTTTCGCACACTGTTCCAAACTCATTTACCAGACCCTGCAACTCCCATTCATTATCACTCATCAGAACTGTATCATCCGCAAACAGCAGTATAGGCAGCTTCCACTGATTTCCCTCCCTTTTCAGCAATACACCAACATCCACTGCTCTTCCTAGTATTGTTTTCATGACTCCATCCATATATTATACAGTAAACAACCACAGGGACATCACACACCCCTGTTTCAACCAAACACTCAGGTAAAAAAAACTCGCTCTGCTCATTCTCCACACATACTGCCGCCTTTGCACCCTCATACATGCTCTTCACTGCTTTCAGCAACTTGCCATCTACTCCGTATATTCTAAGTACTTTCCACATGCCTTCTCTATCCACTGTCATAGGCCTTCTCCAAGTCCATAAAGGCAACATACACCTTTTGTTGCTTCTCCAGATATTTCTCCACAACACAATTCAGGGTCAAAATCTGATCTACACATCCTCTTCCCTTCCTAAAACCTCCCTGCTCGTCGCCTATCTATTTCTCCGTTCTCACTCTCTCAATCACTACCCTACTGTACACCTTCCCTATTACGCTTAAGACACATTCCTCGGTGGTTACCACACACTCCTCTTTCCCCTTTGGCCTTATATAGGAGGACTATTATGCCAGTCTTCCAGTCATCGGGTGCATTCCCCTTCTCCCATGCTAGTTTGCACATTTTCCATACCCATTCAATCACTATCTCACCACCATACCTCAACATTTCCCCACACACTATCTGTTCCTGGTGCTTCCCCCAACTTCACTCTTTTCATAGCTTCCCACACTTCTGACCTCCTGATCTCTACCTCCTCCTCCACTACTTCTCCTCTTCTCCCTCCCATACCATATCCAACAATGTTGGCTGGCTCTTCATTCCTTACATTTAGCAACTCATTGAAGTACTCCCTCCATCTTTCGACTCTCTCTTGCTTCTCGGCTAGCATTCTCCCATTCTTATCTTTCACACCCTTACTGTTTCCCTTGCTACCTTCCCTAACTTTCTTGACTTCTTTCCAGAACAGTTTCTTACACTCCCTCCATTTTACACTCAGATTCCTTTCAAATTCCTCATCTACTCTTGTCTTACTTTCCTTCACTACTCTCTTCACCACTCTCTACTAACACCAGAATTATTCACATAAATGCTGAGAAGACTCCCTCTCCCCTTGAAGGAAAATATGTAAGCTTCATGTGCGCAATGATATACCGGTATGCTTCAGAAATGCGGCCTGTCAAAGTGGATGATATCAACAGAATAGAATGTAACTGTGAGAATGGTGAGATTAACAATGGACCTCTGCTTAGGAAGCATACCCATACTTACACATAATATGGTTAAACCCAGCGGTATCAGTTAACATGGTACGGTAAATACTGGATACTACTTGTGTTTGTCACAGAGCTACATTGGTTTACAAGGTAGCACTGTTTGTCTCTTTTACTGTCATACTTTTCCTTCTCAGGGCGGGAGGCTAGGAATCCTCCTCGCCGTGTAGACTTCACCTACGAGACGAAAGAGAAAGGGGCGAGGAATGTGAAAGTGGTCCCAGACCCTATGAAATAAAATCTTAAATGTTTGTTTGGTTTCTGTCTCGAGTCGGCCACCCCCAGCTATGGGGTACGTGCCTGAGTATATATACATACACTCGACCCTCCATTTAACGGACAAATGCGTGCAAGCACCTGTCCGTTCCTGCTAAATGTCCGTTGCTGCTAAATACTGTCCAGTCCGGATGTAATCCGGAAATTCCTTGAGAAAAATCCGGTGTTGAGTACAGGTCTCCGGATCGGATCGCGACATTTAACTGTTATGCATATTTTTTTTTACTGTACCTGAAATAAATCCTGGTAATCCCTTGTGCTACACCCTATTGATAATGCAAAACTATTGAACACACTTAAAAGTGTATATTATTTGGTCTCTATATAATCTGTGAATCATTTCCGATATGATAGAATTAAAGATTTTATTTTCCACCAACTCATAATCAGCAAAAACGACACAAATGTCAATTAAAAACATGTTATAATATTTCCCCATCATTTTGTGTATACGTGGGGAAAAAAAAAAAAAAAAATCTATCAAACGTAAATCTCCCATCTGGGAAGCTCAGCGCCTAGACGGAGGGGAGGGTTGAAATATTTTGTTGACTATCTCATTTATTATTTATCTATGTGCTGGAAGGATATTATATTTTTCAATTCCATCACATTAGAAATTATTCAAAGATTACAAAAAGTCCAAATAAGACATAGTTATGTTAATGTATAAGGGATTTACTGTAGGTAGATGAATTAGAGAGATAGATAGATAGAAAGAGTGTGTATATCGAGGGAAAAAAACAAAACAAAAAATCTATCAAACGTAAATCTTCCGTCTCGGAAGCTCAGCGCCTAGACGGAGGGGAGGGTTGAAATATTTTGTTGACTATCTCATTTATTATTTATCTATGTGCTGGAAGGATATTATATTTTTCAATTCCATCACATTAGAAATTATTCAAAGATTACAAAAAGTCCAAATAAGACATAGTTATGTTAATGTATAAGGGATTTAGGTAGATGAATTAGAGAGATAGATAAATAGAAAGAGTGTGTATATCGAGGGAAAAAACAAAACAAAAAATCTATCAAACGTAAATCTTCCGTCTCTGCTGGCACGGAGGGGAGAGTTGAAATATTTTGTTGACTATCTTATTTATTATTTATCTATGTGCTGGAAGGATATTATATTTTTCAATTCCATCATATTAGAAATGATTTAAAGATTACAAAAAGTCCAAATAAGACATAGTTATGTTAATGTATAAGGGATTTAGGTAGGTGCATTAGAGAGATAAATAGATAGAGCAACGGACTTTGCTCCAACTTTTTTATAGCAACGGACTATGTCCGTTGCTGGGTCCATTGTCCGGCCTACATTTTGTGACCGTTATTGCCGATATCCGTTAAATCGGAATCCGTTAAATGGAGGTTAGAGTGTTCGTTAGAGGTTCGGGACTTCGGTGAGACTTTTTCTATTGCACTAGACATATCGAAAGCCTTCGATAGAGTCTGGCATAAATCGTTAATTTCTAAACTACCCTCCTTCGGTTTCTATCCCTCCATCTGTGCCTTTGTCTCTAATTTCCTTTCCGGCCGTTCCATAGCTGCGGTTGTGGACGGCCATTGTTCACTTCCTCACCTTATAAACTCCGGTGTTCCTCAGGGCTCTGTCCTATCTCCTATTCTCTTTCTAATTTTTATAAATGATCTCCTTAACTGTACCTTAATTCCCATCCATTCATACGCAGACGACTCAACCTTACACTACTCCATTAGTTTTTCAGAACGCCCCAGCCAGCAATCCCTCAACGACAAACGTAATGAAGCCATAGAACTCTTAAATTCTGATCTAAATACTATTTCCAATTGGGGCAGAGAAAACCTTGTTAACTTTAATGCTTCCAAAACCCAATTTCTCCATCTATCTACCCGTCAGGATCTCCCAGCGGACTATCCCTTGTTCTTCAACAATACAAAAATCAACCCTTCATCTTCTCTCAATATTCTTGGTGTCTCTTTTTCTTCTGCTCTCATTTGGAAGGACCATATTACCAGTCTTGCTAAGGCAGCCTCCCAGAAGCTGGGTGTGCTCAACCGCCTTAGGGGGTTCTTTTCCCCTGCACAGCTTCTTGCTCTGTACAGGGGCATAGTGCACCCTTGTATTGAGTATTGTTCACATGTGTGGGGAGGTTCCTCTCACACCGCTCTCCTAGACAAAGTTGAAAGGAAGGCCTTTCGTATCATTAACTCCCGTCCACTCACCAACTCTCTGCAATCTCTCTCTCTCCGCCGCAATGTTGCATCGCTCTCGCTATTCTATCGCTACTATAATAATCAGTGTTCCTCAGAGCTATCCCAGTGCATACCACCTCCTTTACGTAGGGCACGTGGTACCCGTCTTGCAACTCAATCCCACCCCTACTCTGTGCAACTCTCCAACCCAAGAGTGAAACGTTACTCTCAAACTTTCTTCTACTCAATATCTGAGCTCTGGAACTCTCTCCCAGAATCAGTCTTTCCCTCTACCTATGACTTAAATTGCTTCAAACTCCGTGTGTCCAGGCATTTTGGCTCGAACGTCCCTTGATTTTGGCCCTGTCACTCTTTCAACTATGGGGGAGGCACTCGCTATAGGCAGTTATGCCTTTTGCCTCCCTCAATCACATAGAAAAAAAAAAAAAAAAAAAAAAAAACATACAAGTTTAACCCTCGGAATCCGGGAGGACTCATATGAGGCAAAAACAAATATTGGCAGTAATCCGGGAGGCCTCATGCAAAATGCGCGGGTAAAAATCGATGATAAAAACGGCATAACACGGCAACCACGCGTTGTATCGATGTCATCTCAACGGCATTCTACAGACAACAAAAAGTTCTATAATTTGCAATTTTTTTTTACTGCTCTAGGTAAATCGTCATAACACGGAAACCACGCGTCGTATCGATATCATCTCAACGGCACTCTACAGACAACAAAAAGTTCTACAATTTGCAAAAAAAATTACTGCTCTAGGTGGTCTCAATCAGTAGTTACTGAATTATCAAGTATGCCTGTACCAAAAAGGCCCCGGACATAGCGATCGGGATCATATGAGGCCCCCTGGATTTCGTGGGTTAAAGACCGTTTGTCCACAGAGAATGTGGTTACAGTCTCACGTCCTAAATGGCGGATTTCCAGGCGGCCCTGTCAAGGGCCGCCTCTGTTGTCAAGTTTTTTATTTTGAGATCGGACCGGAGTACCCGAGCCCACGTCATTCTAGGTCCACCCCTACGCGCAGCTCCCCCCAAGTTCACAGTCCGGCATTTCTTCACCCAGTTCTGACCATCCATTCTCTCCACATGTCCAAACCAACCAAGTCGGCTCGTGCGCATCACTTTACCGACACTCCTAATGCCTAGACGCCTTCTCAATTCCTCGCTCGATACCCGGCCACGTCTCTGAGGTATAGGTCATCGCGCTCCTAACACACAAGGTATACACCCTCCCTTTAAGATCAAGATTAGCCCTTTAAGATCAAGATTAGCCCTCTCATGGTCAGGAGTGGCAACAGCTCTCTAAACTTTCCCCAGCCACTCAGGCAATGGAGCTAGCTTCAGCGCCACCTCCGGCGGAAACCGTATCGCTCAGATACCAGAACTTATTCACACACTCCAGCGTTACACATTCAAAGTCTATGATTCTTGTCAAAGGTCCTCTAGCTCCACTACAAGTCTAGTGTACCCAGTCACTACAGACGCAACATTGAATTGAATTACACTCGAACCTCGATTTAACAGACTTTATAGGACCGTTACCAGGAAAAGTACGTTGCTGGGTATAGTATTCATATAAGGGGGCCGGACATCAATATAGTATTCATATAAGGGGGCCGGACATCAATATAGTATTCATATAAGGGGGCCGGACATCAATATAGTATTCATATAAGGGGGCCGGACATCAATATAGTATTCATATAAGGGGGCCGGACATCAATATTTTTCATACGGAGCACATTTCAGCCAAGCATCCATATACTTTCAGCTTTAATATACAATGGAGGTCAGGACTAATGAATATTGATTGAGAGTAAACCTTGAGCAGAAATAGTGTGAGGCTTGCATGTGAGTTGTGTTAATAAGTAACACCCCGTTCTTAACATAAATCATCAATTACAAACCCCAATGTACTTGAATAAACTAACTAAAGCATATGGTCCTCCCGGGATTCGAACTCGGAACACCACACCCAGAACATAAGCATCTAAACCATTACACCACCAACACAGTTTATTAAATGCATTATGAAACAGTGGTATGAAAAGTCTACATCAAAAGAAGTGAGTAGCTTTGCTAATGAACTTATGAGGTTAAGGGGAGGGTTTTAGTTTGTTTCCTACTCCTTCAGCAATCTTAAAATTTCACCCCTTTGACCTCTCTTCAAGATAAATGTGTACATTTTTCGGATACTCCTAAATTACAGGCTCGCTATCGCTCGCCAGGATAAAATCGACACCTAAATTGCACGAAAGGTCTTAATATGGGGTGAAAGTTCTTAAAATCTCTAAACTAATGGGGCAAACGTTTTATAATATCAAAAGCAATGGGGCTAAACATGAGGGAGAAAGGGGTCAAGAAAAAAATCCCTCAAGTGGAGATCTCCCCTTTAAAAAAGTGTAAAGAGAGCAAATCCCATTTGAGATGTGTGTGGAGTAAGAATGGCTATCGAGTATTGATGTAAAGTACACCTAACTATCGGTAAAGCATAGAAGTAATTTACTAAGCAAATCCCCAATATTTACATGATTACAGAGGATAGAAGATAAGTGGATGGGATTCGATAGCCTTGGCGGGCAACCCATCTAGGGGAATAAACCCTAAACAAATTACCGATGGGCGACACGCTAATCGGTGCCACTTGCACGTGGCGATCTTTGTAACAGATAAGTGCTAAAAAATTTATGATTTTTTGTTTAATATACAGTAAACAGTAATGTGTAAGGGATTACAAATGCAACAAAACTGCTGAACAGAGCACATATCTCCAGTATGTAACCTATGCAAATTGTTCTGAACTGTCAAATTGGGCCAAATGGTTAATCAAATTGTATTGGAGTGGTTGAATTGAACTAAGCGGTCTAATTGGGCTGAAAATTCCAGTCAAGTGGGTCACAGGATGTGAACCAAAAGTTAATGGTTTCTACTTTATAGCCTGGTACCAAGTCAAGGTATTAATTTTTTTATCTAAACCTGTCAATTAGTTTTTAAGACATCCTTCTAACAATCACATAATCTCCACAAAATCAGTTTGGTAGAAAATATTAGGAAACTGATGAGTGTTCAGTTATGGGTACTGATAAAAGCTTATTTACCTTTCAACATAAAAACACAGTACAGTACTGTATTAAAAGGTGCCCGAATGGTGTAGCCGTTAAATTTTTTACAAGCGTTGTTGTTGTTCCCCAAGCTGCCTGGCCGAACAGCCCCAAGGCCCCGAGCAATTCCAAGGCCATAACCGAGTGCCCCCATAGAACCCTCACCGCCGACCACAATAAAGCCTGGGTGACCGAAGCCACTCCATGGCGGGGAGCTGAGGAGGGTGCGGAAACGCCCGGGAAACCAAAGCCCCACCCAGGGGCCCTGTGCCCCTCAGCAATTATGAAGAGAAAGTTGAAGGGCAAGGGAAAAATGTGACGCTTTGGCTTCCAATCTTGGTAGATTGGGAGGTCAATCCACGGAAGAGACGCCAACACTTGAGATCTAGAAAATATATAAGTTAAAGGAACAGTCAGAGTAAGCTATGGGTATGGCAGAGATTGCTCAGCTCTCACTCTGATAGACCAGCCCATCACCACATGACTAGAACCCAATCCTCTCAGCATCAGCTAGGAAAGGCCCTAGAAAGCCGCCTTTGGCGAGGGGATAGCTCCCCTATTTCAACCCCTTTCGGGGTTGGGCCGAATAAGTAGAAATAGTAGGATAAGTAAATTCGCAGACGATACCAAAATAGGGAGACCAATAGATTCAGATAGCGACATAGAGTGCCTCCAAAGGGATCTAGATACCTTACACGAATGGTCAGTAAAATGGCAGATGAATTTTAACATTGACAAATGCAAGGTATTAAAGATGGGGGAAGACGAATACTAATGCAAAATATAAACTAGCTAATGCTGAATTAGAAAACTCAGACTGCGAGAAAGATTTGGGTGTGTTTGTTAGCAACGATTTGAAACCTAGAAAACAGTGTATAAGCGTACGTAACAAGGCAAACAGGATTCTAGGGTTCATCTCAAGGAGTGTGAGTAACAGAACTGCCGATGTTATCTTGAAACTTTACTTGTCATTAGTGAGACCTCATATGGATTATGCTGTCCAATTTTGGTGTCCTTATTACAGAATGGACATAGATTCGTTGGAGAGAGTACAGCGAAGAATGACAAAAATGATTCATAATATTAGAAATCTACCATATGAAGAAAGGTTGAAAAAATTAGGCTTACATTCGTTAGAGAGACGCAGAGTTAGAGGGGATATGATAGAAGTGTTCAAGTGGGTTAGCGGGACAAATAAAGGAGACATGAAAAATGTACTGAAGCTCAGTGATAGCGAAAGAACTCTAACAAATGGTTTCAAATTAGATAAATTTAGTTTCAGAAAAGATATAGGCAAATATTGGTTTGGTAACAGAGTTGTAGATGGGTGGAATAGGCTACCAAGTGATATAGTGTGATCAAGAACGATAGGGAGCTTTAAGATAAAATTAGATAGGCATATGGACGAGATGGGTTGGGTGTGAGGGGGATCTACCAGGTGTGGGCCAATCGGCGCTCAACAGACCCCCGTAATCTTGTGTTAATCTCTGACCGTTTTGGTGGGGTCAGTACTCAAGGTATTAGTGAGTTGGGCCTATAATTGGGGTTGGGTGTGACAGGGATCTGCCTTGTATGGGCCGATCGGCTTTTTGCAGACTCCCATTTTCTTATGTTCTTATAGCGATTTTGATTAGTTATTTTGAATTTTTACTGTGTTTGTATACGTTTTGATTTGTAAATTTTGCAAGTTTTACATTATAATTGTCTGGTTTTTTTCCTTCAACCCCGCAGGAATCATGGCTGGCAGCATATCGAGTA
The DNA here is from genome assembly GCA_032716605.1 of Paralithodes platypus. NCBI lineage: Eukaryota > Metazoa > Arthropoda > Malacostraca > Decapoda > Lithodidae > Paralithodes > Paralithodes platypus. The sequence goes on along the minus strand of CM064501.1, from coordinate 38,793,207 downwards.
CAGTTATTGCCAAGGAGGATATTGGCCTCTCCATTGTTATTGAAAAGCCAGAGCATGTTGTCTTTCACCTGAAGAGCATGCAGGCAATGCTCTTTAACCTCTCGGCTGTGCATGGGGGGTATGAGACACCACACGCCTGTGCGCACGTATTTGAGCTGTTCCCATCACTAACATCGTTATTTTACCATAAATATCGTTAATACTTATTCATATGCGCCTATTTTACCATTAATATGAAGATATTAACCAGTTACAACAATAAAACAAGTGGAAACAGTGTTTGGCTGGTCAAAATCGTGAAATGAAAGCGAGTGTGTGTGTGAGTGAGTGAGCTAACCTTCCACTCACGAAGCTTTGAGAGACACTGGAGGTACCTCTCAATTCTCTTCCTGACTTCTCCCCTAATTCCCACGCTTGGTAACACTGATGACAACGCCCTGCTAGCAACTCGCTAATATTAGCACAAAATTAGACCACAGAATAAGGGAATAACAGGGAAAATAAGTGATAATTGAAGGAGGGGATGTGGAGGAGTGATATTTGGCATAGCCCAGGGAAAAAAAAAAAAAAAAAAAAAAAATCAAATTTGTTTTGGGGTGTTTTAAATGGATTTTTTTAGGCCCAGGGTCTTAAGAGTCTTCCCGCAGTCGCCCGGGGAAATTCTTAAGAGTCTTCCCGCAGCTCCTGGGTTAAGGGGAGATGGGCCGGTTTTCGGGACCACTTTCTCCCTCATGTTTAGTCCCATTAGTTTTCAGATGTTAAGATGTTTGCCCCATTAGTTAGTCGATTTTAAGACCTTCCGTCCAATTTCTTTGTCAATATTTAGACCTTCCGTGCTATTTAGGTGTCTATTTTTTCCCTGGCGAACGATAGTGAGCCTGTAATGTTGGAAGAACCGGCCTTTGGCAGGCAAATTTTTCTACCGAAAAATGTACAAATTAATCTAGAAGGGGGATCTAATGGATGTTTTTTTCAATTTGATGGAGGTCTAGGGAGGAAACTAGAAAAATTATGAATACTGTACATGCAAAAATCGCCCAAAAAGTGAACCATCTCCCCCCCTTTAAGTTTTGATAAAAGTGAATGAAGTTAATCATACTTTAATTAAAATTTAAAACTTGCAAACTAAACAAACCAAAATTGGGACAAGGGCAATATAAAGTCAAATTAAATTATCATAATCGCTATGTGGAAACAACGCTTACTAAAATGAAATCTATGAAATAAAAGAACACAATCCACCACATAGGGTGTACACTACTACATGAGAAAGTTAATCTGTTTCCCAAGCAAACTAATCGCACACATAACAACGCACTATCGTCACGTTCAAGGAATTAGTCAAATTTGTGAAGTCCGGGACATTCTGGTAAATTTTACTAAACTCTGCATGAATAAAGAAACTACATGGTCTTCACAGACCATTCTATCTTTGAATTTTGATTCCACTTCCTTTCAAGCTTCTTGTAAGCTTGGATAGACTATGGACGGATTCATGTGATAAACTCAAAATTTCAAAGATAAAATATACGGTATGTCAATATAACAAATATATTGATGCAAAATGCCTGACTTAGCTATGGTTAACCACTTCAAAAGACACTACTGTATTAAGTTAAACACCAACAGCACACTATCTGCTATGGATAACAATAACTTACAAAATATACATTCATTTACAAATGCAAATTACTCGGTGTGTTACCGTAACACAGAAAATGAACTTACCTTAAAACATACTCTCTTCTCTGTTGGATTGGCGAGCTTTAACTGTGATGTGACCACGTCGGTAAAGGGACCTGGAAAAAATAATCACGTTACCGTACTTAAACTTGTAATGTAACAATAAATAATAAAAAAAAAAAAATATATATATATATACAGTATATATATATATATATATATATATATATACCGGTATATATATATCTAATCTCTCAGTGGGGTTCGAACCGCCGACTGTCAGGACGATAGCCGACGCTTTAATCAACTACACCACGGCAGTGGTGTGGTGTAGTTGATTAAAGCGTCGGCTATCGTCCTGACAGTCGGCGGTTCGAACCCCACTGAGAGATTAGAAACATTTAGTGGCTCACGTGTATTTGTGATATATACTCAATATATATATATACAGTATACAGGTATATAATATATATATTTAAAAACATTACTGATAACAATATACATTCATAGCATAAGCTTTATCAACTTAACATACTACCGGTACTACGGAAACTTGTAACCAATTTATGGACCAGTACTAATGGGACTCTGAACTCAGAGAACTAGGAACTATGGGTAAACACTTCCAGCAGCTCTGGTGATGGACTGGTTTATCAGAAGAAGAGTTTAGCATTCTCTGATTGTTTCTTTCACTTATATATTTTCTAGATCTCAAGTGGCGGCATTTCTTCCGTGGATTGAGGCAGGCTGCCTGTAATGAGTGTCTCCCCCCAGAGTTAAAAGAGTGACAGCCAAATTCAAGGGACGTTGGAGTCAAAATGCCTGGACACACAAAGTTTAACCCTTCCAGCCCGGGTGTCCTTTTAAAATGACACCGCGAAAGAAGGGCAGGAGCCCGGGTGTCCTTTTAATAGGCAGTAAGCTTGAATTAAAATGTAAAACTTGCAAACTAAACAAACCAAAATTGGGACAAGGACAATATAAAGTCAAATTAAATTATCAAAATCGCTATGTGGAAACAACGCTTACTAAAATGAAAATTATTAAATAAAAGAACACAATCCACCACATAGGGTGTACATCACTACATGAGCAAGTTAATCTGTTAAGCATATTCAGCTTGGTCTGAACGCCGTGCGTCCGACGCATGTAAACAAAGTCGATCGTTGCGTCACCGCACCTCCGAAAACAATAAGGAGACGTCGGATCAATGTTATTGTTGTGATGTCAGACGAAATTAGTGTCTGGAAAGCGCCGATATTGTCAACATCGCTGCAAAATTCGCTCCACGGAAATAGTCATCACAACTGAACCAGTTGACTTACAGAGCTCTACTCAATGCCAATCTACAGATTGAAAACCGCACTACGTTTATAGATGCGTGGGAAATTTCTAGCAGTTAAAATAACAAAGATACGGTAGCCTAGGCCTTGACATTTTTCGGCCAAATCGCCCGGGTAACCCACACTGTCCTTTGGAGGACCAGCCCGGGTGGGAAGGGTTAAAGCAGTCTAAGTCATAGAATGAAGGAACGACTGATTGAGGGAGAGAGTTCCAGAGTTCACTTGTTGAGTAGAAGAAAGACTGAGAAAATTTGCCAATTCTTGTGTTCGATAGCTGGACCGAATAGAAGTGGGACTGTGTTATAAGGCGGGTGCCTTGCACTCACCGCAAGGGAGGGGGTATACACACTGTGAGAGCTCTGAAGAACACTGATTGTTGTAATAGCGATAGAAGAGTGAAAGCAGGGTGTCAAACCGGAGCCATTTTGTTTGAAGACTTTAATGAATATGCAAAGAAAAACAAGAAAATTAACATGAAATAGCATTGCTTTGGCCATTTTATCACTTCCAAAGCCATAATATGGAATTTTACCCTTACATATATATTAATAGATTAAAAATCAAGGACTCCGCTTTCGTTTGACACCCTGAGTGAAAGAGATGCAACACTGCGGTGTGTAGAACCAGATTGTAGGGAACTAGTAAGAGGAAACGGGTAGATGAGGCGAAATGCTTTTGATTTTACTCGTTCGAGAAGTGCGGTATGGGTGGAGCCTCCCCACACATGTGAACAATACTCAATACAGGGGCGCACTGTGCCCCGATACAGAGCAAGAAGCTGTACAGGGGTGAAGAACCCACGGAGACGGTTGAGCACACCCAACTTTTGGGAAGCTGTTTTGGGTAGGATGTAGTGACCGGGCGTACCGCCATCTTTGTTTACATTACGCGTAGTGGCGTCGGACCTTTCCCACCATGTTCCCGTCTATTTTAACCTAACTTAACTTAAATTAACTTAACCTAACCAAGTAGGCCTATTCATGTAGTAATGACAGGGGGCAAATAGCAGAAAATATAGCGTCGAAATAGACGGGAACGTAAGTGCGAGCGCGGCGATCGCCCTATGTAAACAATGACGACCATACGCCCGAACTCTACATCCATCCCGCTGTTTTAGCAAGAGTGGTAATATGATCTTTCCAAAATTCCAAGAAAGGTTAGATGAAAAAGACACACCTAAAATATTCAGAGAAGATGAAGGGTTGAGTTGTGTATTGTTGAAGAATAGTTGATAGTCTTGTGAAAGATTGTGATGGAGAGATAGAGGGAGAAACTGGGTCTTGGAGGCGTTGAAAGTAAGAAGATTTTCTCTGCCCCAATCAGAGATAATTGAAAGATCCGAAGACAGGCATTCTATGGCCTCGCCACGTTTGTTTTGGAGTGCTTGCAAGCTGGGTTGATGTGAAAAACTAGTTGAATAGTGTAAGGTAGAGTCATCAGCATATGAGTGGATGGGACTGGAGGTACCGTACAGTTGAGGAAATCATTGATAAATATTAGAAAGATAATTGGAGACAGAACAGAACCCTGAGGAACACCGGAGTTGATAGGTTGAGGAATTGAACGATGGCCGTCCACAACTGCAGCTATGGAGCGGTCTGAAAGGAAATTAGAGACAAAGGCACAGATAGAGGGATAGAAACCGAAGGAGGGTAGTTTGGAAATTAAAGACTTACTTCAGACTCTATCGAAGGTTTTCAATATGTCTGGAACAATAGAAAAAGTCTCACCGAAGTCCCGAAAGGAGGATGACCAAGAGTTAGTAAGATAAGCAAGACTACAAATAATCTAGTAGATATAGACAAAGCAAGGACACATAATTACACCCTACAAATATACGATCCACAACTCTTAAGAGGCAGCCACAACCGAAAATACCACACATACCAAGCAAGCACCAACATATTTGGGTACCGGTACAGTACTCATTTTGTCCCCGCAACATCCAAGAGTAGAATCATCGTCCATCTCATTGAGTAACAGTCCTACTCTTGATAGTTTTAAAGCTAGGATCATAAAACATTTTCCTCCTTATCCTCATCAATTCTCATAACTCCCCGCACAACCCCCGCATATCATGCTGCCCGTGTGCAGTGCTCTGCGGGTGTCCCCAAGCTAAAGCTAAAAACTATGCAACTTCATGTAAATCTTTGGTACTTATTACCGAAACAACCACAATTTTTTCTTAACATTTGAAGCCTAATATATAATAAGAATAAAGTAAAATTCATATTAACCCCTTCAGACTCATGACGCAGAGGTTGCCAGATTAGCAATAAGAAATAGAGTTACCGGGTACCTCTCCGAAATTAGTTTTCTGCCCACAGCTAACTCAAAGACAACTGCAGAGGTTGAAGTAACTAAACTAAAGGTTTCTAAATACCCCTGATGGTAACAAAGGCTTTAAAGTATCCCTAATCGGCTCAAAATCGCGTCATATGTCGGAGAGGGTTAAAATTTGTTTCAACCATTGGAAATGCATTTTATGTGCACTAGCTGATGTATATGGCACTGTAACACAAAAACTCCCTAGGCCTATAATTCTCCCTATTTGGTGTATTGACAGCGGTAAAACTCTTATTTAGCCCTCTTACTGGCAAAATAGATACTGATTTCAATAAGTCATGGGGTGGGTTAGGATGAGGGGGGCAAGGCCCCCCTAAACCCAATCCCATCCTGTATCCCAAGGCAAAAGATGGTTGGGTTTGTTTTACTATGAAAATGACGTACGGTACATCCGAGTGTTTTAAGATCGTTGGATAACGGGGACAAATATTTTACGGGGATTGTAGCCTAACTAATTTTGTTTTAATATTTTTACAGCCCGACACCCACGAGACCCATCAATTTTTATGTTAGGCCTATACCTACCTACTGAATTGTTAGGCCTGAATGCCGGCTGATTCGGACCATATAGAGGCTGATTCGGCCCATAGCATTGGCTGATTCAGACCATTCAGTGGCTGATTCGGCCCATAGCATTGGCTGATTCAGACCATTCAGTGGCTGATTCGGACCATTCAGTGGCTGATTCGGACCACTGTAATGTTTTGAACTATAAACTTATAATATACACGACAATTCAACTACCGTACTATTAAAAAAAAATCAACATTGGATTGGCGGGAACTTTTAATTTTCCTTGTCTCGCAACCAATAAATGGTTGTTGTTGTTGTTGTTGTTCCCCAAGCTGCCTGGCCGAACAGCCCCAAGGCCCCGAGCAATTCCAAGGCCATAACCGAGCGCCCCCACAGAACCCTCCTTGCCGACCACAATAAAGCCTGGGTGACCGAAGCCACTCCATGGCGGGGAGCTGAGGAGGGTGCAGAAACGCCCGGGAAACCAAAGCCCCACCCAGGGCCCTGTGCCCCTCAGCAATTATGAAGAGAAAATTGAGGGGCAAGGGAAAAATGTGACGCTTTGGCTTCCAATCTTGGTAGATTGGGAGGTCAATCCACGGAAAAGACGCCGTCACTTGAGATCTAGAAAATATATAAGTTAAAGGAACAGGAACAATAAATGGTTCAATTGACCACTTGTGAGTTTTAGGCTATAAGGAAGTTCGGCCTGAAAACATCGATATTAAACACAAATAGGCCTAGGCCTACACTAATTATGTAGGTTTATGGTGGATAAATAGTACGTTGAATTTGGTTTTATGTATTAATTAATGTACTAAAACCGTATTATAGCTAGTTATTCTGCTAAATAGTGATGTCTACAGCTCCAACTTCCTTATATAGAATAAAGCTCGCAAGTTGTCAATTGACGATTTATTTTCGAGACTATGTGGTGTACAGTTGAGGACAGGAATTTCTGACACTGACGAACCAGTCTGGTTCAAATATCAATCTTGTTGATGACAAAGTGTCACTGTCAGTACAACTTATTATTTCCCACCGGCGTGACACGATGGATAATTGCTTTGTGTGTCAAAGTTGTTGGTGGTCATCATCAAGCCATTGCTTGTGATACATGCGATGGATGGCAACATATCAAAGGCGTGCGAGAAAAGGAACTCTCCCTTTTTATTTATTAATTGAACTTCTGTATAATGAAGCTAGGAGTATCCCCAACAAAGTCCAGCTTGTAAGAGAGGGCAAATTGAGCAGGCGACTGAGAAAACCCGTCCGAAAAACTCAAAAGATCATGGACGATATTTGGGATCAATATAGCCTAATCAACATCAAATATCCACCAGCTACTTGTTGAAAACATGTGCCAGGATCTATGCTCCGTAGTGTTAAATAGTAAATCAGGACAATGTATTTTAGCATTCTATAGTTAGGTTTTATTGAAGTTGACAACTATATAATTATAGGCAACTATAAGCATTAATCACAAATCATAGTAGGTACGGTATATGTAGCCTATATAAGCATTCCAGTTAGGTTTTATTGACAACTATATGTATTTATATTTTATAAGCAATTATTAATCAAAATCATACAAAAATAAGTGTTTATTTACATCTACTCCTTCGATAAATGTATATATTATATAAACAGCATTATAGCCTACTATGTACGAAACCTAATAACAAGATTAATAAAACTAGATTAATTCAAAATAATCATAACAATTTCATATGATAATGATTATGGTCCGAATGGGCCGAGTAAGCCTGGGACGAATATATTGTGGTCCGAATGAGCCTGGGCCGAGTAAGCCTGGGACGAATTAATGTGGTCCGAATAAGCCTGGGCCGAATCAGCCGGCTACCGTTAGGCAGGGTGTCAAAGCAAATAACTCTGAATTGAGTAGCACTATTTTCCTGAACCCAGTAGCATTAATGCGCGGACGAATGGCGAGCGCCTAAGCTAAATATTCAGATTTCAATTATTATCGAAGAATAGGTCTAGCTGCTGCCTAGATGGGATGGTGGCCATTTAGACAATTGGCTGCCATGAATGCCCATGATGGCGACATCTTGCCGGATGTGGCACCGAAACGGCAATAATACCGTACTGTACTGTACTGTACTTTGTAACTGTCAGTCAGGCCTAGCCTAATTACATTTTGTGTGTAAAGTCAGTGAAAATAGGGGTTTAATTCTAGTTTCGCTTTCACAGCATACTCATAAATTTCTATGGCTACTTTAGAGTTGTCATATACCATACTTAATTCCTATATATGTCCAAAGCGGCAGAAATGCATTATAAGGAATTATACCTACTGTAAAAAAAAAAAAAAATTCTCCCCATATGCGACACCATAGCTATTACATAATTATTATGTTCTCTCCACCAACCAACTTTACTCCTAAACTCGATTAATGAAATTAACAAACACATGTGGCAGTCCGGGGATTCGAACCTAGGATGCTCACATCGAAAATCAACACGCTTATGCATTGCACCACGAAGACAGGTTAGGTTAGGTAAGGTTGTTAGGTTAGGCTAATGTCGTTGATGTAGTTTATTATCATTATATTACGTCTTTTACCCAACAATTTCCCTGATCTTCATAGTTGGTCGGGAAGCTATGCCTTTACAACGGCGCCTCCCTTTTGTCGCTGTGTACGTGAAACTAGAATTTTACCAAAATAGGCTAGCCTAAACAGACCTCGGATGCGGAAATACCCTGAGCCGAACAGGCCAAGTGGGATATCTCTAAACTAGTTTGTGTTAATACTATTCAGTCTTTTCAGATAGGCCTAGGCCTAGGCTAATATTATCTGAGTAATTGATAGCCTATCGATTAATCAAGTTCCGTCAATTTAACGAACGAATATTTTCTGTTATGGGTACTATTGGGTAATTGTTAAGTAAAGTTGAGTAGCATTACGATAATCGACCTAGTTTTACACCCTGCCGTTATGCCTATATCATATAGCCTAATATATTACATTGTTTTACATGGTCGTACCGTCACAAAGTATTATAAGGGAAATGTATAGTACGATCAAATTAGTCGAGAAGGATGTAGTGTCCGGTCGTCATGTTTACATAGGTCGATCGCCACGGTTAAGTTCCCGCCTATTTTTTTTTTATTTGGACCTTGCTGGCAATATATATGATGATGACAATAAGTCATGGCCTCGTGGGGGGGGGGGGGGAAAAGTCCCGCTCAACCTATTATTGGATCCCACGGCAGTCAAAACAGACGGGAACATGATCGTGAGCCGCGAGCGTCCACGTAGTTACACTTTACACTTACACTTTGTTGTATTCCGTCCGTTAGTGACACAGTTGAGTTGGGGCTCCACTGCGACCAGGCAGCTCCCTTTCTTCCACTCTCCATTCCAGAAGTCGGTTGGAGTTGGTGCTGGGGTATCCTGGTGTTGGTGGCCGGTCCGGTATTTTGGCCAGCCACATGTCCAAGTGTTTCTTGAAGGTGTCTGGAGACACCCCGGTCATGTTCCTGAGATGGGCTGGTATACAGTTGAACAGTCTGGTTCCATTGTATGTAAAGCTGTGATGGATCAGGGATTTGATTTTTTGTGTTGATCCCGGCGTAGGCTAGTCCTCACATAGCACAGCCTCCGGTATATATTAAGCAAACCACCCACCAATTTTCATGACAATTTTGAAATGCATGTTGGAATCCCTATAAACTGTACTTCATTTTTATGTAAGTTTGATAATTTGGAAAAATCGATTAAGGGAGAAAATTAACATTGAAAATGATGTGTAAAAAGTCTCCCATAAACGGCGGCCCGCTATGTTATTGTAATTTGCGGCCTAATTTCGTCTGTTAATTAACTTTCTCCTTAATTGGACCCCCTGTGAAGTACAACAGATTATGATGACATAAGTGACTGGTGTTTAGAGGGGGCAGAGCTCCCCCTTCAACATATTACGCGTCCCACAGTAACTTCTATTATATAAACAACCCAAGAATTTTCACACATTTTTAAAATTTTATTTAGGATGTAATATAACCTATACTCCATGTTAAAATAAGTGTCAACCCTCGAAAAATTCTATTAAGGGAGATACAGAACCTAGAACCTGTAACCTGTAACGATATTTGTCCATTGTTTCCCACAGACGCCACCCCGCTAGGTCAGCCATGTTGATACTATTATTGAGGAGCGCTTTTATCGTAAATATTCGAATATAACGCCCTCTGCCTTTCTCTATGTGAACTAATGATCAACACGTCACTATGTTTCTGCCATATTATTGGTTATTTTTTGTATACGTCACCATACGTCACGGTATTGAAGGAGTCACCCAATCATGGATTAATATATGGACAATTACGTCATTTTAGTCAGCCAATGAGTGCATTGAACTCCAGCCCACCGACAGGCAGCATGGTTTTACATGTCAGTTGCAGGATGGCCAGTGTCTGTAGTGGTTGTGCACTTACCCCTGAACAATAATTATACAAATTTCTCAAAACAACCAGGCAGCCCTTAAGATACTTACAGACCACGGTATATTGCCTACAAGTGTTGAGTGTCCTAGGTGTGGACATCCTTGCCATTACCGGCCAGATAAAGATCACTGGCGGTGTACACACCATTATTACGAGGATAAGTCCAGAACACGCCGTCACTGTCCCTTTGTTACATAAGGTTGGTTATTTTTATTATTATAGATGTAAAAATTTATATAAAGTTTATTTGCAACTATAGTGTTTTTTCGGTATTATTCTAGCGTTACTTACACAGCGCACCCATCAATTTCTATGACTTCATTCCTATATATGTCAGTAGCGGCGGAAATGCATTAAAGCAATTATAGCTACTGTAAAAAACATAGACGGCACACGACTCGGCGGACCTCTTTCTCCCTGCATTTCAGTCTAATTAACACTAGGAATTGACCTAATTTTCTATCCAATGTACTATCCAACCAGCGGGGGTGTGGGGGCGGCAGCCCCCACCCATAATACTAGGTTAGGTTAGGTAAGGTTGGTAGGTTAGGCTAAAATCTTTAATGTTGCTTAATTGTTGGATAATGGATAATGAGCTTACTGGGTAAGTTCATTTTCTATCCCATGTACCATCCAACCAGCGGGGGTGTGGGGGCGGCAGCCCCCACTCATAATACTAGGTTAGGTTAGGTAAGGTTGGCAGGTTAGGCTAATATCTTTAATGTAGTTTAATTGTTGGATAATGGATAATTAGCTTACTGGGTTTTTGGAATAAGTTCTTCAATATTCTTTATTTTCATCTTTTACCCCACAATTTCCCTGATCTTCATAGCCCTCCCCACTATCGGGCAACATAGATGATGATTTCAATCAATCACGGGGGGGGGGGGGGGGGGGGCAGAGCTCTCCCACACCCCATCCTGTATCCAATGGCGAAGAGTTGGCTGGCATTTTCTACATTTTCAGCTTTTATGAAGCCTAACAATTGTCCAATCCGAGCCAACTTTTGCCAAAACATGACTTTTTTTTCATTTTGGGGTTTTCTTAAGTTGAAAAACAAGAAAACCTGAGCCAACTTTTTTTTTTTGCCACTTTCTGACTTTTATGAAGCTGAAAAATCTTAAAATCCGAGCCAACTTTTGCCAAAACTTGGCTCGAGTTTTTTAATTTTGGGGTTTTCTTAAGTTGAAAAACAAGAAAACCCGAGCCAACTTCTTTTTTGCACTTGCTGTCTTTTATGCAGCTGAAAAATCTTAAAATCCGAGCCAACTTTTGCCAAAACTTGGCTCGGGTTTTTTCATTTTGTTGTTTTCTCAAGTTGAAAAACAACAAAACCCGAGCCAACTTTCATCATAAAAGCCATTATATCGCCTTTTTGTCTTTAACCCCACATTTTCCCTGATCTTCATAGCCCTCCCCACTATCGGGCGCCGTGTCTTAAGATCGTTGGATAAAGGGGAAAACGATTTTTGCGGAGGTTGAAACTAATGCCAATCACTATATATTGATGCAAATAAACTAAAACTAAAAAAAAAATAATGAAAATAATTGGTGGGTGGTTTCCTTAATATTTTCCCAGCCTCCCTCGCCTTTGGTGTTGAGTCTCTTGGATGTTTGGATTTGGTACCTTTTTTTCCAAAATCTTCCAGGCGTAGATGATGATGTATCTCTCCCTACGTCTTTGAAGTGAGTACAGCTGCAGCTCCTTGAGTCTCTCCCAGTAGTTAGTGTTGAAACCCATGGATTTTACTGGTGAATGTCCTCTGGGTGGCTTCGATTTCTGTTATTTCTCCTACTTTTTGGGGAGACCAGAGCTGAGAGCAGTACTCCAGTCGTGGTAGGACCAGTGACTTCCACAGTGTTAACATACACCTCTCATTTCTTGTGTGGAAGGTTCTCAGGATCCAGCCTGCTATTTGTTTTGCTGTTGTTGTGGCTTTGGTAATATGCTGGGAAAAAGTGGTGTCACTGCTCATATTTACTCCCAAGTCCTTCACTGTGTCTTTGGCGGTAATTTCTTGCTGTCCACTTTTGTAGTTGGTGTCGTTTTGTAGTGCTCTCTTGTTCCCGTACCTTAGAAGCTCGAACTTGTCTCCGTTTAGGGCCATGTTGTTTTCTTCTGCCCACTTCAGGATTTTGTCCAAGTCTTGTTGTGTAAACAAGTCGGGCGATATGCCCGAACACTTGATCCTTGCCAATTAGTCTCCCTATAAACAGCACCCCCACTATCTCAATTTCAGTTGTACAGTACCGTAGGCCTATGTCTAGACTCTAGACAGTAGGCCTAGACACTGTCTACTGACATAAAAAGTGAAGTCACATAGGCCTAATCAACCAATAATATTGGAATTCCCTGGATGACATCACACGGTAAATTCAATTGACACATTATCATAGGCCTAATAGCCTACATAGGCTAGGCCTATCCAGTGTGAATATTATAAAAATCCTCAAATGGGAACCATTCCCTAAAATAGTCTAGCCTACACCTTTACCGAGGTAGGCTAAATAAAGCTGTGAAAGGCATCTTCATTAATACTAAATAGGGCACTAGATGATTAATTTCTGACTTAGGCCTAGAGACTGTGTGAATCCTCCAATCAACACAGCAGAAGAATTTTGAAAACAGAAGTGCAAATTATGCACTCAATTTGTGTCTACCGAATGTTCCAACATTCCTCTGACAGATGGAGAGGAGAGCATCATCCCCTCCAAAATATTTGATGAGAAGATAAATAAATCATAAAAGAATCACAAAAACTGTAGGAAATGGAGGTTGACAGATGATAGTGAGGGGGCAGACTAAAATAAATGGTGTCAACAGCTGATCAGGACCGGAGGAAGGGAGGCCAAAAGGGCACACCTCTTTTATCATCTCTTCTCTTATCTTAATACCCCATCTTTCATTATCCTCTACCATAATGTATACCCAACTTGACCATTGCTGGTGGAATATTGGCCCTATAGATGTAGTGTAGGTCGTCTGTTGGCAGTAGACTGCTAAACATTCCCCCTACCCCCTTAAAATGGCTCCCATAACGTGACTGGATTACGGCTTATTTGCCGGGTTTTCCATCAACTTACCTTTAAATTTAAGTTCCTGGGACGGTTCTAACTGCAACACCTGCTCCGCTTTCGCCATTTTTAAGCTTAATCACTACGAAGAGTCCAGTATTTAGGAAGAATTTCGATGAGAGACCGCACTCTGGGAAGGGTAACCGATAACCACAGAGCGCTTGCGCCAAACATTACTGTGACGTCATTATCCAAATCACGAGCTATGAGACGCACCGCACAGCAAAACACCCTAAAACGCTTATTTCTCGCTATTTATTAATGCAATTAGATTATTTACGAGACAATTGATGAATGCATATAATATGTATTCTATTGCAAACATGTTTTCTTTATATCCAGCCTGCATTTTACTATTTCATCATATATCATGATTCATCATTGTTCCGTCAGCAATAGTAATTGCAGTTATTTGAACAAGAAACAGTTAGATTTATATCAAATGTTCAAATTGGCATCAGCTCTGCATATATAAAAACGAAATAATTATGAAATGAAGATCCAGCCAAACAATATTTAATTACCATTCATTCGCGGAGAAAATGGAAAATGCCACGATTTCAAACTTCGAAATTATCCTATCGTAATTTACGGAGAACTTGGAGCTTAGAAAATAATTGAGATATGAAACAAACACACCGAACTCACGACACGGCGATATTGTTTCACGCAGACCACAAAAAGTATGTGGGTCCTTACAACAAAAAAGTGCCAACCGCAAAAGTGCCAACCGCATGCTTACCTACAAAAATATCCACCACGCGACAATAAAAATAAAACAAACAGCAACAAAACACGCGAGGAGCTATATATATCTATATACAGACCTACAGCGTTGAGTAACCTTAGGAATCTAGAAGGCATTCTATATATGCCAACAATTTGAACAAGCAATGCGGCATACTCGATATACAGTATACAGTATTTTCCTCTATACGATCTTTTCATTTGCCTTAGCTATTTAGTGATAAATATGTCGCCTACATGTTGGAAGCTGGTACAAGAAGATTATATAAGTGAAAGTCGGCGGTAAGCGTGAATAATTTATCCATTACAAGGCAAATGCACGGTGATGCAGTGAATCTCCTCGAGCAAAAGCAGATAGCTATGTCATGATTTTGTATATACAGTATAAGAGTTTTACATGTTCCACTTAATGTTAGGCGTAAATTCAACATATATAACATTCTCATACAATTATGACTATATGCCTATACTCTATAGTGTATATCATGGGAAGCTGCTCACACTATCTCTTATCATTCAGCGCGACCACTTGCGAGTTTCATTCTATAAGGAAGTTGGAGCAGTAGACATCGATATTTAGCAGAATTACCAGCTAATATAGGCTAAGGTTGAAATACATTTTAAAACTAATAATACCCAATTCAACATACTCTAAATTAATTAGAAACCTACATTATTATTGCATATATGTATTTAGTAGTATCCATATGTACGGCTCCAACTTCCTTATAGCCTGAAACTCGCAAGTGGTCAATTGGGGACATTGAGTTCGAGGGGTATGTTATACATTGTTTGAAATCAGACAAACGTTTATCGAGTCAATGGCAAAAAAAAAAAAAAAAAAAAAAAAAACAATGTTCAAAGAGACCATCCAAAAGCAATTGGTACATTATAGGTAGGTCAAAAAAATTAATCCCTAACCTCTGTAACTAAAAAAGGACTAGAGCAAATGGGCTGTCATTTTCCACACCTATTCCCTGGCTGACCCATCCTAAATGGTATATACAGTATATTAGCTCGATTCCTCTAGTCGTTTATGAGTTATAGAGGTTATAGTGGTCAAGATGTTTGGCCTACCTATAATGTATGGACTATAGGTAGAAACAGATTAAGTCTGTCAAGCTCCAATACGCGTTTCTGTTTTTTCTGGCTACTATTAGACTATTTTATTCAGATTAGTAACGGTATATGGAAGTTAAAGGGTTGATTAAGATAGTATTTACCCTTTTAATACCCACAGATCCTTCCTAAGCTGCATAAAATTGTCTAATGATAGCCAAAATAAACTTCTAAAACGCGTCAGAGCTTGAAAGGGTTAAAGGGGGATGGTTGTTTGTTCTGGCCTCCCTTCTCCTTCATGATGAGCCACATTAGTTTTGAGATTATAAGAAGTTTGCCCCATTAGTTTGGCGATTTTAAGACTTTTCGCTCCAATTCTTTGTCAATATGAAGACCTTTCATTGCAATCAATGTACGTAGGTGTCGATTTTTCCTGGCGAGCGATATCGAGCCTGTAATTAAAGAAGACAAATTTCCCTGAAGGCCGGGAATTTTGTTTACCGGCAATTGTAGTTTGGCAGCTTCACTTGTTTTAACTCCTGTACCGGCGACGTCTCTTTTATTATATTCTAGCTATATTTAGACGATTTTGTGCAGCTTAAAAAGGATCTGTGTTAGTACAAAGGGGATCTGTGTTAGTACAAAGGGGATCTGTGTTAGTACAAAGGGGATCTGTGGTAGTGCAAAGGGGATCTGTGGTAGTGCAAAGGGGATCTGTGTTTAGTACAAAGGGGATCTGTGGTAGTGCAAAGGGGATCTGTGGTAGTGCAAAGGATTAATTAAGATAGTTCGAAGCCTGTTAATTGCTGGAGGCCCTTCGGGGAGATCTCCACTTGAGGAATTTTTTTCTTGACCCCTTTCTCCCTCATGTTTAGCCCATTGCTTTTGATATTATAAAACGTTTGCCCCATTAGTTTAGCGATTTAAAGAACTTTCACCCCATATTAAGACCTTTCGTGCAATTCAGGTGTCGATTTTATCCTGGCGAGCGATAGCGAGCCTGTAATTTAAGAGGAACCGGCTGTCAGCCGGGACATTTTGCTACCGAATAATGTACAAATTTATCTTGAAAGGGACTCAAGGGGGTGCAATTTTAAGCTTGATGGAAGTCTAGGGAACAAACTACTGTAAATACCTCCCCTTAAACTGAATACAATCGTCTAATAGCAGCCAGACTAAAGTGAAAAAGGATGGTCCCGGGACTGAAAGGGTGGAAGGGGGGTCACCGTTTTTTTTTTATCTTTCTCTATTTTCCTGGCTTGTATCCATTCGGCCCCATTCAGCCAACTGTTTTAAGACGTTTATTCCCATCCAGGTGTCGATTTCTCCCTGGCGAGCGATAGCGAGCCAGCATTGTATGGAGAAATCCGGCTTTGCCGGAGAAATTTTTCTATCGAAAAATTTACAAATTTAGCTTGCTGTCAAAACAAAAATATATATATGCTGGCTTGCTACCGCTCGTCAGGAAAATATTGACACCTGGATGGGGATAAACGTCTTAAAACGGTAGGCTGAATGGGGCCGAATGGATACAAGCCAAAAAGAGAGGGAGAGAAAGAGAAAACAAGCGAGGTGGGCTCCCTTAAGGTACAGTATGTGGCAAGTGTTATAGACGAACGCCTTTATGTTATCTGACGTGTAGGGTGATAAGGGAGATGGGTCGGTTTTTCTGGTCACCCTTCTTCCTCATGTTTAGCCCCATTAGTTTCAGATTTTACGGTCTGGTCCATTAGTTTGGCGATTTTAAGACCTTTCGCCACATTTCTGTGTTAATATTAAGACTTTTCCTGTTATTTAGGTGTCAATTATTTACTGGCGAGCGATAGCGAGCCTGTAGTTTATTAGGAACCGTTTCTATCGAAAAATTTACAAATTTATCTCGAAGGAGGGTCTTGGGGGACGGGTGTTTTTAAAAGCTTGGTGGAGGTCTAGGGAGGAAACTAAAGAAATTATAAAAAAATATATAAATGAGCAAATATATATACTCCCCCACCCCCTTTAAGGTAGGCCTACTTCAGTTAGCCCTGTGTGAACCAATATTGTTTAGTTTGACGGGGGTCTGGGGGAGGCATTTCTTTCTTAGTATCCTTTAGGTAACAACTCAAAATATATTACTCAACTATATATTAAAATACATAATAAAAATAATAATAATACAGAAACAGCTAATAACAAAAAAGTCACACACACACACACACATATAAACCTGCCTACACACACACACACACACACATATATACTCACATACACTCACATATATCCCCAAGACATCGACTGAGGTAATATAAAGGCGATAATATGGTTACGTTATCTGTCGAGTGTCACGGTGTGGTAAGGTGTAGCCTACTTCCTCACCCATAATTAAAGGTAAGGCCAGGTGGGTTATAAATACCCACACGACTCGCTTTTCTACCTTATATTTTGGCTATCATTGAATTTCGCAGTTATATGGTTGATATAGTTGTACAGTACCTCATTTGATCCCTAGAGGCCCTTCCTAATCTGAATAAAATCATATAATAATAGCCAGAATACAGAGTAAATAGCGCGCCATCGAATATTGAAAGATGACGCAATCTTAACTTTAATTAGACAATTATATAGCTTGCAAACAACATGTAGGAGTCGGGAGGTTAATGGAGATAATTATTACCTCTGCCAACCAAGTTGGACGGAGGTTATATTTTCGCCTTATTTGTCTGTCAGTATGTCTGTAAACTAGATAGCTCACAAAGTTATTAACCAATTTTCACGAATTTTGGTGGGCAGATACGATATGCGCAAAGGAAGAAATTATTCTATTTAGGAGGTGATCCGGATCATAATTATCCTGGAACTAAGATCCAGAAGAAAATTTAGGCCGTTATTTTGATGAAATCAGAATCAAAGGTGAAGGTCAGCTACACTAGGGCAAATACATAATCAGTTTCTTAGCTTATGTCACACTGGAGTCTTTGTTGTGCATTTAGTTAATTTTGTGACAGCCAGCGTGGGCGGAAGTATGCGCTCTTCCGAATGCTCCTCTATAAAAGAACTATAGTTACTACATTGATTCTTCCTAAACCGAGTAAAATCGTCAAATATGAATCTGAATAAAATTAAAATATCGCCATGATATTAGTGGTAGGCCTATTAATGATTCTAATGATCCCCAGAGAGTACCAAACTGTCACGACCTACACTTACCACGTCTTAATTCTACCTTACACAACTAATCCAGATAGCCTACTCATACAGCCCAGGAATTAATCGACACCTAAATGGCACGAAAGGTCTTGATATTGATAAAGCAATGGGACGAAAGGTCTTAAAATCGAGAAACTAATGAGGCGAATGTCTTGAAATCTAAAAACTAATGGGGCTAAATAAGAGGGAGAAGGTGGTCCAGAAATAACAACTAGGCGAATCCATGGATTTATTTGGGGGCACTCTAGTTAGTGCCAGATTTTGGATGGTATTCTTAAACATTTATTTACCTTCGCTGGGACGTAAATGGACGATATAACTGTTCATCCACTTATTATAATCCCCCCCCCCCCCTCCCTCTTCAAAAATCAAAATATAATAAATAAGCATTACTCTCTCAAAGCAAATTGGTTATGCCTGTTTCCATACTTCGTTATTTCCACATAGTGGTTTTGATCAGTTCTATTGTCTTGATATTGTGTCGTTCCTGTTTTGGTTTGTTTATTTTGCCAGTTTTACATTATAATTCCGTAAGCGTAAGAGAGAGCACAGGGTCGCATGAGTAAGGTGCGGGGTCTGGGGAAAGGCGTAATAGGGGAAGGGGGTAGAGGGGGACTTGGGTGGCTTCAGTAATTTCTTGTGACGAGATGTATGGGGAGGGGAGGGGAGGGGAGGGAAGGAAGGAGGTGGAGGAAGAGAGGAAGGAAGAGGTGGAGAGGCGAAGAGAGAGAAAGGTGGAAAATAAAATAGGAAGAGGAGAAAAGGAGGAAGGGAAAGATAGGTAGAAGGAAGAGGAGATAACGAGAGGTAGAAGCAAGAGAAGATACCAAGAGGAAGGGAGAACAAAATACAAATAAGAGCGAGAAACAGGGAGGTGAACAAGGTAAAGAGAGGGAGGGAGAGGTGAAAACAGGAAAATAAGAGGAAGAGGGGAGAAGGAGATAAAGGTAGGAAGAGGTGAAAGTAAGAGGAAGAAGAGGAAGGAGACACAAGGGGGAGGGAGAGGTGGAAAGAATGGTTAGGGAAGAAGATAAATAGAGGAGGAGGAAGAATGGAATGGGAAATGAGTAATAAGAGATAAACCATAACAGAGAGTAGGGGAAAAGAGGAATTCAATACAGAGAGTAAGAGGCCAGAGAGAGAAAGGGAATGTGACAGGGAGGGGGAGACAAGGAAGAGAAGCAAAAAGATTATGTTGAGAGGGAAGAAGCGAAGGGAGGAAGACAAGGAAGACAGAGAGAGAGAGAGAGAGAGAGAGAGAGGGGGGAAAGGAGGAAGAATATATGGAAATAGAGAGGATGAGAGGGAAGGAGAGGGGGAAGGAGGAGACCAAGAAAAGTAGTGTAGACAAAATAAGAAGGGAAAGCAAAGGAAAAGAGAGAAAGGAAGAGGAGAAATGAAAGGACGAGGAAGAAAGGAAGAAGGAGAGACAAACATGGAAGTAGAAAGAAAGGGGGAGGAAGGAGAGAAGAGAAAGAGGAAAAAAGAAGATGAGTCTGCTAAAGAAAGGGAAGAAGTAATAAAGGAAGAGCTAAAATGAAGACATGACGAGTAGAATGAGAGAGAGGGAGAGGTGGAAGGAAGAGGAGTAGTTAAGTATATAGAGGAAGGGAGGAACAGGAAGAAAATTAAGGGAAAATGAAGTAGATATAGAATTAGTAGAAGACAAGTAGGGTGAGAGGAATGGGAAGGGGTGAAGACAGAGGGAAGACAATATATATAAGTAATACGAGAATACAAGTAGGATGAGAGGAGGCGGAAAGGGGGTAGAGAGAGGGAATAAGAAAGGAAGAAATATAAATAATAGGAGAAGACGAGTAGGGTGAGAGAAGGGGGAAGAGGGTAAGAAAGGAGGAGTAAGAGAGGAAGGGATAGAAGTAATAGGAGAAGACGAGTAGGGTGGGGGAAGGGGATAGAGAAAGGGAATAAGAGAGGAAGAGATAGAAGTAATAGGAGAAGAGTAGGGTGAGAGGAGGGGGAAGGGGGTGAAGAAAGAGGAGTAAGAGAGGAAGAGATAGAAGTAATAGGAGAAGACGAGTAGGGTGAGAGGAAGGAGAAGGGGGTGAAGAAAGAGGAGTAAGAGAGGAAGAGATAGAAGTAATGGAGAAGACGAGTAGGGTGAGAGGAAGGAGAAGGGGTGAAGAAAGAGGGGAGACAGAAGAAGAGAAGATATAGAAGTAATTTGCACTACCAGACCAGAAGGCTGGAGTACAATAGGAAAGAAGAGTAATTGGAGTGGACAGAGGAAGAACAAGCTGAGAAGTGAGAAGTACAGTAGAAGACTGAACATTTGCACTTCATCTCAGTTACGGGCTATATATTTACATGTCCATGTTTTATGAATTGTGTTTATGTCGTTCTGTGTGTGAACAATTGACCACTTGCGAGTTTCAGGCTATAAGGAAGTTGGGCCTATAAACATTGATATACAAGAGGAATACAATCATAATGTAGGTCTTTCATGGATAAAAACTATGTTGAATTTTGTGTTATGTATTTATTAATGTAGCCTACTATATGACTGTATTTTAGTTGGTAGTTCTGGTAAATATCCATGTCTACAGCTCCTACTTCCTTATAGAACGAAACTCGCAAGTGGTCAATTAGCCAACTAAATCATTATCACGTGTGTTAACCTTACTGAATATAGTAACTATAAATGTTCTACATTCTGGGCGGGCGGCCAACCCCGAAAGGGGTTGAAATAGGGGAGCCATCCCCCCGCCAAAGGCGGCTTTCTAGGGCCTTTCCTAGTTGATGCTGAGAGGATTGGGTTCTAGTCGTGTGGTGATGGGCTGGTCTATCAGAGTGAGACCTGAGCGATCTCTGCCATACCCATAGCTTACTCTGACTGTTCCTTTTACTTATATATTTTCTAGATCTCAAGTGACGGTGTCTCTTCCGTGGATTGACCTCCCAATCTACCAAGATTGGAAGCCAAAGCGTCACATTTTTCCTTTGCCCCTCAACTTTCTCTTCATAATTGCTGAGGGGCACAGGGCCCTGGGTGGGTCTTTGGTTTCCCGGGCGTTTCCGCACCCTCCTCAGCTCCCCGCCATGGAGTGGCTTCGGTCACCCAGGCTTTATTGTGGTCGGCAGGGAGGGTTCTGTGGGGGCGCTCGGTTATGGCCTTGGCCTTGCTCGGGGCCTTGGGGCTGTTCGGCAAGGCAGCTTGAGGAACAACAGCAACAACAACTGAATGGGTTACCATGCATAGGCTACACGTAAAACAAAATATATTATCACCCTAACCTGCACCTGTGACCCCAACAGAAATAATTACCACCCACACACATGTATATGCACACCACACCACATACATATGCTGTATATCTCCCTCACATAGGCAAATTTAAATGTAAAACTTGCAAACTAAACAAACCAAAATTGGGACAAAGACAATATATAGGCAAAATAACTAATCAAAATTGCTATGTGGAAACAATGCTTACAAAAATAAAATTTATGAAATAAAAGAACACAATCCACCACATAGGGTGTACATTACTACATGAGCAAGTTAATCTGTTTCCCAAGCAAACTAATCGCACACATAACAACGCACTATCGTTACGTTCAAGGAATTAGTCAGCTTGCAAACCACCAATCCACATAAACACACATACGCTTACATGGCACATCATTCACGAACACACAACTTGGCTATGTGCAAATCTTAAAAACCTTCCTCAACTCCCCCCCACCCCCACCACCAACAACCATATCACATAACAACAACCTCAATTTTCCCTTCATAATTGTTAAGGGGGGATGGTTCACTTTTTAGTAGATTTTTTCATTTATTTATTATTTTTTGTTTAGTTTCCTCCCTAGACCTCCATCAAAATTAAAAAAAAACATCCATCAGATCCCCCTTCTAGATTAATTTGTACATTTTTCGGTAGAAAAATGTCCCGGCCAAAGGCCGGTTACCCTTAATATTACAGGCTCGCTGTTGCTTGCCAGGAAAATTTTTACACCTAAATGGCACGAAAGGTCTTAAAATTGACAATGAAATGGGGCAAAAGGTATTAAAATCGCCAAACTAATGGGCCTAACGTCATAAAATCTGAAAACTATTGGGGGTAAGCATGAGGAAGAAGGGTGACCAGAAAAACAGCCCATGTCCCCTTAAGGGGCACAGGGCCCTGGGTGGGACTCTGGTGTCCCAGGCATTTCCGCACCCTCCTCAGCCCCTCGCCTGGGAGCGGCTTCGGTCACCTGGGCTTTCTTAGTGGTAAAGCTAAGCTGGGAGGGTTCTGTGGGGGCGCTTGGCTATGGCCTTAGTCTGCTCGGGACCTTGGGGCTGTTCGGCCAGACAGCCTAGGGAAAACAACAACGGGCGGGTGCCCGACCCCGAAAGGGGTTGAAATAGGGGAGCTATCCCCCCGCCAAAGGCGGATTTCTAGGGCCTTTCCTAGCTGATGCTGAGAGGATTGGGTTCTAGTCATGTGGTGATGGGCTGGTCTATCAGAGTGAGAACTGAGCGATCTCTGCCATACCCATAGCTTACTCTGACTGTTCCTTTAACTTATATATTTTCTAGATCTCAAGTGACGGAGTCTTTTCCGTGGATTGACCTCCCAATCTACCAAGATTAGAAGCCAAAGCGTCACATTTTTCCCTTGCCCCTCAACTTTCTCTTCATAATTGCTGGGTGGGGCTTTGGTTTCCCGGGCGTTACCGCACCCTCCTCAGCTCCCCGCCATGGAGTGGCTTCGGTCACCCAGGCTTTATTGTGGTCGGCAGGAAGGGTTCTGTGGGGGCGCTCGGTTATGGCCTTGGAATTGCTCGGGGCCTTGGGGCTGTTCGGCCAGGCAGCTTGGGGAACAACAACAACAACTAATAGTATGGGGATATGTAAAAGTAATATTTGAAAAAACATTATTTTATTTCCACTAAAGTATTTTATGCTCAATACAGTATATACAAACACATTATTTGTAATGATTTAAGTTACACCCAAAAAATGTATGACCTTCAATTTCTGAATATAAAGAAAATCAAAGTGATGCTATAACTACAGTATGTACAAATCTTATTCCATACCAATGCCTAATGTGTATGACTTAATAATACTCTTGTCACGTTCTGTACTCATCAGCTGCAATCAACTCTAATAAATCAGTCAAGTCAGGCCTATCAAAATAAAACTGATTAATGTTTTCAGTTCTACTTTTCAATCTAGATTAAGACTATATTCCACACTAAGAACATCTGTTGCCAAAATGATAAAATAATAAAAGGAAAAAATGGTGAATGGGCCTGAGTAAATACATACATATGGTCGCGCTAATGTCATGTCCTAGCTGTCATTACGTTTGGCTTGCTTTGTGCTGTATTAATGTCTGTCAGATGTTGAATAGGGTGGGTTAGGGTAGGAACATATTTGTATATTTCACTTGATACGAAGAAATGAAGCTTAGATACTACTGATACCAATTATTGATCAAAACATACTTGGTGCCGAGACATCACTTATTAGCGCGACTGTACATAGTTTATTTATTGCATTATGACAGACTTGGTACAACTGACTGCAGCTGAGCATTACAAAATGTGACGGTATACAGGTACCTCGATATATAAGTTGCGTTCAACGAAGATGCATTACAAAAAAATACAAAAATAAAACAAAAATACAACTGATGGTTTGAGTTCTTTGATACATATAACAAAATTGCATGAAAAGTAAGAAAAGAAGATGGTACACTTGCAGATTAAATAAACAACAAGTAATGAATGATCCTAAGAATAAAGTACAGTACAGTGTATCCATTGACTTTTGAAGTAATTTAAATGAGACTGAAACATTGCTTGCCATATAATGTTCCGTCTCCTGTTTTTTTATTCTATTTAGTTATCTCCTGTTTGGCTTATATTTACATTGCCAATATTAATATAGCTTTGTTTAATGCATTAGGCAGGCATTTCAGTTATGTTGTCAAGTTTCTTAATGGGGAGATCTCCACTTGAGGGATTTTTTTCTTGACCCCTTTCTCCCCCATGTTTAGCCCCATTACTTTTGATAGTATAAAATGTTTGCCCCATTAGTTAGCGATTTTAAGAACTTTCACCCCATATTAAGACCTTTCGTGCCATTTAGGTGTCGATTTTATCCTGGCGAGCGATAGCAAGCCTGTAATTTAAGAGGAACCAGCCTTCGGCCGGGAAATTTTTCTACCGAAAAATGTACAAATTTATCTTGAAAGGGACTCAAGGGGGTGTAATTTTAAGCTTGATGGAGGTCTAGGGAACAAACTAAATACCTCCCCTTAAATTAACCTCTTCAGTACCGGTGTCATCCTTTACATCATAGTCTGGCTACTATTAGACAATTCTTTTCAGCTTAGGAAGGATAGTCGCTAAAAGCATTAAATGAGATAGTTTGTAGCCTCTTAACCCTTTCACGTTTTTATGACGCAGAGGTTGCCAGATTAGCAATAATAAATAGAGTTCTCTCACTCTCATAATTACCTCTCCAAAATTAGTTTTCTGCCACAGCTAACTAAAGACAACTGCAGAGGTTGAAGTAACTAAACTAAAGGTTTCTAAATACCCCTGATGATAACAAAGGCTTTAAAGTATCCCTAATAGGCTCAAAATTGCGTCAAGAACGTGAGAGGGTTAATTGCTATGGGCCCTTCCTAAGCTGAATGCAATCATGTAATAGTTGCCAGAAAAGGACGTCACCGGTACTGACGGGTTTAAATTTTCAACAAGTTCTTCATTCATTCACTCAACTATTCATTCATTACTTGCCATAAATCACAACTCAAAACCACAAATCGTTCTGCCTTTACAATACACTTTAGTTAAGATTTTTGCTTAAGGGTAGCTTCATTTGGTTTAGCTTCATTAGTTTTGAGATTTTAAAACGTTCGCACCATTAGTTTGTCGATTTTAAGACCTTTCGCTCCATTTCTGTCAATTTTAAGACTTTTTATGCCATTTAGGTGTAGATTTTTTGCTGCCGAGCAAAAGCGAGCTTATAATTTAGGAGGAAGCAGCCTTTGGCCAGGACATTTTTTACCAAAAATTGTCCTGTACATGTTTTTCTTAAAAGGAGGTCTTAAGGGTATTTTTTAAGCTTGATGGAGGTCTAGGGAGCAAACTATTAACCTCTCATTAATGTTTCTCATGTCAGTTTATAGACATTCTTGTATTTAATACTGCTCTTCTGATGGGGTTGGTAAGGATGATATGATGCTTAAGCCCATCAGCACCATGACGTCCTTTTACCTTTCATTCTCGCTAATTATAGACGCTTTTATGCAGTTTCAGAAGGACCAACATTATTCAGTGGGTTTATTGAGATCGCATTTACCTATTTGAGTCATAGAGGAAGACTAAAAACTGAAGAATATCGTCTAATGGTAAACACAATATGATGAAAATTACGTCATGGTGGTGAAGGGGTTAAGCCTTTCAGTAGGGTGGTGCCATTTTCATCTTTCTCTGGCTAACATTGGATGATTTTATTCAGTTTATTATGGTCTGGTTAAAGTATTTAATTACTACTACTATTATGCTTCTGGGGTTAGTTAGTTATGTAGAGCAGATTAACCAGACCACTGAGCTCCATACGGAACTCTCATTACAACTGATTACCATAGACCCTTTTTAAATTGAATAAAATCATCTAATGATAGCTAGAGTAAAGTTTATAAAGACATACTCCTAGTGAAAGGGTTCAAGAGAGTAGAGTAGCAGTATCAGTAGCAGCAGTAGCAGTAGTAGTAGTAGTAATAGTAGTATACTCTTATTTTTTTCCAGCTGATTGTAAATTGAATCCCTTAGTAGCTGATTTATCGATACTTAATGGAAATACAGCATATGAAACTACTATAGCTGTTTATGTTATAGCTATTTCCCGGGCGTTTCCGCACCCTCCTCAGCTCCCCGCCATGGAGTGGCTTCGGTCACCCAGGCTTTATTGTGGTAAGCAGGGAGGGTTCTGTGGGGGCGCTCGGTTATGGCCTTGGCTTTGCTCGGGGCCTTGGGGCTGTTCGGCCAGGCAGCTTGGGGAACAACAACAACAACAACAAACTATAGCTGTGTGTCGTATTAATGCCAAGTAATTAACATCATATTTTGCTACAAACTCTACCTTATAGCTGAGTAACATAGATAAAAACATGACAATTTATCCTCAGCTGGAAAAAAATAGAGTATAGTAGTTGTAGTAGTCATTCCCTAGGCTGCCTGGCCGAACAGCCCCTAGCTCCTAACTCAGAAGGGCTGGGTGGTGCCCACATGGCAG
The DNA here is from genome assembly GCA_032716605.1 of Paralithodes platypus. Taxonomy (NCBI): domain Eukaryota; kingdom Metazoa; phylum Arthropoda; class Malacostraca; order Decapoda; family Lithodidae; genus Paralithodes; species Paralithodes platypus. The sequence goes on along the minus strand of CM064501.1, from coordinate 38,766,524 downwards.
ATTAGCCAGGTGAACTCTGTCCTTACGTTTTATTCAGCTTAGGGAGGACATTTACCAATTAAAAGGCTACAGGCTATCTCAATTAATCCTTTTAGTTACCATATATTCTTCCCAAGCTGCATAAAATTGTCTAATTATTGCTAGACTTGATTGTCATTACGGAATATCATGGTTCATCTTAATAATTTTGAGAGTTCTTAATTTAACCCTTTGAAGATAATGACACATTTTAACAGTTTATTCTGGCTATCATTAGACAAATTTCATACAGTTTAAGGAGGATCTGTGGGAATCCTAAGGTTATAGACTATCTCTATTAATCCTCCGATATCCATATAACCTTCCTAAACTGTATTAGCCTAATAAGTGGCTTTAGCTCAGAAGGCTAGCATAAAAAAATGACATTATCATCATCCTAAACTGAATGAAATCGTCGAATACTAGCCAGAAAACAGAAAAGAAATGCGTAATCGGATCTTGAACAGGTTATTATTGTAGACTAACATTAGCCAAGTCATTACTATCAGGGTGCTGGAGTTCTTTTGGTCCATCTTATAATTTTTTAACCCATTCAGTACCGGTGACGTCCTTTTCATTATATTCTGGCTACTGTTAGACGATTTTATTGAGTTTAAACATGGCTTCCAACTATCTCACGGAACCCTTTTTACTACCCCAGATCCTTCTTAAACTGCATAAAATTGTCTTAATATAGCTCGAAAAAATATAAGGAGACGTCGCTGGTACAGAAGAGATTCAAGATAATACAATAAACTGAAGTTGCTGAAAAGTTAATATAACTTCACTACAAAATTTACGTAATTGATGAGTAACCAAGAGAGCAACGTAACATGTTTTCCGTCAACTGGAAACAAAATAGTCTTTAGTAACTTATGAAAAGTTGATGAGCAATGTTGTCAGTGAACTATTGATTATGACTGTACAATGTGCATAAAGCTGGTGTCACACAAGCGATTCTTCAGTCAAATTTTACAGGCAATTGTAGTCTGGGATCATCAAAATTCCAAGTCTTATCATAATAGTGCGCGGAATTTCGATGTGAGTATCCTGGGTTCGAGTCCTCGGAGTGCCACATGTATTTGTTGATTTCATTAATTGAGTTTAGATGTGAAGTTGGTTGGTGTAAAAAACATAATAAATCAGCCACCTAGCATAATTTATCTTCAGTCTAGTTTCCGATGCCAGTGTGAAAGAGCTTCAAAATATTACGAGAAAAAACTTGCTCATCGAAAATTGCCAGAAAAAGCGCTCGTGTGACATCGCCCGAACAACAGTGGAAAAATGAGGTGGTGAGGCTCCAGCTCTTTACCTTGACAAAAACACTTAGTGCTTTTGGTCCACTATAGTCTAGTCACAACAACTAGGCCAGAAAGTTTTGACAATGCACCTCTTGTCACTCAAAAAGGGCTAGAGTAAATGAGCTGTAAGTTTCCACGCTTATTTACTGTATGACTCTTCCCAACTGGTAGAAATATCAACTTGATTACTCTAGTCCTTTTTTGGTTATAAATACAGTAGTTAGTAGTCAAGATTTCTGACCTAATTGTAGCAAATAGACTTTAGTCTAACAATTATAGTATGGCCCTCAGAGAACAGGTCAACAGGCAATGTATTGGACAACATTTAAGAATACTGTGCCACAATAAATGTATTGGATTGCAACCTTTTTACTATGTTTAGTAAGACAATCAGCAGGAATATGAACTACAGAATATTATATGTATGTCAAAGTAATTTAACTAATTCTGCTCTATAGGATAATTTATCACCAAAAAAATACTTATAGTAACAAATCTAGTATCAAATTTGCTTGACTCTACTCAATCACCATAGATAAAGCAATCTGTCTATTGCCCATCATGGTTCCATCGAGTGTGTGTATGGCGCGCTGTGAGATCTGAGGAGTGGGGAAAGCGACCCGGGCGTCTCCTGTGGGCTGGTTGTGCTCATTGTAGCGCCGGATGATGTTCTCCGGTAACAGTGTGTGGATGTCACCGAAGAAACCGGTAATGTCGTCGGTAGTGGCGCGGTAGGGCACATTACCCATGGCCACCACACAACCAGTCTTACCAAAGTTTTCTGGTGGGACTGCGGTACCCATGGCATCTGTTCCCTCTTCTATGGGTCCGTGGGGCATCAAGGGGGCCAACATCCGCATTCTGTTTTCATTTCCGGCACCATTGGCACCGAGAGACATGTTCATAGGCATCCTGTTTTGTCCCCCCCATGGTCTGGGTCCCCCAGGGTAGTTACCCATCATCCCTCCTCTCGGTTGGCCCATCATGGACCCAGCACCGGAAAACCTGTTCATGTTCAGTAATGGTTCACGACGGTTTTCGTCATTCTCCATTTTCCTCTCGTCTTTGGGCTCGCCATTATTTTGGAAATTCTGATGTTCAACATTTCTGTTCAAATCTGAAGCCTTACCCTTGTCCGAATTAATATTTTTTGAGGACAAGCCAAGCGATTCTGATTTATGTCCTTTTCTGAGCAACTCGAGGGGGTCAAATGGTAGACCCAAGGCTGCCATGACAACTGGCTTGGCTACCATCTCTACTTCTACCTTCACTTTACCAAGCTGTTGTTGGCTCTTCTCAACTGCTTTCTGACTATCTTCTATCTTAGGGAACATTACAAAAGCCTGTAATAAACCACTCTCATTAGGTTCACAGAAATGAATTCTTTCAGGCACCAGACCTTCATCACTGAAGAAATCTCTAATGCTTGCCTCAGTGGTGTCCTTAGGGAAACCTTTTACAGCCACTGAGTCTGTGAGCAAGTCAACACCTCCCGGGGGGTGTCGTTGGGGAGGCTCTGGTTCTTCTCCGCCGTTAACATTAACATTTTTTCTTTCTTTTTGAATCATATCTTCAATTGGCTGTGACATTCCCTGTTCACCAATCAGTTGTGGGTTATTATTCCCCATCAAAATATTTTGCTGCCTGTTTGCCAACAACATCATGGCATCTGGAGGACAAGGCTCAACATGCAGGAAGTTACCAGCAATCTTAGCATTAGACATTTTGTTGACAGCATGTAACATTTCTTCAGGGTTGCTTAAACGGACAAAGGCTTTGCCAATTGGCTGATTATTTTCCATGTTTCTTTCAACCACAATATCTTGTATCTTAAACTGACCAAATATTTGAGACACATCTTGTTCATTACATCCTTGTGGTAGACCAGAGATAAATATACAGGGAGTGTCAGGTACCCCAGGTGGTCGGCGGGGTTCAGCAGAGTAATTTCTTGCCTGGTACATATCAACTGCTGTCTCATACTGTTCATCAGGAATTATACTAACTTCTACTTTATTGTCAAAGACGAAGTTTCCCGTGCATGAGAGCGCCTGTTGGGCATCTCTTGGTGTATTAAACTGGAGGACTGCTACATCTATCTTACTGCCTTGGTCATCAGTCAATAGTTTGATACCTGTTTTAGGAACATAAATGTTACGGAAGAGCTCGCGGATTGCTCGATAGGATGAGCTCAATGGCAGGTTACGAATTTCAACAGAGCGTGAATCTTCTCCTCTTTCTGAGTTACCTTCTCGAAAGGGACCTCCTCGACCACGAAATCCACCTCGGCCCCTGAAGCTTCCCCGAAAGCCAAAGGATTCCTCTCCTTTTTCTTCCGAAAAGTTGCCACCTCCTGCAAAGCGAGGATTGAAGCCTCTACCACCTCGCATAAAGCGCCCTCTCTCCATCCCTCTGCTTCCTCTGCCACGGTGGCCTCTAAACCCAAACCCTTCATCCCTACGGTACTTGTCATCCTCCAAACCTTCATCTTGGTTACCCCACATGCCCTCGTCACGATTCTTCCATCCCTCTCGTCTGTCCCTGCCCGACCATTCTCCTTTATCTTCACGCTCGTCTCCCTCCCAGCGAGACATTCGCTCCCCAGTATTGTCTCTCTTGTTGTGGCCGTCCCATCTCTCATCATCATTTTTATTGCCTCTCATATCTCTGCTTTCCATTTCACTCGAAAATCCTCTTCCATCTCTTTGGTCCATCATTCTTTCTCGTGGTTCAGAGTTTTCACGGAACTCATTGTTATTCATCTGTTGAAGGCCAGCATCGCCTTCATTATTCCTGAAATTCATTCCTCGCGCAGAGAGATTACCGAAGGGCATATGTGAGGGGCCATCCCCAAGTAAGCCTTTATTGACAGGTTCATTACTTGGCTCTCTCATGGGAACAAAACCTCCTAAACCTCGTCCTCTAGGACCTGGCATCTCTTCTGGTTCATCTCTCACGGGTGGAGTGTTATCTCCTTCTATGTTCATTGGTTCATTGTTATAATTTGGAGGCATTGGCATAACTGGAGGTGGGACATTCATACCTGCAAAGTTAACTGGCATTCCTGCATTCATAGGCAGCAATGGTTTAAAGTTTGGTCCAGGATTCTGCATGGAGTTGAATGCTGGTCCAGGGGATGGTGTCTGAATAGGAGAATTTCTGACAGAATCTGTAAGACTACTGGGAAGTGGCCCCCTCATGTTGGCACTTGGTATATCACCCAAGCCAGGTATACCATCTCCAGTCACCACCACGTCTTTATTGCCCGTGTCATGAGACCCATAGGCATTTGGTTCAATATAGTCCTGGCTGACACGATCACTTCTGTCTCTTCCAGACCTGCTGCTACGATCTCTATCCCTGTCCCTGTCCCGATCCCGGTTCTTGTCCCTGGTGCGGTCCCTGTCCCTGCTTCTACTGCGCCTACGGCTACGACTACTACGGTCGCGACTGCGTGACCGTGACCTTGTCCTGTGACGGCGGCGACGATCGCGGTCCCGTGACCTGGAGCGGGACCGTGTGCGTGACTTCGACCTTCGTCTTGCACGACTCTTACTGTCTCTTCTGGAAGAGGAAGAAGAACTGGAAGAAGGTTTCTTGTCATCCTTCTTGTCTCCACCAGAGGAGGAAATGTGTGAGGAGGTCTGTGCATCACTGGCTGCTGGTGTGGAAACAACTGGGGTGGAAGGTTGGTTAGAACTGTGAGAGTTACTGGTAGAAGGTGGTGGTGGACCAGGTGGACCAAGTGAGCCAGATGGTCCAGATGGCCCAGGTGGTCCAGTAGGCCCAGGTGGTACTGGTGGACCATGTTGGTGAGAAGGAAGGTTCATACTAGTGGGTGCCATCTGAGCAGCCAGATGAGGGGGCAACATCTGATGATGTGGCTGCTGTTGTTGTGGCATTTGTTGTTGATGTCCTGGTTGCTGATGTGGCTGTTGTTGGTGTGGTAACTGCTGTTGGTGTGGTAACTGTTGTTGGTGTGGTAACTGTTGTTGTTGATGTGGTGGTGGTTGTTGGAGTGGTTGTTGGTGTGGTGGTTGTTGGTGTGGTGGTTGTTGTGAAGAGATATCTATGTTAGGTAGTGTAGCATGTGGCTGGTACATAGGGTGAGTTGTGATGGTTTGTGGTGTGTGCTGCTGTAACCCTGTCACTGGTGGTGGAAGGTGTTGTTGATGCATAGCTGGCTGAGGTGGTGGCTGTTGTGGTTGTTGTTGTTGTTGAAGCTGCGGTTGTTGTTGTGGTGGTGGTTGTGTCTGGGTGGGAATGACAGGTGTGACGGCAAAGGCTTGTAGTGCCATGGCCTGTTGTCGTGCGGCCTCGATGACTTTCTGCATCTCGGTACGGGAGGAGAGCAGCAGCGTCACACGGATCCCCTTCAGGCTGGAACCGGTCTTCTGCATCGCAAGCCGGGCATCTTCATCAGTGCTGCAGAAGGGGCATTATATTAGTACTCTCTCTCTCTGGATAAATATATATATATATATATATATATATATATATATATATACAGTATATATATAACTGTCTTCGTGGCGTAATGCATAAGTGTGTTGATTTTCGGTGTGAGCGTCCTGGGTTCGAATCCCCGGACTGCCACATGTGTTTGTTAACCCTCTCACATCCTTATGACGCAGAGGTTGCCAGATTAGCAATAAGAAATAGATTACTCTCACTCTTATAATTACCTCTCCAAAATTAGTTTTCTGCCCACAGCTAACTCAAAGACAACTGCAGAGGTTGAAGTAAATAAACTAAAGGTTTATAAATACCCCTGACGGTAACAAAGGCTTTAAAGTATCCCTAATAGGCTCAAAAATTGCGTCAGGACGTGAGAGGGTTAATTTCATTAAGCGAGTTTAGGAGTAAAGTTGGTTGGTGGAGAGAACATAATAATTCTAAAGGGGCATTATATTAGTAGCCTACTCTCTCTCTGGATAAATATATATATCTTTTATTCTATCTATACAGTATATCCCATTTAATCTCTCGGTTTCTCTTATATGATTTTGTTTTTGCAATCCCTTTTATTTTATTTAGGCATAAAATACTCAACTAAAGTGATAACATTTTGAATATATATGTTTTTGTTCACCTACAGTACATTAAAGGTATATATTTCACATAAGAGATAATTTATAATATATATATGTTTTTGTTCACTAACATTAAAGGTATATATTTCACATAAGAGATAATTTATAATATATATGTTTTTGTTCACTAACATTAAAGGTATATATTTCACATAAGAGATAATTTAAGTTGAAATTGTTGAGATTGGACATGATTTTTAGCAAGACTTTACTACTAATTCACTTCTCAAAACCCTGTATTTAATCAACAATCATTTCAATCTAATAATCAATTCAACCTAACCATCTTATTATCCATGTCTATCTATCCATCAAGATCCCGTACATATATTTCTCAGCAATGATTTTACCCTCAACCTGGATCGAACCATGGACAGTTACAATAAGAGACTATTCAAAACAAAGCCCTGAAGATCATTACAGGCTGCACAGCTACTGCACCCACAGATCACCTACATCAAGAAACCAAAATCCTCAAAGTCAAAGACCATCTGGACATGAGAGGCACTCAATTCCTGGCAGCAGCCTCCACGAACCAAGACCACCCACTAAACTACATGGCAACACACCCACAGACACCAAGAAATATCAAAACAACACCCAGCACACGGTATCACACACAATTATTGTCTTCTCTCCCTCCCTGCCCACCCCGAACCAACTTCCAGAAGCACATCCATACTCATATCTCTCGCCAATCCATCCACTCACTCACAGACAACACGCAGCTGCATGCACGACCTCCCGAAATCCATCCTTCCGAATCCTCCCTCCCTCGCGTGGACAGAGTCCACCTGGCCAGGCTGAGATGCGGACACCATCCAGCTCTCCTGAGCTATCAGAAGAGACTGGATGACTCCGTTGTCGACGCCTGCCCGGGATGTAACACAGCACCCCATACCATTAAACACATCATAGAAGACTGCATTTCACACAACCACTTACGCCAACAACATAATCTACACTCAATGAGAGCTCTGTGGGAAAGCCCGATCGTGGCCATGGCCTTCCTCAGGGACTCGGGGCTGTTCGGCCAGGCAGCTTAGGGAACAACAACAACAACAAGAGTTCATGTTTCAACCCTCTCCACCATGGCGTAAAGTAAGGTTAAAGGATGAACTCTTGTCCTGATTGTCCATAGTTCGACCCTGAGTGAGGGTAAAAGCATTTAATTATATATATCACATGTATTTGCGAGATATACTTCATACATTTTTCATATTACTGTACCAGGCTCCCAACTCCCTGTTAACGATCTACCAATCTATTCAATCTACCCATCTAATTATCAAACAATACTTGTATATGTGTATCCACCTATCTATCTATCAACACACATGGGTTAGAGGTATCTATAACTCATTAACTAACTCCCCCTGGGTCCCTAAGCAACATCACCGTCTTGGTGGTGTAATGATTAAGGTGTTTAAAAATCTGTGTGTAACCCGGGTTGGAATCCTGGTGGATCACATATGTGCTTTCATTAATTTCATTGGAGGTGTTTAGTGTTGTGGTGAAATTAATAAAAAATAGATAATTACCTGAAGGCAATAAATGCGTCCCCCAGCTCCCCTCCTACAATATGCACGCCGCCCTCAGGGATGCCCAGGCCCTTGAAGAACTCCCGGATGTCCAGGGCATTAGCGGACCAGGGCAGGTTCTGGAGGCGGATTATCACACTCATCCTGCCGGCCTGGGTTCAAACCTGCGGGAGGAAGGACTCACATTAGTACAGTATTATGGAAAACCATATAAGATTAAGGGGGGATGGGTCGCTTTTCTGGACCCTTTTCTATCTCAAGTTTAGCCCCATTAGTTTTCACATTTTAAGATGTTTGCCCCATTAGTTTGTCAATTTTAAGACCTTTCGCCCCATTTCTTTGTCAATATTAAGACCTTTCGTGCTATATAGGTGTCAATGTTTTCCCTGGCCAACGATGGTGAGCCTGTAATGTAGGAAGAACCGGCCTTTGGCCGGTAAGTTTTCCTACCGAAAAATGTACATTTTTTATCTAGAAGGGAGATCTAATGGATGTTTTATTTAAGTTTGATGAAGGTGTATGGAGGAAACTAGAAAAATTATGAATAATGAAAAAATCAACCAAAAATTGAACCATCTCCCCTTAAAGCTGCCATGAGAGGAAGACTTCACATTTATAAGTTTGTGGGAGGAAGGATAGATTTTACTATTTTAGAAAACAATACAAGTTCAAAGCTCACAGATTAACTTGCTTATGTAGTAATGTACACCCTATGTGGTGGATTGTGTTCTTTTATTTATAAATTATTATTTGACTTAAGCGTTGTTTCCACATAGCGATTTTGATTAGTTAGTTTGTCTTTTTACTGTGTTCGTATACGTTTTGGTTTGTTTATTTTGCAAGTTTTACATTATAATGAGAGAAAGACTTCACATTATAATGAGAGAAAGACTTCACATTATAATGAGAGAAAGACTTCACATTATAATGAGAGAAAGACTTCACATTTTATATGTTTTTAAAATACAGAAAGACATAAAATATTATGAATTCCTTTAGAATACAAACCGAGTTCGAATCTGATATGGGAGGGAGACAAGACAAATTAGCATAAATGTCCTTCTGAATTAATCCTGGAATTGGGGTTTATGGAGTTAGTTATTTTTGTTTTTTTTAGCATATAGAAACTGGACAGCCTCTCAGCATTACGCTAATTATGAGCATCATTATAATCAGTTTAGTTAAATATACTTTTTATCAAACTCCTGCACATCACGCTACCCAAAAACACCTCTCTATTGGGAAGAACATATACTGATCTCAAATATTTTTTTTAGATACTTATGACTATTTTTTTTTTTGGAATTTGTGTCACTTCATTTTAATAATTACACAGTACAATCAAATTCAGAAAATACCACCTGCGAGTTTCAGGAAGTTAGAGCCGTAAACATCGATATAGAACATAAATGAAACAACAATGCAAGTTTCTGATGGATAGAAAGTATTAATTAATGTGATATGTATTTATAAATGTACTACGACTGTTTTGTAGTTGTTAATTCCGCTTAAATAGGATTATAGTGCATCTATAGATATCATCAAACTTACTATACTTTCTAACCATCAGAAACCTACATCATTATTGCATTTATGTATATTTGTTTACGGTTCCAACTTCCTTATAGCCTGAAACTCGCAAGTGTTATTGCACATATGTAAACAAAAATACGGTTCCAACTTCTTTATAGCCTGAAACTCGCAAGTGTTATTGCACTTATGTATATTTGTTTACGGTTCCAACTTCCTTATGGCCTGAAACTTGCAAGTGTTATTGCACTTATATTTGTTTACGGTTCCAACTTCTTTTAGCCTGAAACTCGCAAGTGGGCCATTAGCGTCACCTTACAATAGTTAATCGATAACTATAAAGCTGCTATAATTATGTTATCCAAGCCATATATGAATGTTGAGTTTTATTGTATGTATGTATGTATGTATATGTGTATGTATGTATGTATGTTTATGTATGTATGTATGTATGTATGTATGTATGTATATGTGTAATGTGTATGTGTATGTATGTATGTGTGTATGTGTATATGTATGTATGTATATGTGTATGTATATGTATGTATGTGTGTATGTGCATGTGTAATGTGTATGTATATGTATGTGTATGTATATGTATGTGTAGGGATCTGTATTAGGTCCTCTGTTGTTTGTTATATACATAAATGACCTTGATTTAGGTATAACTAGTAGGATAAGTAAATTTGCAGACGATACCAAAATGGGGAGAACAATTGATTCAGATAGAGATATAGAGTGCCCTCCACAGGGGATCTAGATACCTTACACGACTGGTCAGAAATTGGGCAGATGAAGTTTAAACATTGACACAATGCAAGGTATTAAGATAGGGGAAGATGCAGTCCAAATGTTAAATATAAACTAATGCTAATGTGGAACTTAGAAAACTCTGAATTGTGAGAAAGATCTAGGTGTTGGTTTTTTGGTAGCAATGATTTGAAGCCTAGACAACAGTGTAATAGAAGCGTTTCGAAAACAAGGCAACAGGATTCTTCTCGGTTCATCCTCAAGGAGTGTGATTAACCAGAACTGCTGATGTTATCTTAAAACTTTACTTGTCTTAGTGAGACCCCATATGGGATTATGCTGTTCAATTTTGGTGTCCTTATTACAGAATGGACATAGCTTCTTTGGAGAGAGTACAACGTAGAATGACAAAAATGATCCATATATTAAAAATCTCCCGTATAAAGAAAGGTTGAAGAAAATTAGGCTTTACATTCGTTAGAGAGACGCAGAGTTAGAGGGGATATGATAGAGGTGTTTCAAGTGGTTAGTGGATTAACAAAGGGGACATGACAACT